>JASDQU010103342.1:354686-365401 GCA_032191745.1 Picea mariana | reverse complement strand
ACTTTATTATGTAATTCCTTGATCATACACATAAGTTGACGATTGAATATATTTTGTTATCTTCACTTTGGTTGGTTTGTGTTGTCTTGGTCTTGACCTCACGAGAGCATCGGCATGAAGCGGGAGCAACAGAGACCCTAGGAAGTGATACAAAAGTATGTCACTTGTTCCTCCCTACTAGCTAATTCAATGGGCATAACTTAGGGAAAGAGTCATGCCCTGTCCTATTTTGTTCTAGATCTAGGTGGATCTAGGGAGATCTGTTAGTGTCTGCACCTACCGATTAGTCTGATAAAAAAGTGTCGGGGTGACTCTGGGAGAAAGAGGTGTGTCGATAGGGTCTTGGCTATCCATGGTAATCTCAATGTGAAGACTCGTAGTATCTATGTAATGGACCATTTGTAAAGGGACAGTCAAGATGTGGTCATCTTGTGGAGCTTCTGTACCAGGAAAATAATAAGCAGTAGTAAAAGTTACTGCATCTGGATCAGATGTTTCAGGTAGCGTAGGTGAGATGGTGATATCAACACCTGCTCCTGAGCCAAAGAGATCCCGTCTAAAAATGCCAGTAGCCCAAAAAGGATATTGACCCTCAGGTCCTGGAAAAGGTCCAGTCGGTGATCCGAAAGACAAAACAACCAAGTCTCCAGAAGAATTCACTGACATAATATGTCTCTCAGATTCGGGATGAATTTGAAAGTCCTCTCAACAATTGGAAATTTGGAATCGTTCTAGAGAGTCAGTTCTTTCCACTTGTGGAGTGGTGAGGTCCTAGACTTCACTCTGTTGAGGAGAGCCCTCCGATGAGCTGGTAGGCAAGGGTTGAAAACCTTCCATATTTTCTGGGGGTAAGCCTTGCATTCTACGCGAACAACATGGAGGGTCAATTGTCTTGGAGTTGAAAACTTACGAAGAAAATTCTATGGTCAACTTTGGTAAACAAACAACATGCCCTAGTAAAAAATCTAGGAAGAAAAACCAAGCAAACAAAACCTTCTAATTCCAAATTCACTAGTTGGTGATGAAATCCAATGTCTCAACAACGAGACGAGAAGGGGCTGGGCTAGGGTGGAAAAGTTATGTTGATGACCTACTTAACAGACTTACACCTTGGTGCAAGCTCCCACACATAATCGTGGGTATACCCTCCAAGGAGCCCGAGTAAGTTTTGTCAACGTCGATTCCAGGTACCGTGAAGACTTTATCCTTCACAGTCACCTTGTGTAAGACCCTAAGAAGATATGCCACTAAGGTTACCACCAACAACAATAAATCTTGAGGGGACAGTCGATAATCCGATCCACACGCAAGGGCAGGGTATCTATCCTGAAATCAACTTGAAAGGCTTCCACTCATCATTGTGGGTATACCTTCAAGTGACCCCCATAATATGTGAAATCTCTACACCGATATCAACAAAGCAGGGTGAGTAACTCTGTCAATATCAATGTGACCTTGGGTTTGAACCTTGTGTGATAAGGGATTCCCAGGAAAAAATGTTGCAAAAGTAATTTGACACTCCTTACCACAAGATGCTATTGTGTGTTTTGTGCTTTGGAGAATGTATCTCTTTGCCTATTCCAAAGCTCTAGTCTAGCTGATGTTGGTGTAATAGAGCCCTAGAAAAGAGTTACTAGTTAGATTTTAAAATTTGCGTAATATTATTAAAGGTTGTTGTTACTCAGAGGAGATGAAAATGAAATCGATGTTGTATGAGACTTTGACCCAACAATGCATAGATAGGAATGAAAAATATCAATTCTTGTTCAATGAATCCTATGTATGGGAGGGAAAGAGGATTTTTCTAGAACAATTTTGAACTACGATATATGATCTTCTTTGAAAATGCAATATCAACAAGTCACGACCAATGCCAATTCTCTATTCGTTTGATTTCAATGATTAAGTGCCAATATTTTCAAAATAAAAATTGTCTTTAAAAAGAAAAATATTTTTTAAATTTTCAATAGAAACCACACAACAGTGGTGGAACTAAGAAAAAACAAACAACTAATGAAAAGGAATATACAAAAAACCTAAACCAATCTTTCAATCAAGACAAACATAACAAGCAGACAAGACTAGTCTTTTCAAATGCATGAGAGTAAAATAGAGCAGATCTAAATGCAGATCGAGATGCAGTTGAAGTTTCCCTCGTGCCTCTCGCCTCCTATAGGGACGTCCGGAGCCCTACTAATGTTATCTTCGCTATGGATAAGTAAGATAAATATTCCATGCCGGGTGCAGATATCGTCAATTTCCACATGGAAGGGATGAGGTCAATTGAATCTAGGACTGGCAAAGATGCTACTAGCACTGGATATGGATCTGAACGAAGGGAAGCTGGATATGAATCTGCAATTGGTGGTGCCTCTAGAACTGCTCTTCTGACTCTGCCTTTGTTTTTTCTTTCGGTTTTGTTCACATCGCTACCTATGTCCCTGCATTTTCCAAGTAATGAGCAATTGAAAAAGACAATCAATCTCAACTTTTAAACCGATCACCGGCTCCTAACCAAACAAGCACTCGGATTACAGGACCAGATATTATATCCTTATTAAGAAAAGGTTAAGAGATAAGAGTTGAGAAAAAATGAATAAGAAGAGCTTTCGATTTCCGAAGACTAATCATTCACAAAATCCAAAGTCAAGAAACAATCAATCAGTGGCCCAAGAAGTTCTTTTTAGACACCCATACAAGTCTGGGCATCTGAGCATACAAAAAACCTTAATCCCAAAATTTTGCAAATGGGTTCGCAGGCAAGCAGTGGTGTACAGTGCAAGAATGGAGCATTCTCGCAGGCTAGCCACAAGCAGAGTGCGAGAGGTTCGCACTGGACTGGAAAGAAGGATGCAAACTCTAGGGGTTCTCGCATGCTACATAAGGATTCAATGCGAGAATGCCTGAAACTAAGAAAAATGTGGAAAAAAGAAAAACAAATTGAAGGAACCTCTGGACCCAGAGAGTCTGTCAGGGTCTCCTTAAGACTCAAAGATTGATAGACATGAAAATATGGTAAGGTAAGAGCAAATGGCCAAGGAAAAACACTAAAAACCACTAAAAAAATGGGTTGCATCCCCATTGGAGTCGCCAATTTTGTTATCGGACTAATCAGTAGGTGCGAACATTAATAGATCTCCCTAGATCCACCTGGATCTAGAACAAAACATGACATGACACGACTCTTTCCCTAAGTTGTGATCATTGAATCTGCTAATAGGGAGGTATAAGTGACATACCTTTGTATCGCTTCCTTAGGTCTCTGTTGCTCCCGCTTCACTCTGGTGCTCTCGTGAGGTCAAGTCTAAGACAACACAAACCAACCAAAGTTAAGATAGCAAAATTTATTCAACGTCAACTTATGCATATGATCAAAGAATTACACAATAAAGTAAGAGTGACTTTATGGGAAAGGGACATGCCACTATATCATATTAATTGAAAGTAGAAGATACAACCTGATCGCCTTGATGTCGCAAGATTCCTTTTAGTGACCCTTGGTTCCAACACACACACTTGCTCTATACTTGCATGAAGAAGATCCAATTCCTCTTGATAGACCAACTAGAGTCTCCAAGCCTCTATCCAAGTAGGGTTCTTCACACAATTCTTTCAACAATTCTTCAATCAATCTTTCTTAACCTTTTCCATGAGAAACATTTCAATATATAGGAGAATGAGAGATGGTTACATGGATGAGGATGATCCCATCAAATATGAGAAGTCAGTAAAATGACAACCATATGAATGACAACTCATTTTCTAGAAGATTCCCTTCTAGAACCCTCGAGACCTCTTCTCCTTTCCAAGCTTAAAAACAGGTTCACACCCTGTGTATGGAGCAAACTATGAGAAGTTTGCACCCTAAGTGTAGGTGGCCTGTGAGAATGAGGCATTCGTTCACCCTAGGCCATAGGCAGCCTGTGAAATCACATTAAAAATATGTTTTTGGAAGGAGACAAGGGACACTTTTCTCAAGCAAAACGTCCTTGTTGGGAGCCTGAATACACCATTGTTAAGACGTCACCAGAGTGAAAAAAATCATGTGTAACACCCTCCCTTTGGAGGATTAAGGGATTCATTGTCCCATATTTCTCCTCTTGGTGCACTCAGTTTGAAGGTTCAATTCTATTGGGTAGCTATTCCATGTGTTCAATTTCATGTATCACTTGTTTATGTTAGTTTAGTTTGTTTCTTATTCTTAGTTTCTATTTGCTAGTTTTTGTATCTTGTTTTCTAACTTACAGGTCCACTAACTTGCTAACCATCTTTCTGTTATTTCTTGTTAGCTTACCAGGGTAGTTAAGGGACTTTGTTTTTCTCACTCTTGTGACAAAAGAACCCAAACACATGATTTGTCAAATTATTAGTTATGAGCACAACAAAACTGTAGATGAGTCTATTCTAGGCTTGTTTTGACTCTTGATTCCTCCATAATCCATTGCATGTACAAAGTTTGATTATGTTGAATTTTTAGGTGGAGTCATTAATTTCCAATTGTCTAAATTTAACTATACAAAATCTTTTAGATATCAGGCCCACCTAGTCTACCTTATTCTATTCAATAATTCTTCTTCTTTTGAGAATTTGGGAAACTAGGTAACAAAGGATTTAGAAAGCCCAAAAATTGTGATCTAATTGTTGTGAGTGGGAAATCCCTCTACAGACTAGCACTTAGGGTTTTATTATGCATGCAGAAAAGACCTAAAGATTCCTACTTTCTACCGTCATCCCAGACCTAATCCCCATTATTCTTAAGCAAATACGTAGTTAAGAAGATCAAGTGAGTATACCTTAGTTCATGCATTTGATATCGATCCTTCTTCATGCTTGATCGCTCTTTGACTACAGCTCTCCTCCCAAGGCTGATCTGCATTCACTCAAGACAAACAAAGATCTCCACATGCATTTTATCTACAGATTAATGGGTTAGAGATTCAATCAATATGTATGCAATAAACCATGAAAACCTCATATGGTGGGACGGGAAAAGTAATTCTTTATTGTTAACTTCAACAAATCAACTTACAATGATGAAGATGACCACTACTCCACGAACCTGGTCTTGGGCTCCTCTTCAACTATCCTCCAACTTATTTACTCTATATTTCTCTTTGCACAAGGATGGCTAAAGGGTTGGGACAAAGGGAATGCGTAATCGGGTATAGTTTCGTTACTATGATTCTCCTCTTCCAAATGGGACCCCTAACCCTTTTTTTATAGGCTAGAAGAAGCTAGGTATTTGGTCGAACCCTTGGCCATGCATGGCCAAAAGGTTTAGTTAACTCACCTAAAGCTATGTGTTCCGTCAACAACTTTCCTTTTTTGGTGCTTTTGTAGGTACACGTAGGTTGTCTTGGGTCAGCTAGCATGTACACACGTGCAGTAATGGCACAGAGCACGTGGGCCTTTATAAAAGGGGTTTTTAAGAAGATTTGTTCAGTAGTGTTTTGGCAAAGAAGGAATCTGAGATGGCCTGATGCCAGGTAAGCATGTCTAGAGAAAATTAGGGTTATAATAGATGCCCCCTAATGTGTGAGGTCAGAAGAGCATCTGATGGCCGAAATACATTAACAATCTTCACCGATGTGCTGAACAAGTGAACCCAGGGACCAGAAATCGGGAGGTGTCATCTGCAAAATAATAATTGTCTCATTGTGGCGGGCATACCCATGCTCGAGATAAAATAAAATCATGGCTACCAATCAAATACACTATAGATCCATGTCATATAACTATATAAAGTGTAGCCGTGAACAATACACAGTAGAGCTACATCTCGAAATCAAAAATATATACGTGTAGAGTATCCATCTTCTTAGAAGCTGATAAGGCCTGATAGCTAGAGATGAGGTCATCAAAGCTCGAGAAACAACTTCAAAATCTTCAAAACTCGAGTAGGAGTGCAATATGAGTGTACGACTTCACTACCTAGAGGTCTTCGACGGCTCATCGGTCATGGACTAGAGAATCTTGATGATTAGACTAAAGGCTTCATTGATTTCGAGCAAAGACTTGATTGGACGTTCAGGATTGTCGGATACGAGGGCAAGAGGCAAACTACAGAGGGGCTAACTCAGGCTTGGTAAAAGCTTCTCTTGGAAAAAAATACAACAAATGATGAGACTTAGGCAGCATGACATTAACATAAGCTTACGAGGTAGGAGGCAACGCAAACTCTCCAAATGTTTGGAAGAATAACCAAACAGAGGAGGACACAACTCTATGTAGCGAGAAACAATTTCCTAAGGTCGTATTAAATCCTAGAGTTTGATGAACAAACGGACAGATGTGCTTTATTCAAGGGAGACTCATTATGCTACCAATAAAGAAAATACTTTCCCCTTCCTCTTTTTGGTGTATATTTGATTTTTTTTGTCTTTTTCAATAATTTTGTAAAAAGAATAAAAGAATGTTACATTACAAAGGAGGAACGAGTGTTGCAAACATACAAGTTCAAGGCACAGGGATAAGACTGATGTTTAGAGTAAGGACACTTCAAAAAATCCTCCAGGGGCCAAAGGTGTCAAGACGCAGAGGCAAAGTGCTACAGGGCTTGCGTATAAGGTGTGCTTCAGATGGTTCAGTTGAGAGCAACATGGAGTCAGCATTAGACCAAAGACGCAGGTATACGAATGCGATTAATAAAACACACAATGTAACGTCCTTCGATGTGAGTTTAACAAGCCCAGAGAAGGTAAGCTCAATGGTTTTTCATATTTAGAGAGTCAGAAAAAAAATAAAAGGAGACTCCACTGGGGTACCTTTTTCGAAGGTAGTCTAGTCGGTTCAAAAAAGGGGTAAACTAGCACCGATAAGATGCTTATTCAAAACCATTTTAACGAGTGTGATAAAGACAAGATCACTCGGCCATTTTTTCATCTTTAAGGAGTCTCAAAAAACCTTAACTATGGACTCCATCAAGAATTTTCTTCTGGACCATTTTAACAAGTGTGAAAGAATAAGGTCACTTGGCGATCTTTTCAATTTTAGGGAGTCTAAAAAGAGCTTAACTATGGACTCTGTGGGGGTTCCTTTTTCATACATTTAGTCCCTCAGACCCGAAAAAGGGTTAAAATGATACCTGAGAGTACTCTTCTATAGAACTAAGGTTCCTTAGAGTATACCTTTGTTCGTATAGTTGACCATTTGGACCGAAAAAGGGGTAAGCTATCGTCGAACAGACGTGACTTCAAATTTCAGTTTAACGAGCATGAAAGGCCACTAGATCGCTCGACAATCTTTTCATGTTTAGAGGGTTTGAAAAGGGATTAAAAGAAGACTCGTTATGTCTTTTGGCAGTCCCAAGGGTGAGGTCAAGAGTGAAAAGGAATCATTCAAATGAGTCTCAAACTCATAATCAGGAAAAACAACAAGGACTCTCGAGCCTATAGTGATTAGAGACAGCATGGACACCATAATGCAACTAGGATCTACCTAGGGTATCCATGTTCCGGTATGCTCTACCACCAAATCATGACACTTATAAAGTGGCAATGATGATTCTATGTCACAACCTGATGGGATCGATCCTATGGAAAAGGGATAAAGACAACGAGATACAAAAGTCGGGGTGGAAACCTAACCTACATGCTCAAGTTGATCATCTGAGATTTTTCGACGAACCGTTAAAAGTTACCCAAAAATCCAAAAAAATGTCTTGATACTCGATCATACCCTTCCAATGCAACTCTCGAATCACTCTAAATGGTTTTTAGTTTAAAGAAAATCATAAGGGGGTCCAAAAAAAGTGACAAAAAGAGGCCAAAAAGTCTATAAATAGAAGTTGGAAGCTCATTATTACCATTGCTGATTTGGAAATTGACTCCAGAGAAAAAAAAAAACCTTTGTTAAAAGTGGTGATTCTGCGATCTATAGTGGATGAAACGGCCATTTGTCTGGACCAAGTAAGTATAAACTCTCTCCTCTTTCAATTTAAATCCTTATTTATGCTTTCGGTTTCAAGTTTTGGGGGGGTGTCGACCTTCAAAAGGTCGGCCCTAGGTCCACGTGGGATATCTTATGATAGGCAGTGTGTACATTTGGGCAGAGTAAAAAATGCACACGTGTACACATGACTGTCATCATTATAGCCCACGTGGACCCCCTTATTGAATGAAAAAATTTAAAAAAAACAAGTTTTAACCCTCCTGAACTTGGTGTTTTGCAGGATGTATGTTCACTGGACGGAAAGAGAGCATGAGGAGGTTAGTGAGTTGGTTGGGGAAGACCCCAATGTTGTGGCTGCCTTAATGCAATGTGGGTTGCTCAAGTTCTTTTTATGTCCTTTTATGCGAGCACAACCTAGGCTACTGAATGCCTTGGTTGATTATTGGCATCCTGATGCAGAGGCCTTTATGTTAGAGTGGCAGTCACTGGTGCCTATGACAGAGAACATATATTTTTTGACTGGCCTCTCCAGGAGAGGGGAACCATTCAACCTCTGGACATTTCCTTCAAGGCCTCATAACATATCGGAATTGATAGGAATTTATTGTGAGGCTGGTACAGACCAATCGAGCTCACAGGTGCCCATAAGAAATATCACTAACTTATCACTGCAGGCGATTGTGTTGCTTATTGGGAGGATGACTAGTTCTGTGGCTCTACATTAGGCATCTTGTGCACAGATGAACTATGTAGTCCAATGCTTAATGCACAAATATTTGACTGGAGTACTACACTACTAGATTGTATGAAGAGGCAGCAGACAGATTGTTGGTCGTGGACACAGAGGAACTTCGGGTTCAGGACGATTCTATGCTCTTTCTTCTTTGAAATATTTTCAAGCTTCAGTCCCCAAGTGGTGGTACGAGGACATTAGGCCTCTCTTCCTGTGGTTTGCAAATGGCAGTGTTACTGCCACAACAGGGTGGTGGAAGGACCAATGAGTCCTTTGATGATGATTTCTTCGCTTGGTTGTCGTGATAGATCCCAGTCATAGAGGATTACCCTTATGCTGGGATTGATTTCTCAAGATATCTTGAGATACTAGTACCTCCTAGTGAGGAGCGAGGAGAGATGGGTAAGTTTACATCATTGTTTTGTTGTTGTTTTTTTTGTGAAACATATGTAATTTTTATGTTGTTTTTTTTTTTATATATCATTTTTTTATACCAGAGTATTTGATGGATATGTGTCTATTGTGTGCAGATGTGGGACCGGTGCAACCTGCTGATTATGCGAGGAACATGAGTCGTCCTCGGCTAGGGGCCGCACCTGCCACCGCAGGGGGACCAGCAACAGTAGGAGAGCTTCCAACCGGGGAGGCTGAGAGGGTGTTGAGACGAGTCGAGCAAAAATTTACCTCGCTCACCCACACAGTCCCTATGGCAGAGATTGAGGATCTACCACCATCTATGTAGCCTCATGTAGTGGGGGCACCACAGACGTGGGTTCGATTGTTTCGGCCTTTGGCAAATGCAGTTGATCAGTACAACAGGGCCCACAGGCCCTAATCTTAGTTAGTCTAGACTTTTCATGTGCCGAGAGCACTACTTGTATATATTTTTTTAGGGCATAAGCCCCATGACTCGTTACTAGTCATACTTTTGAGGCGCTTGCGTCCACCTATGTAATTTGATGGTTATGATATTATATATGGATTTTTATGTCTTTTTGTGTCTTATGGATCATATGTTCCTCTAAAAATATATTTACATGTTAATGTGTTTATCCTTTCATATGTGTGTGAGATGCCAATCTAAAATTTGGTTAGCTAGAGTATTTGTAATTTGGTTTAATCTCCTAGGAACATGAAAATATGTAATATAATCGAAGCTTCATTCTAAGAGACGTACCCTAAGGAATTGTCGGTGTAAAGTCAGATCATGAACACGGTAGAATCTATTTAAATGAGACACAACCAGCTGAGCGTCTAAATAGACGTAGAGATGAGAGATACCAAATGACAGGGCGTCATGAAGCAACTCAATAATTGCACTGTACTCGACGACATTGTTTGTGGTGTCACCTAAGCATATACCTCCAGAAGATAATAACTGGCCTCAAGGTGTAAAAATTACCCAAGCTGCGGAGGCAAGCCTCCAATTGTGCTGGCTAGCATCATCTGTGTACCCAATGAATACCTTGGATTCACTTGACATCTACCACAGTGACAAAAGACAACATAAAAATGACACGTCCATAATACTAAAAGAAACTAGAAAGTAATAGTACAAAGACTATACATATGTTACAAAACATTACCCATGGTGACCTACCTATGAGTGATACTTCTTGAGGTAGAGCCCATTTCTAGGCTCTGCCAAAGCATTTCCCTCAAAGTCAACTACACGATAAGCACCCTTTTTTAGAACCTCTTTTATGACAAAAGGTCTAAACCACAAGGATTTGAATTTTCCTGCCCCTAGGGGGGTCCTTATCTTGGTCATAGACCAGGACAAGGTCGCCTTCAGAGAAAATTCGAGGACGAACAGACCGATCATACTGACACTTAACTTTATGTTTGTGAGCCTCATTGGCCAGGGCCGCATCACGACGCTGCTCATTGAGCTGATCAAGGTATAATAACCGTTCTTCAAGTGGAGAAGTATCTTGCAATAATTGTGCTGCCAACTTTAGGGACGGGATCTAACATTCAATAGGAAAGACTACTTCCATCCCTTAAACGAGTTGAAAAGGTGAGAAATTGGTTGCAGTCTTAACAAACGTTCGGTAATCCCATAATGCTGAGTATAACATCAAATGCCAAT
>JASDQU010103342.1:332895-345655 GCA_032191745.1 Picea mariana | reverse complement strand
TTATAAAAGGGGTTTTTAAGAAGAGTTGTTCAGCAGTGTTTTGGCAAAGAAGGAATCTGATATGGCCTGATGCCAAGTAAGCATGTCTGGAGCAAATTAGGTTTATAACACTAATGGATTGAGGGAATAAGAAGAAAATATCACAATGAGGGTTTTACCCTTTTTATTAATAAGTTCATGAGTATTTTTTACACTTTGATCCATGTGGTAAAGCCTCCTAGAATGTTTCCTCGAATGAAGAAAATGATACAGTTGAGAAGGATACATGCATAGCAGACTGGTATCTGGCTAAAATCTATAGTTTGATCGGAATTTATGGTTTTTAGCAAGAACCATACAAGCTTCCAGTATTTTAGACTCCTAGGATATTTTCCTTGGAGTATATTAGGAAAATACTTGTATCAGATCACTTACATTTTTCCCACCATAAGCAGGATGTCACTTTCAAGCTGCCTAAAGAAGTGGTCCCTTTCTTGTTCAAGTTGATAACTTCCCTTAATGTTTTCAAAGACATGTTACAACAGTTGGACTCTGATAAAGAAAGAAAATGGATATATGATCCATAGGGTGTATGTTGGATAGTTGGTTGTCACTAATGTAAACCCTATCTATTGGCATAGGGGCACACCTAGGGTTCAACACTTAACAACGCACCAACAAAACCCCGACTACCAGCCCTTTCGAAGACACCTTCGAAGTAGGAGAAGTCTCACCCGAGGTAGAAGCATGGGGGGTTATAGGATGCAAGTTTCTATAACGAAGCTGAGACACAGATCTGTGATAAAAATACTTTGCAGAGTATTCTATTAACACTTATAAGGTGATATGCATTAGTTCATTAGTTTATTAACATCGCAGAACATACCCAAAGATAAATCAGCACAGTAACAATAAATTATATATATCCTGAGCACTTAGCACTGAGTTATATCTAACATTCATTTATCCTTAACACAAGTAAAGCACCAAGCATCAATAGATCTGTCTATCATACATAACAATCAAGGTACTAAGAAGATAAATAACATAAATACCACAACACAAAGCACACCAAAGACACAAGATATGTGTGGTTCACCCCACTATGGAGCTACATCCACCAATCGCTTCGCCTACTTTATTTTTCTTCCATATCTTACATTCATTTTCCCCTATGCACTAAGCCACAAAGTTGAGCTTCACACCAGATAAGAGATCTGTGCACTGAGCACCAGATCCTCCTTCCAAAACTAGGTCAAGGAACATAGCCAACTTCTCTATCGAGCACAGAGCCTTAACACATATACATTATGTTGCACAAAGCAACTCAAAACTACTTGCACTTAGCTACCAAGACTTCTTACCCTTTCTACACTACATTTTTACTTATTTATACTTTTACAATCCCTTACAATAAGGCCCAATCATGGGTAAACCCCATGGGATGGCATCCCATAACCAATTACAAAAACCCTAAAGAACCCCTTATTGGGTCCACATAGCCCACAAAAGAAGTGAGATCCGCGATCTCAGCTCCGCCTGGATGCTCCTTCGTCAAACAATGTGTCAAAGTCCAAAAGTGGTCCAAACCTAACCAAGGTTTCCTCAAAACTTGGTCGAGGGCCAACAGGCCCCCAACACTCACATGTGACTCATCCTGAGTCACTCAGGTCTCGTCAATGCTACTTCGAAGGCCTCAATATTAACTCAACCTGCCTCGACTTGCTACTTTGCCTAAGCCTTCTTCTGAGTGATCTTCTGGATCGTCTGCTCTCTAATAGGCCCTTCCAGGCATTGTTCCACTATTGCAACCACTTGGTCCAATTGCGAGCCCTGTCCATCAATTTCTTTGAACATCTTGTAGGATTCATCATGCACAGTTTGTAGCTTTTGCATGACTTCCATTCCTCTACTCTAGAGGGTAGTGAATTGTTGTTTCACTACGCATTGCTCCTAGGATCTCTTCATTATTTCAACCATGGTGAGTAGCTTCATCTGCACCTGTACGGAGAATGCATGTTGTTGTGCCTCCTGTAACTGAGCTTCCAATTTCCTTATATTTGGATCCTCTACGAGGAATTCATATGTATGTGCACTTCTATCACTCAATTGTTTGCACTCTGAGGCAAGGGATATGATTATTACAATTTTGTTCTTAGCGGTCTCCTCCCTCTGGTCATGCACCTCCTACAGAGTTCTCGGTACTACTTGGGCCTCCAATTCTATTATCCTCGCTTGAAGTTGTTGGATGGTCTCAGCGAGCTTCACTACTTGAGCCTCGACTAACTCTTGTTCCTCCTATGCCAAGTCTGGCACAAAATTACATTCTTTACTCACTACCTCTTTTACTGCAACCCGTTCTGCTTGAAACTGCTCCTTTTCTCTTTGTAGATGGGATTTTTCCTCCTGGAGCATCGCCTGAAACTCTTCTCTCTCACTTTATTGGGTGGATACATTGTACTGTGCTACTTGTAATTGTTATAAGGCTTCATCTTTCTCTTGTTTCAAGGCTTCTATATCCTTCTCCTTCTCTTCCTAGATTCTCTGAAGTCAACCTTCTGTCTCATCTCCAAGTCTTCTCAATTGGGCTGGTTCATCCCCCAATTATGTAATTTGTGATAAGGAAGGTACAGTGGGTAATGCATGGACCAAACAAATAGCTTGTTTTACTTCCTTCAATTCCTTCTCAAACCTTCCATACATATCTTCTTGCTTCTCTCCATATCTCTACAAGATATCCTCGGAAGCATCCTCAATAGCTCCGCGAACCAAACTGATATCGTCCTTCATGAGCATTGCTTCTAACTGGGGCTTACTAGCATGCGTCTTCTTCCTTGTTGAGGGTTTCTTTGGGGAAAACTTCCTCTTTTTCAGTGTCTTTGTTCTAGTAGGGGGGTCTTCCGGTGGTGTTAGTTATGGCAAGGTCTCAACGTCTAAAAGCGGTTCGTCGACCCATAAATTCATTTTCTAGCCATTCTGGAGCGTTGTTCTAATGGTCGGGGTGCCTCCAAAAATCATATAACTTTGCCAGGGCAAAGTCCCATTCTGCGTGGTCCTGTTGTTCCAGTGAGGCTCAAATCCTGCGAACCTACCTTCTGCAAGGTTTCAATCTACAAAGTCTTCCATCTGGTCTCTGTAGCTTCTTGTAGATTTTCCAACTTAGCTTTCTTTTAATTGAGCTTCCTTGCCTTCTTTCCTGTTATCTGAGTCTTTCTAATTATTTCTAGAATCCTCTTTCCATTCTTATTCTTATCTTCCTCTAGTGTAGTGACTTTGCATTGTTGATGTGCCCTCAAAGAGTCTGAAGTTAATATCTCTTTTCTTAACACTTCCTGAGTGGACATACTTATTTCTTGCATAGATAGGTTCTTCAAGCCTTCTTGCATTCTTTCAACCTTGGTAGTTAATTCTCTTTCCTTCCGTCCCTCCTGCGTTGTTACTTTGTTTTGTTGCTTCGAATTATCCTCTCGTTCTTCTATTAGTCGATCTATTTTTATAGTTATGAAATCCCTCAGTTCTTGATTTTTCTTTTCTGTAGCTTCTTCCTCTGCTTTCCTTCTGATCTGATCCTTGTCAATCCAAGTCTTACCTAAAAAAAGTGGGAAAGGGGCGTTGTTCTCAACAAACTTAATGACTTTAAAATCATCTTCAGTCGATGTTCCATGAATAATAATAGGTACATTAGTAACTCTTCCACATAAGGTTATCATCTTTCTCTTAAACAAGCCTATCCTTCCCAATGAAGGTATCACAATAGGCTTTCCCAAAATTTCCCAAGTTTTTTATGTCATAATATTCACTTGTGTTTCCTCATCCAATACACAGTCTATGTCGAAGTCTTCTATTATTTCATTTATGCATTTTTTTTACTTTCAGGATCTCTGGTAAACTGACATCTTTTTGAACTTCCATCGTTTCTTTCAACTGTACTAATGTAGTCTGAACTTCCTCTGACCTTTTCTCTTTAGAAATTTATAACATTCTCTTAGTCTCTTGAATTTCTTCATAGTTTTCTTGTCTTGCATTCATCCTTTCGACTTTATCAATCATCCTTGGACAATCCTCAACCTCATGACCAATAATCTTACAACAAAGACAAATAGGACCTATGCCAAGGCACTCCTTAGCAAGATGTCCTGGTCTTCTACAATTATAGCACAATGTCAATACTCTTTTTCTTTTAAATGTTCCCCAATCTCTTTTGTACTGTACATCTCCTCTAGGGTCATAGTGCTAGACCTGCAATCTGCAAAAACAAATCTAGGTTCCTGCATCCACTTATTAGTCCAAAACTTCTTTCTATGCATAGGAATAACATATCTTTCTTCATTTCCATTAAATTTACTCAGATCAACTCTTTCTTTCAACTACGCCCTAGCCTACAAACTAGGACAAAAATTTTTAAACATACTTAAATTCATGCTTTCAAAACAAAAAATTCCACTTATCTTTCTCTTGTCAAAGCACAAATATTTACCTCTTTTAAGATCTTACCTCTTTTCTTTAGATAATATTTCTTTCTTAGCACAGAGCTTCACAAGTCAAGTAGAGTACTGCACACTTCAACAACAGATGTACACACAAAGCTTCTCTTTTCTTTACTCCATTTCCCATCAATCACAGTTTCAGGTCCCAGCAACAGAACCATTTGTTGGCACAGGGGCAGACCCAGGCTTCAATGCTTAACAGCGCACCAACAAAACCCCAACTACTGGCCCTTTCAGTGACACCTGTGAAGCAGGCGAAGTCTCACCCGAGGTAGAAGAAGGGGGGGTTACAGGATGCAGGTGTCTATAACCAAGCTAGGACAGAGATATTTTTTAACATTACTTCGCAGATTATTCTATTAACACTTAGAAGGTGAGATGCATTAGTTCATTATCTTTATTAACATCGCAGAACATACCCAAAGATAAATTGGCATAGTAACAATAAATTATATATATCCTGAGCACTTAGCACTGAGTTAGATCTAAAATTCATTTATCCTTAACACAAGCAAATCACTAAGCATCAATAGATCTATCTATCATACATAACAATCAAGGAACTAAGTAGATAAATAATATAAATAACATAGCACAAAGAAGACCAAAGACACAAGATATACGTGGTTCACCCTAGTGTGGGGCTACGTCCACCAACCACTTCACCTTATTTATTATTCATTCATATCTTACATTCATTTGCTCCTGCACACTAAGCCACAGAGCCGAGCTTCGCACCAAACACGGGATATGCGCACTGAGCACCAGATCCTCCTTCCAAAACTAGGTCAAGGCACAAAGCCAACTTCTCTATCGAACACAGAGCCTTAACACATATACATTTTGTTTCACAAAGCAACTCAAAATTACTTGCACTTAGCTACCAAGACTTCTTACCCTTTCTACACTACATTCTTACTTATTTATACTTTTACAATCCCTTACAATAAGGATTAATAATGGGTAAACCACATGGACTGAAATCTCATAACCCATTACAAAAACCCTAAAGAACCCTTTACTGGGTCCACATAGCCCAAAAAATAAGTGAGATTCATGATCTCAGCTCTACCTTGATGCTCCTTCCTTGGATAATGTGTTGAAGTCCAAAAGTGGTCCAAACCTGACCAAGGTTTCCCCAAAACTTGGTCAAGGGCCAACACTATCCAAACCTAGAAGAAGCATATAGAAGTGATGGGTGTATTTGGATAAGTCTCCAAAGTGGTCCCCTTATGGCATAGCTCTAAGAATTTCCCTCACAGGAAGACACTTTGAAGAAGCCTACAAGAATCCCTAGAATTATGGTTAAGTTGTTAAGAATCCCCAAAGGTGTGGTCATGAATCTCGACGTTGTTTGAAGAAAAAGAGTGTGAAGGAAATTATAAATGCATCCACAACCCTCATAGATGGATATTCTTCCTCATGCCATTTCCAACAATAGGTGGTATTCCATGTGGTTTCTCATAGTTGAGAAGTTATGTCCTTTTAAATATGAAGCCTCAAAAGCAAATGAAGAAGCCTTGAATATAAGGACACAAAGTTATAAGTCATCCCCTAAGAGTATTGCAAAAAATAAGTTACAAATCATCCCCATTGAAATGAATATTAAAATAAACATTAAGGATATTGTTGGTAAAGTCAGCCTCAATGGAATAATCATTAAAAAATAAATTGAATTTTATTTGGGTCAAGTCAGCCCTAAAAAGAGGGTGTCAAATCTAGTATAAATAAGGCACCTATGATTTCATTTGTCACATCAAATAAAGTTATTTTTATCTGAGTTAAACAAGGAGATATGAGGAAAATGTCAGAGGGGAGATGAAGAAAATAAGGGAAAAATTCCTAGGGAGGATGAAGTCTTGTGATGATGTGTTCTAAGGTATGTTATTTAAAGGTCATCTTACCATTTTTTCTATAAAAGTTTTTCTCGAATAATTTAGATAGTGAAACTTGGAGGATGTTGAAAAGTAATATCAAGGTACATGTGGTAAGCATCTCATCTTCTGGGTCATTGTTATTTTGGAGATACACTCTATGGAAGATAGGGTTTTTGACTATTCCTTAAACTAGTCTCAAACAAGTATTCTGAGAAAAACAGTGATAACTTCTTCATAGACGATCCAAATTCTATGAGACAAATTGCATTGGAAATTGTATATTGTGTGCAAGTTTCATAACTAGATATCAAATACTCAGTGTGTGGCATGCTCTATATGTTCTCTCTCCAGAATAGGTTAGAATTCAGCAAGGTATGCCATTTTCTTTATAAATCCTTTTCAAGGACGATTCAGAAAACTTGGAGGAATTTTAGAGAAGGTATTGAAGAATATTGGGTACAAGTTTCAGACCTTTATTCATTATAGGTACGAAGTTATTCTTGTTGAAATTTAGGGTTTGTGACTAATCCAAAAACTAGTCCCATGAGACTAAGGTAAATTTTGATGAAGATGTTATTATTGTTGGATTAATGAGAGGAGGAATGAATCAATAATAGATCAATCTAATCCTTTTTAACCATACTATCCAAGTGTTATATTTATTTATGATAAATTTATAATTACCATCCAATAGTTGCAAAGTAAATAACAGTGAACAAATGAGAAATCATACACATACACAGTACACCAAGGTTTTTACGTGGAAACCCAAAGAGGGAGAAAACCACAGAATGATTTTTCTTATATGTCTTTAAGAATTACATTCATTGTAAGCATCAAATTCCTTTGTTTTCAAGATGAAACTGGAAGGAGGCTCCAAAACCCTAGTTTCTCAAGCTACAACATGAGGGAAACTCCAACTCCCCAATTCTCTAGCTACAACTAGGAGGATACAACCCCCTATGTTCTCCATATACAACCATAAGGTGTCTACAACCACTTGTCCTTTCTCTATCCAGCTGCCCTAACGTAGAAGTAGAATTATGGAACCATTGTCACACTATCACTGTGAGATATACCACTGTAAAAATGTACCAAACCATGCCACTGACCTATAGTCAACCTATACTACTGCCCGGCATTCAACTTGTACTTGAACTGAGCATGTATCAAACAAATATAACAAATGTGCAACCTATAGTTATGCAACACGCATATGTACGCACCCTATCTATACAACAACATGAGTATGTACGTGACCTATCTATTATGCAACCTGCGTATGCCTTCTAAAAACTAGGGTTTTCTTTCTTCTAAAAACTTGTGACCCTCTACAACCTCTTTCACATAGATCTGCAACCTGTCACTATATCCAAACTGTAGTTGTACCCTTTGCATGCATCCTCATACATAACCTTTACCCAAAGCATATATATATCTCTCTAGTCAGGTGCTATATAAGTGTGTGTAATCATGAATAAGTATAATAACCCTCACATGAAATAGACATTAAATAATTTATGATATTCTTCCTCTCAATACTTCAGCCACTTCACAAATACAAGTTCTTAGCCATGTATCACAAGAACCCTTAACCATATGCCAAGAAATACAAGATGTGCCTCAATACTAACAAATGATAAATATTGATTATACCGGCACTATATTTCTGTAAATCTAACTTATACATAAGGTCCCATGCAACCATTATTCTCTCTAGGGAAAATCCTCAAATCCCCATAACCATTTCTCATGTATACAACAAAATCCAATTACTCATAGAAATGAAACATACCTTTTGAACTAGTGGATAGATCTGATGTACTTGATCACTGTAGACCTTCCTAGGAACTTGCTCTCAGAATATAGAGACTTGGAATCTTCATATTCTCAAGTTTTTATGGATTTACCCTCATGTACGCACCCTAATATACTACTAGCCTACGTACGTACACACCCTATTATACAATTATCTTGTGTACACCTCAGAACTTAGGGTTTTTAGTATTCTCTGTAATTCCCAAACTTTCGTCGTCGACCCTTCGTGCTACCTTAGACTTTCTCAACTTAAGATATATCAATGAGTTTGTGCAATAAGCCTTACACAATAATAGATATTCAGTATGCTCAAATGATGATAAAATGAGAGACCCTTGCTTCTTATTTATACTCTCATGTAGCTTCCTCACGGGGTTACCTTCTAACCATCTTAACCCACTTTCCTTATTTTAGGGATAACCCACTTATCCACTTAACTTGACCACTTTCCACAAATAGTAAGTTCTCCACTAACTTACCCACTTTCCTTATTTTAGGGCTAACCCACTTCTAACCACTTGTCCACTTAACTTGACCACTTTACACAAATAGTAAGTTCTCCACTAACTTTATTATTTAAATAATTTCTTTTGCAACCAATTTGACTTATCCATAAATAGTAAATTCTCCACTATATTTTTATTTAAATAATTTCTTCTTTGCACCCACTTTGACTACTTTGACCTTTTAGGGGCTTCTAGATAACTCATGAAGGTTCTCCAACTTCACATGGCCATAACTCTATAACTATGAGGAGTTATGTGATGTTCCACATACCGCTGGAAATGAAATGACTTGTACTATCCATTTAGAATAGTCTTACCTACAAATATATTAACACTCATACCATTATACATCAAACAAACTTGGGTCCATTACCCAAAAATTTGTGCTATCAGACTTTCTTCAAGGGTTGATATCAATGACAAGCAACCCAATTAATCAACAATTCTCTTGATGTTGAAGCTGAGAAAGGTATGATGAGAAAAGATCTTATGCACCAGGTTGTTACATGATTAAAGGTATGTATTTATATATTTTTTTTAGGGTTATATCTTGATGTTATGGTATAGGCTTGAGGCATATCTTGGAGTCTTTGGCACATGGCTAGAGACATATGTTGGTGATACTGGGAATATGATTTGAGGTATATCTTTGGTACATGGTTTGTAGTTTATCATGGATGCTATCACACATGTTTGAGGCATATTTTGGCACATGGTTTGAGGCATATCTTGGTGAAGTTGGGCATATGTTTTGTGATATGTTCTTGGTGATATTAGCATATGGTTTATGTGAATGTATATGGTTTTGATGATGATAATGTATCAATATCATTGACAATGACAATGATTATTAGTGACAATGACAGGTTGATTATCAGTCACAGTGATAGGTTGATCATTAGTGACAATGATAATGACAGGTTGATTATCAGTCACAATTTCAGTGATAGGTTGAGTCTTCATTTATATTTTAGAGTGGCAGGGTGGTGCAAGGCAGGAGATTGAAGTCTCCTTCAGGTTGGTTCATTTAAACTAGGGGGTTGGAGCCTCCTTCTAGTTGGAGCCGAAGAATATAGGGAGTTAGAGCTTCCTTCAGGTTCAAGCCTATGAATCAGGGGGTTGGATCAAGAGAATCTAGGGAGTTGTAGCTTCCTTCAGGTTGGATCCTCCTTCCATTCAGTGCTGGAGAATTTGGAAGTTGGTGCTTCCTATAAATGTAATATTTTTATATATAAGAAAGCATTTTGTGGTTTTCTCCCAATTTGGTTTCCACATAAAATTTGAGTGTATTGTTTATCTATTTTTACAATGTGATGAATTTTTTATGTTTATATGTTTACGATATGTTAAATGCAATCATAAGTGAATGGAATCATTGAATATTACATGTTTTGATTTAAAGTGGTAAAAAGTGCTCAATATTAATTCACCCCCCCACTCAGTATTGGTGAAAATTTCAACAATGTAATAGTTGCAACGAGACCCACATATAAAAATCAACCAAACCTACTTATAGTGAAAAATGCCAACTTGGATTCATGGGAAGAGGTAATGTATATTTTGATGGAAGAAGTTCAAAATTAAACTACTGATCAATCAGGGGATCCTACAAAATCCCTCCAAAATATCTCAAAAGAACAAATTTTTAATTGGGAAAAACAATTTTTCATATTTTCATTCTCATATGGAAATTGATGACATAAGAGAAAAAACCAGAGATTTTTGAAGGACTAGATATAGAGGATGTCCTTCCAAATATTTTGGATAAGGATAAAAATATATTGCATATCACAAAAGAATCCAATGAAGAAGTTTCAACTCCTTAAACCTCTACTATCTCAATTCAACACCTTCCATCAACTCTCTTATCAACAAGGTGAGATATTACTACTACTACAGAAGAAGCCTCTCGAAACCATCCTTTGATTTTATCCCACTACTCTGACAAAAGGAGGAAAAATAAAGATATAATAAGAGAGTTGTGTCCTCGGGTAATAGCTCAAAAACATATTCTCTATGTTATGGACTATTAGCAAAATAACTTGAATTTCATTGTACTAGAAGAAAAAGTGTCAAAACCCCTTACTCTAGAAGACTATAAGGACAGCCAGATAAAGGTCAATCTAGGAAGTATTCAGCCTGGGGATATGGTTCAGATGCATAAGAAAACTAGTGATATATTGTAAAAAGGAGTATTCCAATCTTATAACAGTGAAAAGAATATGAGGAATATGATTATTAAATTTGAAGGATAGTTGAAGCAGGAGAGAATAGAATCCAAGGCCAAGAAAATCCAAATAGATTCATTGGAGAGGAATATTATTTCCTTTGGAGAAAATAAAAAAAAATCCCAAAGTTGTGGGGGATTTGATGAACCAAAAAGATAATGATATCAAGGTCTTGAAGAAAAAGCTTAATATTCTAGAAGTGAAACATGTGAAAACTTCTGAGCTACAAGATAGACATGAAGAGAGGAAGAAGTTGTACCAACAATTGTTGGAAAGATAGGATATCGTGGAAAGGATGCAAGATGAAAATTAGTCTTTGAAGGAGCAACAAGATAAACTTTTCTAGATATCTAAGGAAGATAAATTGAAAATCATTTATTTATACATAGATGAGGGTTTATCAAAGGTTATGTCAGATTTGAGTGTAAAGGAAATTGAGCTTGGCACTGTTACAAACAAGCTCATGTTTTATGTGGCCAGAATCACAGAGTTAGAGGATCAGATCAAGAGTAGAGAGGTATTCTTGGGTCAGGTGAATGTTTTTAAAGAGCGGGTTAAATACGAATTGGCTCAGGTGAAGCTTAAGGTTACAGGAAAACCATCCTTGAAGGGATCCTAACATATGATTTAGGATCAAATAGAAACTATAGTTTTTCATAATTGGTCCCAATTCTATTTGATTCAAGAGGAGCTTCAATTGATCATTGTGTTTTTAAAGGACATCAAGAATATAGTTGTAGAGTTGGAAGGCAAGCTAGAAATGGATAATAATATAATTAAGTGTTTAAATAGCATATCCAAGGAAGAGCTAAGATACCTTAACATATATTATAGAACTAGTATCATCATGAATGCCAAAAAGGTCATTGCCAAGAAGGAATTGATGCAGAACGCAAAGAATAAGTCCCATGAAATTAGTTTAGAAATTTCCTCTTTCAAGAAAATATTCACTGAGGAGATCAACCATGGATTGCCTACATTTTGGGATGGCAATGGAGACCTTTATGCACAGAAAAAATATCAGAAGCACCTGGATGATAGGATAAATGATTATAGAATATTTTCAAAGATTGAATGGCCCCTTAAATATCAAGATGTGATGGATATGTTGGATGGTGACTTTGCATTATTGTACACCTTGAAAATGATTTTCAATAATCTCTCTTAGCCATCATATAAGAGGTATATTGATTTGTATGAGGTGACAAGGAACCTAAATAAACAAGAATACCCAATGGGAAAGGTGTGGAAGAATATGTGTTAATATGTAAAGCTACCAATTCCAAGACAAGGGAAAACAAGTTTCGTGTTTCCACCCTCATCATGAGCAATTTCATTAATAATATTTACATTTGTAAAAGAATTTCTTTACTAATGAGTAAAAAAAATCCTTCAAGAAACAAGAAGAGGTTTCAAGAAGTTGTTTTCTTATACAAGGGAAACTATAAAGGATTCATAAGGTGCATTGTACAAATCATCAGTAGACAAAGAGGAAAAGAGTATCTTGTTCTCAAATTTCAAAGATCAACCCAACTCAAAACACAAGATAGATTATAAAAGAGAAAGCAACATGCCCATAGAGATTCAATGGATTTTTGTTGTATATGTTTGAAATTGTTTTGTCATTGATTTCAAATGTAGAAATACTTGGATATCATTAATGTCACAAGCAGGGGGAGACTGACCATTTTCAATGATGAAGGCAGGAAAACTATGATGCCAGGTCCAAGGATCAAACCTGAACCACACATGACTCTAAGGAAGACTGAGGAAGCTTCATACTGCAAATCAAACTAGATAGATCAAGTCGCGAAGGTCCATGTGCACATATATATATATATATATATATATATATATATATATAT
>JASDQU010103342.1:308921-325204 GCA_032191745.1 Picea mariana | reverse complement strand
ACAATGTTCAAGAGATAACTCAAACCAATACAGATAGTCCTCCCCAAGAGATGCGCCACTCTTCTCCCTCTCTCCAACTGGTAATTGCAGCTTGCCTCATAAGAGAATGAGCAAGTGAGTTGTGTGTTGGAAGTGAGGTGCTAGCCTCTTATTTATACAAAACTGGCACGTGTGAAAGGGCACAACTGGCAGGGCTGACCTCTCACTCTGGGTGGGTAAACCCACCTTTAATTAATTCTGGGTCTTCCATAATAACTGCTGGGGCCGACTTCTTATTCTGCCCTTTATAATTGTCCGATGACCAATCCGCAAAAGAGGATTTGGTCCTTATACAATTACCGACATGATTAATCCACAATGGGGATTAATCCAATAACAATAATAATAATAATGACATGATTAATCCGCAATGGGGATTTAATCCAATGAATAAAATATCAATAATAATAAGAATGCTCTTCGCAGTTACATTATTTCAACAACAGTTTCTCAGCGAGCTCAATACCCTAGCGGCTATGCTTCCTTCCAGCGTTTAGACTGAATGAAGGAGGTGTGGGCCCATAACCTGTTAGAATATGAAAGATTGTGCTCGTTTTACCATTGACAATACCCTTATCACCCAACCATAGGCCGAAGCCACCCTCCGAGCACATTGACCTTGATAGAGAAGAATACTGGTAGCAATCAATAGCCAAGCAAGGCTAATGCACCAAGCAAGAATAGAAACCAAGCTGATCAGATAGTCCCACCCAGAAACTGGCGCAACACCTTCCTTAGAAACTTGCGCACAAAACTGCCAACTGCAGTGCGCAGAAACTGCTCTCTGCAATTCTGAGAAGTGTGAATAATGAGAACTGGCGCCCTATATTTATAGTGGTCTGGCAGACTTACTGGGGCCAACTTCTCCTTCTAGGTAATTCACATTAATTATATTTCTGCAGCCGACATCTTGTCTAGGGTTTCCTTTACTTCTTTGCTTCCTTCCGGAATATTCTAATCTCATCATAGGTCACAATAGAGGTTCATACCTCCCGAAGCTACCATACTATCAACACCTTACCTATATCAATGAACCTAAGAACAATGGAACAATAATCCGTCTGCCGAATGTGCCAATGACCAGAATCCATGTGCAAGAAATTAGTGACCCCGTCAAAACTAACAAAGCACATGAGCCAATCATGGAAAGTCTTCCTGAATTTTCTCTTGATGATATGCCCTTTGCTACGGAGGAAGACTTAGATCAAATACAATGGACGAAAAGAGAAGATTACTAGCAACTCCTGGACAAGTATAAAGGCAAGGAAGTTGGGGCTGTCAAGTTATTAAAGAAAGGAGAAGACAATGTATTGATTCAGCCATCCCAACAAGAAATTTTCACAGCAGAATCCCACCCTCCTCCCTCTACACAGTACACCAAGGTTGTCCAAGAAACAATCGAGTTCAGAACCAGAGAATACAGAGAGGGAGACATAGTATGGATGTGGGACACCAAGAAGGGAAATCCTACTAATGTCAAAGGGAATACACAATTTTGGTTTGGACCCTTCAAAATTGGAAGGAAGTCGGTCAATGATGCCTACTATTTATCTACATTGGAAGGAAGAAGGCATCCATTACCAGTTAGTGGGCACCTCCTTAAACCCCATCAGGGGGTGGAGACTTGACTTCACAGGTAAGTGCAGGTAAGTAAACATTTGCATTCATTGTATCTACCATTTTCATTTCATGCTAGAGTAGTTTGTATTCCCATTTGTACATATGCTTATTTTCTCATTTTTTATTATATATGTATGAGTCGGGGGTGATATCACCACCCCAAGTGATTGCTAACAATCTTATGTGAGATCAAGCAGGTCACAGGTTATGCCAGAGATGTTGAGGTTCTCATGCGCTATACGGTGAGCACATGTCCTTGAGTTGGAGCCAGATGTTATCCCCTAACCTAGGGATAACTAAGGAGATTATGTCTCGAGGCCCACAGGTCCTAGACATGGAGTACTGAGAGCTAGATCGAATTGCGCATGGCCCTGAAGGGCCCATCCTTTTGTTCTTCAGTGCCTCCACTTTGTCAGCAACAGCAACATCCATCACATTGGCCTGGTCTTCTAACAGAGATGGGTCTTGCTCCACGAGGTAATGAGTCCGAGTATCATGGTATGTGTCACTCTAATCCTCAAAACCTTTGAATATGTGCATTTAATTATTTTTGCTTCTAACGTGTGCTTGGACCTTATGCTTTTCTACTTGACCACACCTGGGGGGAATGACAGGATGCCCTAGTAAGCTAGTACCCATAGGGTTTGAGTTTCCACTGGGGGATTCATGAAAGGCCATTGTCCGCTCCCACCATACTTAGCACTTTTCATCTTTTTCCCACTCATCCATCCCATTACACTGGTCCAGGCATTGGGTTGGCCAAATATCTAAGGGTTGTACCTTACCTTGTGGGAAGAAGGGGCTAAAGGCCCAGAAGGTAAAAGTAGCTGGCAAAAGATAAAATCCAAAACAATGAAACCTTGAGATGCTTCACCCAGGGATCCCCGAGAAAGCAATAAAGAGCTTATCAACAAGAAACAGAGGAACCCATAAAAAATAATAAAACAAGACCTAGTTAGAGGATAGGGGGTCTCATCACAAACCATCCTATTAGGTCCATGGGCATGTAGTGGTATGACACTACCAACAGCTGGTCACCACGCCAAGGTAGTTGCTCTTGGTGTCATAGCTAAGAGAAAGGGGGTCTCATCATGAGCCAACATTCTCATTTTCGTGAAATGCTTGTGGGTAACATTGCCACCACTGGTCACCACGCCAGGGCAGTGTCCCCTAACTAGCCTCTTGAAAGAAAAAACAATAAGAATAAAGGATAAAAGGGATGAATGGGCTTGGAAACATTTGCATCCATGACAGGTGCAACTCACCCTCTTCAGAGGCACCCACAGATAAGCCATACATTTCCCTGCTATCACTGCACCCCTTGCCCAGACATCCCTTACCACCTCATCCACTCACATGGCCTAGATTTGATTTCTCTCGGAAATATCCCACATCCAATGAGCATTTGCCCAATAGGACGTCCTAGCGTTCCCTCCAAACTTGGCTTGCAGATTAGCATAATGTCTTTGAGCATTTTTTCGGGTAAAGGGGTTTTTATGCACATGTTTATTAACTTGATGATTAGGTGTGATTGACATTGCTATGATCCCTGTGACTTATGAGCCCATGGAGGGTGTATCTGTTGATGTTGCAGGGCCACACCTA
Source organism: Picea mariana (assembly GCA_032191745.1). Lineage (NCBI taxonomy): Eukaryota > Viridiplantae > Streptophyta > Pinopsida > Pinales > Pinaceae > Picea > Picea mariana. The sequence continues at coordinate 321,940 of JASDQU010103342.1, read as the reverse complement.
ATGGACAAGTACCCAATGGACAGGTACACATGGGGATATGATTAGTTTGGACCTCCATGGGGCTAATATCCCACTAGATGGATGTTGAGACCCTAGCAGGGGGCAAAGACAGATCAGAGGATTGCATCAGAGAGAGAGGAGGACGTTTTACCAGGGGCATCTTGGTAGGCCTGGACCTAGGGGGTTGTGCCCTTTTCACCATGATGTAGGCCTTGGAAGGCCCATGACGTCACCCAGGTCACCTAGCGTTTTGGGATGTTTTGGAGGCAATTGTGTGCCAAGTGGCACGTGTGGCAGGTTCTTGAGGCCCAAGAAGGCCTAACGTTTTTCTCTAAGAGGCCAATGTTGCCCAAAAAGGGCCTAATGTCACCCTAAAAGGGCATGACCTCACCTTAGCAGCTTGTTTTAGGGTTTTATTATGACATTTAATGTAAAAACTAGATATTATTTATAACTGGCCATGTCGGCCTTTTTGACCTAATTTTGGTCATTAGTATTGTATAAATAGGGGGAAAATCCTCCTTATTTTTCATCATCTTTGACTCACACTTGTGAGGTCTGAAATTTGCGCCCTGCTTAGGGTTTTATGACTGAAATTTAGTGCACACTTGTTGGAGGAAGGCTACTCTTGGTGTTTTTGGGCATTTTCTTGGTGGAAAGTCTTCAACTAGGGCATATGCTAGATTATTCTTGGTGAATGTAAGTAAAATTTTGCAATTCTTCTTTCCTTTGAATGATTATAGTATCCTTACTTTGCATTTTGCTAAGATTATGAAATTGCTAGCTTAAAATCCTAGGAGATTAAGCACATGTTATTGTCCTTATCTCAATAACTATTCACCTATTAGATTTTTCCAAGAAGCCGTTTTTCTTGAAGCCATTGCTAAGGGCTTTGCCATTGCAACACCCTAGCACTTATTGCTTCATCTTAGCCGTCATTTGCTTCATCTTTGAGTTAAAGAGGGAGAAAAATCTACTAAGGCCTAGGGTTACCTACACCTTAGTAGTCATTTTCCCCTAGGGTTTGGTGGTTGAAGCCTTGGCTTACCAACACTTCAATTATCAACCCCTCTTGTCTTTGGCTCTCCTATTATCATCCTTTTCCTTCAACATTTGCTGCCACTTTATTGATTCCATTTGCCCTAAGAAAGCACTAGTCCGAGTCCTCCCTTGAGTAATTGATCAACACAACCTTCAAAACCTACTCTTTGAACAACCTACTAATGCTTTCTAACCCTAGAATAGGTTGATCTACTAACAATATTGCTGCTGTTACTAAAGTAAGCTACAACCATTAGATGCAGTATTAAAAGCTCATAAAAGCAATTGTAAAGGCTGAATTATACTTTGTCTTATGTGCTTCTGTCAAATGCTAATGTTATGACTTCAATGGTTAATGGTTTTTAGCCATTTTGAAGCTAGTTTCAAGACATTTTATGTGAAGTATTGCTCTATAAATATTGATGTTAAAAGATTTATGTTTACTTCACCATATTCAACAAATTGCTTTATTTAAGAAAGTCAATGGTTTTATGAAGTGCTAACCAGCAAGTGCTCTTGCAAATGTATAGTTTTCATGTTGCTTTGTTCTGGGCAGGTACACTTCTGGCATATTATCTCTTCATTGGTTATTTAAACCAGACTTTTTGATCGGTGGTGACTTGTGAGAGGGGACCTTTACCTAGCTACTTTCACTTTGCCTTCTCAAAACCCCATGTCACTGGGGACGTCTCCCCTGGGCCTACCACCCTAAATAGAAAGAGACATCCTATTGAGGTGACAGTGATAGGATAGTCTCCCGTTATGCCAATTTGCTTTCATTTTACCTTCTCTTCTATCAAAGTACAAATTGTGCGATAACATGGTCAATTTACCTCCTCATATAGTCCCCCAAACCCTAATTCCCTGTTGACTTATGCGCCCTTCTATTTTTAGCTCAAATCACTTAAGGGGGTGCACTTACCCACTTTTCACTTTATGTCACTTTCAAATTATAGCGTTCTCTAGTGAAATGACATTAAATAACCCTGTTTTCCCCTGTTCCTCCCTTGCTATATTCTAAAGGGGATGTTTAGACTACTTATCCCTCCTCTTTGGAGCTCCTACTCAAAAAAGGAGATTACACCATAGAGGGATAACTTTATCATGTGGAGGAAGAAGTGTAGGGTTTGTTCTCATTCTTCCTTTTTGATTTGGTGAGTTCCTGATACCATGCTATGTTTTTCCTTATGGTTACTTCGTTGAAGTGTTAAGTAATTTCATCAAGTCATAGTTGATTTTGGATGGTGAAGGATATTCTCTTGAGGAAGCCCTTCTTGTAGACCTTCAATCCATTGTTGATCTTGATTGGGTGAGGGATTACTCTACCTCTTGGTGGTAGTCTCAAACCCTAATCCTTTAAGGAAATAAACCAACTCCTTGGAGGTTTTTCGTCTTGATCTTATTTACCATTTGATTCACCTTGAATCCATTTCCTTAGTTGAACTTGGCACTAATCTCTTGATGTCCTTCTATGACTTTTCTAAAAAAACCTTAAAAACTCCAAACCTCATTTTACTAAGGCTACTCTCAATGTCACCTTGTGCTTCATTGCTTGGTCTCAGTAATCCTAATAGGAAATACCCCCTTGAGCCAGAGGAGAGTCGACCTAACGCTGTAGAGGATAGGTTGTTAAGGTGATAGTGGTGACCTTCCTAGAGGTTTCCCTCGGATTGTACCTTGTGGATTAGGGATTTCATCATTGCATACAATTTGGGTGGTAATAGGTTTCTTTGGTTAATCTGAGCCAAGTACACTAACACTACTACAACGGATTTGTTTAGATTGACTTTAGGGATTCCCCCCTAGGCTAGGGTAGGATTTCCTTAGTTGGAAGAGCGGGGCAAGGCCACTGAGGTGATAGTGGATGGCTTGCCTATTGTGCCTCTACTCTCTCCCGCAGAGGTTAGGATTTTTCCTCTTGGTGAAAAGTTTGAGAGATAACATTTTGGTGCCATTGCCGGGGATAAAGTCCATTTTCTTGTTATTAGAACTCAGTTTCAACTTTTGGTGAGTAGGATTCCAAGGTTTTATTAAGTTAACTTACCTAGCTACTCCATTGAAGGGAAGAAGCCCATTTCCCTTAAAAACAAAATTTAATGTCTTGTTGCTTGAAAGGTGGATCAAGTAGCATTGTGCTGGCAATTGAGTATTCACCTTGGTGAATCTACTTTCCCAGTTTTGGTTTTCACATTTGAGTTGTGGGAAATATGGCTCCATGGGAATTTCACAAGTAATATGTTACTATTGATGTTAAAGTAATTTCTGGATACCCAAAGTATTTCTCTCTAGAATGGATAGATGACCTCCCAAAATACAATGGTGATCCCTCATTAGCTATTTCTCATATTGTAAGTTTTCTAAGGTACATTTTAGAGATCAACATAACATATGAGGATGTGTTGATGAACTTTTTGTATCCTCTTTGGGGAAGGAACAAAAGGATTGGGTTAAATGTTGCAGGGTCCGAAAAAGTATAAATTCATTACAAAGGCTCACCCCTTGAAGTCCTATGCGAAAAAAGCATATCTAAAGAAAAGGACTAAGCAAATCAAAGAAAAATCTAAAAGGGGTAATGAATAAGGTGTCAAAGTGGTAATTTTAAGCAAAGGGCTCCCTCTAAAAGGTTTGCATGAACAAATTGAAGATTCCTAGCTTTAAAAAGCTAGTTGAACCAATTTTAGACTTTAGATATTATTAAAAAAATGACTTAGAGGGTTAAAGCATAAAGTTTTTTTTTTTTTTTTTCATCGTTAATCATTCATCATTTACCTATCTCTAACCAAGTTACCTAGGAAATACTTTATGTTCTAAGCATTGACACACTTGATAGGGGTAAGGTTGTCCTACCATGGTAGACTTAGGAAAATGTATAAAGTTAATTAATGTTATGAGGCTGGTTAGAGGGAATTATTTGATGTGGTTTTTCTAATGACTTGTGTTTGAAGCTTGACTCATCATTATAGGTGGGGCACCCTGCATTGGGATCTGTGCCATTACATTGGGATCCATGACAACACATTGGAGGATGACGAGGATGCCACATCATCATAAAGGTGTCCACATCAACACTTTGTAAACTTGTCGACATATGGAGCATGCATGAGCCACTTGGAGGAATAATCTCACACACGTGAGTGGTTAGAGGTGGTTATGAGGTGATTTTAGCACATTGTTTAGGGTGGCCAGATTTAGGGTCACTTATCTTTTGGCAGAGTGCCCAAACTTCCACCAAATCAATGCCATTAGATGCATAATTCCAGTGGGATTTTCGAAATGGGTATATAATAGAAAATCGAACAAAAATTGACCTAGTTACTTTGCTACTGGAATTTGCCGTGTGAAAATTATTTCCGCTTTTTGAGGTCACACATGTGAACAAGTGGAGTGCGCATTTTCTCTCTCTTGTGGGGCACACCTCTTCCATTTGACTAGTCCACTCACATGTGAGTCAGTTGAGGTGGTTATTTCATAATATATTATTTTATTGGATCAAAATGGTTTTAGACCATGGTATTGAGAGTGCCTCTTGTTTTAGCTCATGGTTTTTCTTGAGCACATTGTATTGCCTCATGGTTTTTACCTAGCCCATGGTATTATATTGATGGTATTGGAGGCCTCTCTTCCTATAAAAGGAGCGTGTCTCCCTCATTTTTACTTGTTGGAAATAAAGTGGAGAAGAACTTCTTGCTATTTGAGAGTGTTCTTGTCTTTCTTGAGCAATGTTTGGTGTTTTATAAGAAAATAATAGAGTAGTGACTATCAAAGAGGTGGGAGGCTACTATCGAAGAGGATACGAAGTAAACATGGTATGAGTAATTTTCTGTTTTGTTTCTTGAATCTAAATTAGATTTGATCTATAGATATTAGAGGTGAATGTCTTTAGGTTTCATCTTTTTATTGTAGATCTGATTAATTACTTTCTTATGATACCTTGATATAGTTTATTTTGAACTAGCCTCCATTTGTAGTGTGCTAGCCCTTTATTTCAGCTTGGTGCTTTTCAAATATTCACTCATATCGGAGGACTCCAAAATTATAAGAACGGAAAAAATTGACAAGAATTTTTAAGACCCCATAGCCCAATGGTAAGGGTTTTATTTATCCATCATTTTCCAAACATTTTATAATTTTCCTCATTTCAGAAAATTAAATAATCTAGGATCCCCTTCATAAATTATATTTACAACTAAATAATTTCACTCACGTAGGAGCTAACTCTTTTTATTAACTCACTAATTAACTCTCACATAAGACAACTTGTTACATGATTTAATTTTCTTGGTGAAGTTTAAGTTCTTTTTTGAATAGATCTCACATATTAATTGCAGTTTATTTAATCAACTTGCTCACTAAGGGTTTCCAAATTTTGGTTGCATGGTGATGTGAATTTCTTTAAGAACAACGCTTGGTATAGATCTATGGAATATGCTAAGTTTGAGGTGGTAGATCAATACATTAGTTAATGCAATGAATCTAGCTCAAAGGCACACAATATTGGTTCATTTCCTTTCAAGAATCTTCATTTGAATGGTGAATAAATTTTCTGGCACACATATCCACATCACTATTTACTTTAAGCACCTTTTCAATCATTGCTGTTGGAATAATTCTGTGGTATCTTTGAAATCCTAAGTGTGGAAACTAAATTTTTGCATTTTTTCCTTGCTGGCACAGTCTATATTATGAAGTGATTTTAAACATTTCATGGTGTTGTTGCAACTATCATGGTACAGATTTGAAGTAATACCTACCAGCTCCTAAAAATTCTAAATTCTGGTTTTCTGGGTAGCATATTAGCACTAAAGTTTCAAAGTCACATAACAGCACAATCCCTTTCAATTTTCAGATTCGCTTGAAATGTTTATGGTCCAATGTGACACAATTCTGTATTCTAAGATTTTCTGAGTTCTTTCCTTAAAAGAGATTTGGGTATCACTTAAGGTTTGAAATGCTTTATATTGGCAGTAATTTTATGCAATTCATGATGAACTTACTGGTTCCAAAGGAATAATTTTTCAAGCAAAATTTTCAGATCACTTGCACTTGGATCCTAGTTTTAATTTGCTGTTCTAGACATTTTTATAATTTTACTGCAGCATAGTCTATTTTTTCTGGGACAATGATAAGCAACTTTGGTACATGACACTTCATGTGGTGGAATAATAACCTTCAGAGATTGTTGGCAAATAATTTTTTGAACTTAACTCTTTATTCTGTCACAAAGAATTCTCACATATATGCTCACATTGTGCCTCATTAAGTACTTGTGTAGTGAAATCATAATTTTACGTTCTTTCACTCATATTCATGGCTCATTTCATGCACATAATGGGCTTATGGTGATTCCTAGTTGCAAGGATAAATTCTAAGTTCACTTGAGGACATTGGATGGTGAATGGATGTTATTGTTTTAATTTTAATTTCACATTGAATATTATTGCAAATACACATTCAATGCACCAGAATTAAATCATCACTCTTAAACACTCAAAGTTCACTCTCCTACCATTGGAATTTTGTGGGCTTGAACCTTCACAACTATCTTCCACTTCTACTTCAACATGTTCAAAATTGGGCATCTTGGACTAGTAGTGTTGAGCCCCTTGTGAGCTTGGTTTAAGAACTTCCTGAAATATTCAGACTTGCACCCTTTTGAGTGAGTTAAGTGAAGTTAACTTGAGTTTAGCACATCACCCTTTACTCAAACGATTTTATCTTTAGGTTGACGTAGGGATTCCCCTCTAGGTTAGGTTTACCTTAGTCTAAAGAGTGGAGCAAATCACTGAAGTGACAGTGGGTGATTTGCTTGATAGTACTCTTAGGCTCTCCCTGAAAAAGGTTAGGACTTTTCCTTGTAGGGAGAAATTGAGAGATAATAGAACCTCGCCAGTTACATCAGCCTATGACCATGTGCTAGGTGGAGTGTGTTAGTGCAGAGCAAGACCCCTATCCCATCCATAGTTGGGAATGTGCCAAGTGGTATAAAAATAACAGTGGGGTATAGGTGGCCCGCAATAAAATAAAATAATAAAAATAAAGATAAAAAGTGAATGGAGAATGTAAGAGGGGGCCCCAGAGGATTACATAGCAGGAAAAGGTGGCAAGGGAGATGACATGGCTGTGTCATAGGATGCCATGTGGACACCAATGCCACATCAGAAGGAACATGTCATGCCATGTCAGCAAGATAAAGTATATTAAAATATTAAAACAAGTCTGGAGACAAAATCTTGTTTTAGCGATAACAAGAGCAGATTTGTCCCGATCTAGGTGAAATTTCAAGGGTAGGTTTGCAGTGAGGAGGAATAGAAAAGTGCTAATTAGGGTCATTGACCAATTCTGCTCCATATTTTCAGAAATTGTAGATTAGTGGTTTTTGAAGAACAAGATGTTACTTCTTGATAGAGGCCCAGATGTTGATGAAATTTGAACAGTGAGTTAGGGGAGTAGAAACAAAGAAATTTAGTGGATCATTTGTCCAAATTCCCAAGGGTTTGGAATGACGATGCAAAAATAAGCCAAAATCCACTATTCTAGGAGACTTTTTGGGGATTTTTGGGATCTTCATAGGAGGAAAAGGGACCCCAAACCACAAATCTGGAAATATTATCCTAGTCAACATTTTACCTTCTCAACAATCCAAAGAAATTTGTCTTGTTGAAGATTTCCTAGTTTTTCTCTCTTTCGGAGATAACAATTTTTGCTAAACATTCCAAGTTTTGAAAAAGTGTAAAAAGATAAAGTCGACAATTCCAGATTGACACAAAATTTTCTAGGAGCATCCGATTTACAATATGAAGGTTGTTGTGTACTCACCATCACTAGTGTTATCTAAGTATGATACAAAAGTTTCCTTGGTTTCTAACATATTTTCTTCTATAGGTGGCAAAAGTTGTCTTCTGAGCTTGATTGTGCTAGTGAGAAAAGTGCAAAAACAAATTGGGTAGAAATGACAAATTCAAGGAACTATAACTTTCAGCTCAGAACTCAGATTGAGACACGAGTATAGTCGTTGGAAAGTATGTGGAGGCACATTTGGAGGTGCAACAACATGGCAATGAAAAAATACTAAGTATTTAATAGGGTGTTGTTGATGAGCATGAACACCTAAGGCGAGAGTGTTATGTCAAGGATTATTAACAAGATGATTAAATGCCATGCATTAACATGGTTAAGGTCTGTTGCAAATATGAATTCAAGCTCAATTATGAAGAATACAAGAACCAAGAAGATGGTGTCTTGAAAAAGAAAGAAGGCATACGAAACATTCCTTGTAATTGGTAAGTGCAATTCAAATTATAGTAGAAGAGCTAGGGAAGGGCCTAATTATTGTATTTTGATATTGTATGAGGCAAAGAAATGGTCACAAGTATAAGGGGCCTTAGGAGTTCCTGGTTATTGGATTTGAATATTCTATGCTACAAGAGAATATTTGGCTAGGGTATAGAAGATACCTACATGAAGATAAGAGCTGTGAGGATAGCTAGAGATAATGGTAGAAGATTCCATAATGTGGATGGTTAAGTTGGTTGGAAGATATTATAACACTATGGGAATAATTCCAACACTACATGAGCACGATTGATGAAAAATGTTGAGTGCAAATTCCAAATATATAAATGGATGACAATAAGAAGTGTAGTGATATCTAGAATGGAAATATTAAGAAGGCATATGAGAAGGAAAGTATATCTATGCTTGGTATTTTTTGTAAAAGAGAAGGAATTTGAAAAGAGACCATATGAATATGGAAGGGCATTAATTGGGATGTTATGAAATGATGGAAGGTCCAATTGAAGTAACAGTTATGTGCAAATAAGAATGGACTTTGAAGCTGAATAAAGCAAGCTGTTGTAACATGTATATTTCTGCAGAAAATTGCAGTGTTATGGATGTATCCTTCAATCACTTATATAAGAAAATTACACCATCAAAATATGCCAACAATTATCCCAAAAGATGCACCCTAATTAGTGGAGTTAGTGTGAAAAATTTAGGAGCAAGTCTAGGGTTAGTTTAGGAGTTATGTTTAGTAATTTATCTAGGTTAAATCAACGTTAATGGTTGTAGGTTAGAGTTTCCACAACAAGTAAAGTAGTGGGAGAGAGGGTATTCCCTAGTAGGGGAAGACTCCTCTCAATGAGACAAACCAACTCCAAGCAAGAGACCTTTCAAAAGATAAAAATTCACGTTTCCCAAGGCAATGATTTTATATCTCCAATGCAAAAAATATTTTACTTTTGCCTTCACTATTGGGTTAATGGAGTCAAGTAAAAGAAAGATCTAGAGAAGCTAGTTCCTTGGAGGTGTAAGCCCTTTTACTTCCCAAGGAAAGTTTCTCTAGCTAAGGTTTAAGCTAAGAGGGTGTATGCCCTTGTACTTCTCTTAGCAAACCCTTGTTCAACCAATAACATGAAGCATAAAATGAAGAAGACTATGGTGTGGGTGTATGCCCTTATACTTCCCACCTATATTCTAGCACAACAATTCTTGACTTGAAAAGAATGATAGCAAAAGAGTAAAAGACCATACCAAAATCAAGAAAGATGCTAAAATAATCCACCATAAAAGCTAGAAAGCATTCATCCAAGGCTAGCACCTCACTCCTCCATCAACCATTCATCAAGATAGCCATAAACAAGTGCACAAGAGAGAAATAGAGCCAAGTGTAGCGAAAATTTCAGACCAATACTTCTCACAATGAAGGAGAGTTATGTTCTAATGAGATCTTATGATCTCTTATTTATACAAAATGTCACCAAGGTGACTTGTCCACATATTTAGAGGTAAACCACAAGACTAGGGGTCAACAACCCTAATCTTGCCCCCTTTAACAGAGTAATATTAAACACTTCATTTAAAATTTAACTTTTTCACAAATAAAACCCTAATTTACATGGACGTGACCCATTTAGGGGACTTTTTGGCCCTAAGAGAAGGTCGTTGGTCACATAGGAGGGTACTAAGGCTTCCCAAAGCCACATGTCAAGCATCCAAATGTTTTCCTTCAAGTTCAAAGCCTCAAACACCTCAAAACATCCAAGTGCCAATGCAAATCACCTCACCACCATGACCTGACCCCCCTAGGTGATGTCATGCTAAAAAGGAGACGTTTTTCCCCTCCTACGAAAAATGTTTGGCATGTGGGGGCTAAGCTACATCGTCCAAGTCATCTTTAAGGCCTTTCAATTTTGATCTTTCTCATCTGGCATGTGGTCCCTTGGAATCCACCTATGGGCTTCAAGCCCCATGGAAGCCCAAGCTAGGCTTGCTCTTCCAAAACCGTCCACCAACTAGGTCCTACAAAGACAAATAAGCACGCCCTCTAAGGATATCAATTCATAACATCATGATAAGTGAATCCATTCAATAAATGAGCCACCTAAGCATGTGCATCAAAGATCACTATATCAAACAATTAATTGCTCAAAGACACTATGCGACTTGTCAAGCTTGAATATGGGAGGGTTGAAGAGGTGTCCTATTAGGTAGATCTTGTCATAGGTCAAGGAAAGTTTCCAAGAGATCCCTCTCTAAACCATGTAAAGTGGGTGAGGTGGTTGGGGTCAAGACTCAATGAGCATAAGGCTCATGACATACAAGAGGTCATAGTGTCTCATTCATGGGTGCATTTGTAGAGGGTGTGTGGTACCTTCGTCCGCAATGCACTTTTTTCAAGCCCATTAATTGCCATTCTTTTATTCTTTCATAATTTTAAGGAGAGGTTGAAGGTCACTGCCCTAGCGTGGTGATCAGATAATGACAATGTCACCCACAAACACCTAGTAGAAATGAGAAGGATGGCTCGTGATGAGACCCCCTTTCTCTCAGCCATGCAACCGAGAGCCATTACCTTGGTTTGGTGACCAAATGATGGCAATGTCATGCCACTAGATATTCATGGACATGATAGGTCGGCTCGTGATGAGACCTCCTATCCTTCAACTAACCTTGTAAGCACTCTTTATTGTATTGTGGGTCCCCTTTACTCAAAGATAAGTGTTCACTTCTTTCTTGGATGATCCCTAGGCGCAGTATCTGGAAGGTTGACACAAGGATTTTATCTTTTACCCAACATCAATCCCTCTGGGCCTTCAACCCCTTCTTCCCATAGAATGAGGAACAACCCTTTCTTGGGTCAATACACCCTAAAATCCCAAGAGATAAGGAAATGGAGGGGAATAATAATGGAAAGTGGTAAGTATGGTCGGGAGCGGTACGATGTCTATTTAAGGGAGTTCCTTGTAGCAAACCCATTCCAAGGAAGTGTTGAAATAATGTAACTACAAGGAGTATTCTATTTATTATTGATGTATTATTCACTAGATCAATCCCCTTTTGTGGATTGATCATGTCGGGTATTGTAAATGGCCAAATCCCCTTTTGTGGATTGGTCAAACCCTAATTGTAATATGCTAAATGAGAACTCGGCTCCCAAAATATATTAAAGTGGTTATAACCACCCAGATTGAGAAGTCGGCCTTGCTAGTGAAAAGACACCTCAGTTCAACACCTGCCAGATTGTATAAATAAGAGAGGCTAGCGCCTCATTTGTTCACTCACTCACTTGTTCATCAGAGTGCAAGTTTGGAGTTGCAGTTGGAGAAGAAGGAAGAGAGAGAGAGGCACATTCTTGGGAGAGGACTTTCTGTATTGTTTGAGTTATCTCTTGGCATTGTATTGGCTATCTATATTAAGGAAGTTTTTGCTGGGTTTTCTCCCCCATGAGGGTTTCCTAGGATAAATGATGTGTCTCTTGTGATTGTGTATTTCTCAGTGATCCTATCTATGCTATGGTTATCTAGTGAATTGAAAATAAACCTAATAATAGCTTAAACCTTAACATGGTATCGGAGCTAAGTTGAAGAGAGCATCTTTCACAAGAAGAAAAAAAACGTCACTATTACCGTACATGAAAATTAGGGCTTTTTATTGAAGAAGATTTTCAGTCTCAGAACCAGTTGTAGTATCAATNGTTTTCTCCCCCATGAGGGTTTCCCAGGATAAATGATGTGTCTCTTGTGATTGTGTATTTCTCAGTGATCCTATCTATGCTATGGTTATCTAGTGAATTGAAAATAAACCTAATAATAGCTTAAACCTTAACATGGTATCGGAGCTAAGTTGAAGAGAGCATCTTTCACAAGAAGAAAAAAAACGTCACTATTACTGTACATGAAAATTAGGGCTTTTTATTGAAGAAGATTTTCAGTCTCAGAACCAGTTGTAGTATCAATTGCAGTTGCAGTACTAGTTGAAGTATCAGCCGTAGTACCAGTTGCAGTCACCCTTGAAGTTTTTAAGAGTTGGTGATCATTGTCGCTGTTACCAGATGGTGCCACTACCTGCAAATGCTATCAGAGGTATGTACTCACATATGTTTAAATTGTTAAGATTTAAACGGTATTTGCAGGAGAAGGGATCTCTTTCCATAGATCCATAAGGATCTCAAGATCCAACACATTCAAAGGAATTATGCAACCTAGGTGCGATTATTTGGATATGCATCTATTTTTTATGACATTATTTTGATCAGTGTTGCATGTTGTAGCTATGCCCATCATACTAACCTTTCGTCAAAATTAAAGTCAAGGTATTAGATGGATTAAAGTTGAGATCATAGAGTTTATTCTCTAACCCAACCTTCTGTCAAGATAGCATATTGTCTTAGTACAAGAAGACAAGTTGAAGAAAGCACTCGTCATCTTAAGGGAAGAAGACTTGGAAGAAAAGCAACACACTCATTCTTGAGGACAAGGTTCCAGGTTCCAGGTTTGATTAATTAAGTTGATAAGATTCAAACTTGCACATGACAAGTTGATAACTAGTCTTTGAAAAGTACTATACTTGGTAGCATGTGAGCATATTGAGATAAATGCTTAATGTAATCATTTGCCTGATACAAACTAACATCTCCTCTAGGAGAAATCTCTTGTGTTAGTTCCAGGTTGCCATGGAGGAATGTTTGATCACAACAC
>JASDQU010103342.1:241384-291284 GCA_032191745.1 Picea mariana | reverse complement strand
TTTTAGCAAAGTACTTTGCTAGTGTAGGTTTATGATAGTATTGTCATAGATCTAGTGAGTTTCTAGTTATTATTTCAAATTATTTTGAGTTAATCTCTAGATCTATTCACATTCCTCTTGTTTCTTGTAGTTTAGCTTGGATGTTTGACAAGATTATCTAGGGTTTTAAGAGAAGATTTCAGATCTGGAAATCTTACCTTTTGATCCATTTTCACTCTCTGAAATTTCCGCATTTTATTTCTATACATCTCCATCATATTTTTGGGTATTCTAACACTTAGAATAGGTCATATAAATTGCTATATCTTTCTATAATTTTCTGCAGAAAATTATTGTGTAAAAAACATAAATTTTCTTAACATTGTTGTCACTTTTGCAGCATTTCCAACAAGTTTTTGCTTGCTAATTTTTTGTAGGTTAGTGACTAAGGAGGTGTCCAAGAGGCCATTTGGGGCCATAAAAAGCTTAAGTACAACCTCCCAAAGTTGGGTAACATAATACCCCTTCTTCTTCTTCATTCTAATCATTGTAAGCACACCCAAGGGAGTCCCAAACGACTTGCAATTCTCTTGTATTTAAATTTCTGCATTTTTTATTTAATTGTTTGCCTACATCTTGCTAAGTGTTTGGCCCAACCAACCCCCAAAATCGTAAGGCTAGGAAGTAGAGTTTATTTGCTACATTTTACTTTGATTTTTTTGCCCCACTTGTCATTAGGACAAGGTTGAGAGGCTAAGATTTACTTCAAGTTTTTATTTTCAAGTTGTTGCACCCACTTGTGTACAAAACCGGAAGGCTTTGTCCTCCACCTTGTGCACTTGTTGAGGTTGTGTATTTTAGTTTGTTTTCAAGTTTTTACTTTCATCATTGTTTTCCTACACCTTGGAGTGTGTTTGACCTTGCCAACCCCCAAAATCATAAGGATAGATTAATTCATGGTTTGCTTTCTTTCAATTGCTTAATGCTCTAAATCTAATCTAAGAAGTAATCATGTGCTATTTTAGGCCCATGGAGACATAATGGTTTAATTTTCTCATCTTTATTTCCATTATTTATTGCTATCTATTTTTAATTTGGGCATTTTACTTTCAAGCAAATTTCATTTCTTGCAATTTAACTTTCCAAGTATTTTACTTTCTTGCAAGTCATTTAATTTTCATTTACATTGCTTAATGGTTTAATCTTTACAAGTAATTTACTCTTATGTCTTGCAACCTTATATAATCTTATGGTTTGTTTCAAGCACTTAAGTTATCTTCAATTTACTTCAGTACTTTACTTTTGAAGTGCATCTTTCAAGTACTTTGTTTATCTTGCAAACACTCTTTACACAAACACTACATTTGCAAGCACCTTAACTTAATCTAAATATAACTTAAACTAACTAAATTTACCTTAGTCTCATAGGGCCTAAAATCAACTTATCTTAATAGGTCACCTTTACCGTCCCAAATTTTCCATCAAAAAGGGAATTAAAGAATAAGCGGGGGGTGTTAGATCGGGGACGATCTCACGGCGCTTGGCGTCTTCCCTGTGGAGTACTTCTATTACTGGGTTGACTTGTGGAGCTAGGGTGTGGCCTTGTTTGCCTCACTTATTGAGCACCCAACAACTCTTTTGGTACAAGCACGGGGAGTTCTAACTTCTTGGGTAGTCACTTAGTCTAGGATTCACTTCTAACTTAATAACTTAACTAATCCTAAAATCAATTCACTTAACCTTGGGCAATCTGTTTGGGTACACCTTATGTGGATCATGATTTAGTACACTCTTGCAAGCACTTTAATTTCACATGTTTTATGCAAGTTACTTAAAGCATTTGTGGATTGGACTAAGTGGTTTAGAAGTTGCACTTTATCCCTTGGAGACCTCTTTTTCATGCTTTAATTTCGAGTTAAGTTTAATCTTTATGTGGTTGATCTCCTTCGTTGAAGTTGTGCATCCTTTGGAGGCTTCTTTATTGTTTGGAGCTTGTGGTTGTCTATGCCATTGAAGGCTTCCCCTTGAGTTGTGCATCCCTTGGAGGCACTCTTGTTTGGGATACACTAGTAAATTTGGGTCATTTTGTGATGGCTCTTTCAATGCTCTCGTGACATTATGTCGTTGATATTGTGACGAATCTTGGGTCTCCCAAACGTCGCTTCACGTATCGTGGCAAGTGCGACGAACCTGAAACAACATTGCAAGAGCGATGAAACTAGGATGTTGTCACATGAAGGAGAAAGAAGGGATATTGTCGCATGAGTGACAAAGAAGGGATATTATCGCAAGAGCGACAAGGTAGGGAAATCGTTGAAAGCACGACAAGGAAGGGAAATTGTCGCAAGAGCGAACAATAATGAAAATCGTCGCAAGAGAGACAAGGTAGGGATGTTGTCGCAAGAGCGACAAGCTAGGGAAATCGTCGCAAGAGCGACACGGTAGGGATATTGTCGCACAAGCAACAAGGTAGGACGATCGTTGCAAGAGCGACAAGGTAGGGATATTGTCGCTCGAGCGACAAGTTAGTGAGATCATCACAAGAGCGACAAGCTGAAGAATCTTGGGACGAATCAGTTATCGAAAGAATCATTGCAAGAGCGACGACTATAAGGATTCTTACGACGAAATCGATATACAATCGATGAAAAATTATCGTCGATTGTATAGCAATTTCATTGTAAGAATCCTTATAGTCGTCGCTCTTGCGACGACCTATATTTATTAAAAATAAAATAAAAATTTGATGCCCTTATTCACAGTATGTTGATCATTGTTTTATTGTTTGAGCGATATTTCAAGAGATTTTATTATATTTTTATGATATGTTTCATGAATGTGAAAAGTATTTAGTGCATGCAATTATAACATTCATTGGCAATTATAAAAGGATTTTTGAGCAAATGTTTTTTCCAAACATCTATACCATTCATTAATAAAAATTCACTAATAAAACACAAGTACATTATTGAACTACAATATACCATAAGAAATACTAAACCATATAAAAAACTATATATACAGTGACAACAGTTAACAACCAAGCATTTAAAAATAATGGTGTTTTTAAGAAAAAGGAGGGAAATGTTTTCTAATTTACAATGGTGCCATTAGTCATTTTGTTGTACTAATGATACTAGCGCACAACTTCCTGCTCTATTTTCACCTTTTAGATTTTTTAACCTATGTTTTGATATGAATTTGAACAACGATTTGATATTTCAAATCTGATAGGAAAGACAACAATGACAATTCTATCATCTAGGCATCCGAATTTTATGCAACTTGTGTACTAAAGTGGATAAATGATGAAACAATAGTCCAAAAAGTTAAAGGTATTATTTTCTGATGTTAGTTTCCTTTCCTATTTCCAGAGACTTCCTCATTTCCTGGAGTTTCCCACATTTTATGTTGTTTTTTGTAAGATGTCTAGCTCATGTTTCCTCCTCTGGGTGGGTTCCATTTACAATTTAAGGACACTGACAGTTGCAGATAAATAATAAAATGATATTTTCCACAATAAATGCAAATTTTAAATTTATATCTAGCATGGAAAATGGAGAACAAAGGCACAATATTCTATTTAACTATCCAGATTATGAATAAAAAGTTGCACACAAAGAAAAATCAAGCCTTTTCCGGAACTCATCACTCTTGTCAATGATAGGTCAGGAATATTTTGGCACATGCAAAGTCTTTTAAGGAGACAAGGAGGTTTAGATTCAAATGAAAAGGATTATGCACTTTGCTTTCATGATCAAATATGTTATCTAATATTATCAAGAGGTTATCCATCGATATTTTTACCTACTAATCCTCAGAGGATGTCATTCATGCCAAAAAACATCAAAATCCAAAAAAATTTAAGATGTCTAAAACTTAACAACCCTGAATATTTCCTCCTCCGAGTGGGTTCCATTTGCAATTCAAGGACAATTAACACTCGCAGATTAAAAATACATTTTCCACAAAAATGCAATTTTAAGTTTAAATCTGTCTAGGGACATGAAGAACAAAGACACAATATTCTATTTAATTTTTAACTATCCAGATGATGAATCAACAATTGCACACAAAGAAAATGCAAGCCTTTTCTAGAACTCATCACTTTTGTAGATGACAGTTTGGGAATCTTTTGGCACATTCAAAGTCTTTTAACGAGGTTTAAATTCAAAGAAAAAGAGTTATGCACTTTGCTTTCAATGATAAAATATTTCATCTAATATTATAAAAGGGTTATCCATCAGTACCTTTACCTGCCAATCCTCAGAGGCTGGCATTGAAATATGCCAAAAATCTTTAAAATCCAAACAAATTTAAGATGTCTAAAACTTAAAATCCTTGAATGTAAAATGTCCACTGATCAAAAGCAAAGAAAAAATCACTCATAACAATAAGAGCATAGGCTTAATGAACTTGCGTTATAAGTGCCTAACGTCGAGATGGTTCAAGGTAAAAGACAAAGTCCAAATCCAGATCCTTGAGAGTTGTTGTTTCTTCAATTTCAACTTTGTTTGTTGAGCGACCTTGAGATGAACCTTTTAGATCAAAGCATCTATGTATGTGCAACTCTGAGCAGAACATATTACCCATAACTATAAAACGGACCTGTTCAATTTCCCATTTCAATTTATTAGAGATGATATTTCAACTTTACAAGGACTTGAAAAAACAGTTTTGCATTGGGTAATACTGTAATACACGGTCTTAGAGACAACTACTACAACAAGAACATTTTTAAATACTCTAGACCTTGAAAACAAATCTTATTCATAGAATTTTCAAAGATCTATATATAGTTAAACCTCAAATATTGAAATGTTATCCTGGACAATAAGGACAATCATATGACATTGCATGTAGAACAAGAAACCTAATAAAGTACCTTATGCCCTCCAACTGGCTTGACAACATGTAGGCCAAAAAATTTAGTAATTAGAGTGCTTTCATAGGTACGAATGTGATTATAATAATTTGGTAGCATTCGAAGAAGTACTTGTAAATTGGTTGCATGAGCATGTCAGATAAGATAAGATAATTTTATTTATGTCCAACAAATGACCACAATAGTAGGTCAAAGGGACTAAAAGACTACCACCATTTTAATACATAGTGGGACTTCCGTAGCAGCTCCTATATCTAAGCTAACAACAATAAGTAAAGCAATAGCCCACTTTACCAAATTACTCAATGTTTAATAAAGTAGGGATGTGTGATAATAAAATGCAGAAAAATTACTCAATGACCAGAAGATAAAAAGGATATTATCAACTAGAATTTTTGTAACTAGATATTAGCAACTAGAATGGCTTGTGATTATTGTTTTTGGCTTGGAGCATGCCCTGCCCATTGCTCAGACTCAACGATGGGAGAAACCAAGAACACTGCCAATGACATACGTTGAGGAGGATATTCTGGAGGAACCCATCTAGGTTCCTCCAGAATTCCTCCTCTTCACAGTGCCGGATGATTGGCATCCCCCCAACCATAATCCAGCAAGCACAAGAGCCCCAACTGCCATGGAAGGGGCCACATGTATAATTGAGGAGGAATTTCCAGAGGAATTCCTCCATTTGGACTCCATGGCCTCAGTTCAAAACACAAACAACCAAGTTGGGACAGTGGCAGAGGAGGTCAAGGCGGTGGAGGCTATGGACACCTTGGGCATGGAGGTGGAGGGCCACCTAGTCTTGGCACCTCCACCACTTACGACTCTCCCCTATTTCTACCATGCTCCACCACCTTTCTTCCATCCGGAGCAGCTCGAGCTCATCTTCGAGCTAAGGAACTAGATGTATGACCAGATACACCGGGACACCCTCATGCACCAACGGATTGACATTCTCTATGATGCCTTCTCGAATGCACCTGCAACTTAGCATTGCCAGACCTGTGTGAGGCCTTTCATGCTCCAACCTAGGGACAACCCCTTCAACAACACTCCAAACAACATGCCCCTAGGTGCTAATGTGTAATTTCTTTGCTATCGTCACCTCACACATTCTTAGCTCAACTCTCTATATTGCGATGATGCAGTTTTATAGTTCTATCATCTTTTTTCAGTTGGTAGTTTTTCTTAGATGCATAGAATAGTTCAGTAAGAACTCGATCCACTACCTGCTCTGGTTTCTGTTTGGTAGGGCAGATGGTGGATAACCATTTTGACTAATGCCATCACAGTCTGCCATCTGTTTAGGTTTCCGCTAATTTGGCGGAACATGTGGCAGGCTGTTGACATGTGGCATTTCTGTACTCTAAAAGCTCAGTAATAGGAAACTCCCTTTTTTATTTACAAAAAAAAACTACCACTAATACAAAAACTTCCATGTTGATCTTGATAAGTGATTTTATGGCCATGGAGATTAAAAAATAACAAATAGGACTAATGACACTTTATAATTGGTTCATAGTGAAATTCCTTACAACATAATTACTATAAAAATAATGAAACCACTAAACTACAATTATCATTTTTCACTTGCATACATCACACAAAGAACTTTTACACATTAAAAAAAAATTACAAAACTCGCAGACATTATACAAAAAATTATTGCAAATATATCCAATAAACTAATTACACACAATTTCTAAAATCTACAGTTGTGATAATACGATGTTGATCATTTCTCGGAAGCTAAGTTTTGGGAGTTTGGATTGAAATCTAAACAACACTTTGCAAACAATGCTCTGCAAGGTTTAGTGTTTTAATTCTCCAGAACCCCTCCGACCTGACCTCCTCTGTATGCGCTGATCATTGCTACTTAGCAGCTCTGAATGCCACATCAAAATGGGCACAGAGGGAGGGGTGAAATCCCCCTCTTACCGTAATGCCGCAACAAATGAACGGAGAACTCCAGAGCGCGTYGTCCGTCCTTTGAGCCACCTCTTCACATGCGAGAACAATACCTGCAAGAAGAAATGGATGGAAGCAAGGAATCAAATATGGATGCAGAGTCCTCGCATCCAAAAGCATCTCGGGTCTGGATTCCCAACAAATGTATCCCCCAAGCCCCGATTGCACCTAGGTATATTATCAAAACCACCAGGATAGGGGAGCACACATAGTTTATGAGGGACCATGCCCTCATAGGCAAATTCCTAGGTCTCTGGCCCTCATAAAAAGACTTAGCTCGTTGGATCAAGGTGTGGTGGAACCCCAAGGGAGACTATGAGCTCCAACTAAGCTCCAAAGGATTCTTTACAGTAATATTCTACAACTTAGAGGACAAGGACTGGATCTTTGAAGGAGGTCTGTATTTCTACAACTTTGCTGGCCTTTACCTGTGATTCTGGACAAATTGCTTCTGCCTAGAAAATGAAAACTTCGCCTACGCACTGGTATGGATTTGCCTCTACTTCCTACCTCAAGAGTTTTGGTTAGAGAAAATTTTAATGGGCTTAGGAAACACCTTGGGTAATTACGTCAAATCTTCAGAGGCTACCAAACAGAGAAAATACACCTCTTATGCAAGGATATTTGTCTATATGAACATCTCCAAAGCTCTGCCAGGCATAGTTACCCTAGAATACCAAGACGAGGAATGGGCCCAAACCATAAACTATGAAAACATCCCTTTTAGATGTAGAAAATTCCATGAACATGGACACCTTTTCAGAGNGCAAGGATATTTGTCTATATGAACATCTCCAAAGCTCTGCCAGGCATAGTTACCCTAGAATACCAAGACGAGGAATGGGACCAAACCATAAACTATGAAAACATCCCTTTTAGATGTAGAAAATTCCATGAACATGGACACCTTTTCAGAGACTGCCCTCTAAATGCGCCCCCCCCCCCCAAAAGGGAAGCTGAAGAAAAATCAAAGGAAGGATTCACCCAAGTTTCAAATCGAAGAAAACAAGATCAGAAGAAGCCCACAACCGTCAATGGAAAAAAGAATCTGAATAACAACTCATTTGAAGCCCTTAACCAACTTCCAGAGGCAAAAGAGGTGGAAAACCCCCACAAGAATGTAGGGAAAGTTCTTAGCAAGCACGAGAAAGATCAACCGTCTCCAGGGCATATGACACCAACAAATAAAGTAGACACATAGGATTACCCAGTCTCAGGAAAAGAACTAGAAAGAAAAGAAGACACATTCATGGAAATGGATGAGCAGGACCTAGTAGAAATCGACCTAGGCAAGTTAGAAGAGGCACTTAACAAGAAGGATATCCAAACCTTACCAAAGGACCAAATTATGAAAGTTCACAAGGTATTTCTGGATTCATCAGCGGAAGCTACATCCAGGTTGGGGATCAACACAGACCCAAACCTAGATTCAAGAAGACACCCAAAAGAAAACAAGCGAAGGGGCAAAAAATTGGCTCACCAGCTACTAAAGGAGGCGGGAAACTATATGATCAACTCAGAACATATTTATAGGCTCTCAGAGATATCCTTCTACCACCCACCAAACTCTTAACTATGAAGATCCTCACCTGGAATATCAGAGGCCTAAATGGAAGATCTAAGCAAAGGATTCTCTGAAATTGCATCAAATCGGAAGACCCTGATATATTCCTGATACAAGAGACAAAATGTGCAAGGAAAACTGCAGAAAATATCATCAAAAGATGTTGGCATAATTGTGATTCCTATCAAACGGATTCAAAAGGGGCTTCAAGAAGCCTGGCCATCCTATGGAATCCTGCTACAATCATCCTAGATCAAGGCTTCTCCACTCCAAGCACCGTCACATCAAATTACAGAGTCATAGGTTCGGACAAGGATGGAATGATCACAAACGCCTATGGACCGCATAACAACCAAGACAAAGACCTCTTTCTTTTGAGCTTGGCTTACCTAGGTTATTTAGCGAAGCGCAATCGATGGATAATAGGGGGTGAATTCAACATGATTCTCACACTGGAGGAGAAAAGAGGGGGGGAAAACCCCTAGAGCTGGACAATGCAAAATTCCAAGAACTCATAGAGAACCTCAGAATGGTAGACATAGAGAGTGGCAATGGCACTTACACTTGGATCAACAAAAGATTAGGTCACCAACAAATAGCCTGTAGGCTTGATCGCTTCCTCATTTCGAAAACTCTCATTTTGGAAGGTCCCGTAGGAACCAATTTGCATGGGAGATAATTTCCCAAGGCGGTCCTGCAATCCAAACCATGGTTTCCCCAAGGGGTTACGTGTTAGCATCAAGAGAATTGTAGGGTGAAAAGCAGGTTACTCCAAAACATCGATGAATGCCCCTGCAAATTGAAATGCATGCGGTGATATGACATGTTAGGGCTCAAACACCAAAGCTCCATATAGCCGAAGTAGATCATGACCGTCGATCACCAAGAGGTATGTGTCAGCAGATCGATAACTCTGGAGAAATCTATTCGAGAGGTTTTCAGTTCATATTTGAAACTCTCGAACCTTGGAGAGCTGGAGTAAATATCAATCGTTCGATCATCCAAAATAGATCTCATTTGTCAGATCGTCTGGGGTAAATCTCAAGCGTCGGATCGTCCAAGGTGAATCTAGGCCATCTGATCCAAAAGAGACATGGCATAAATCTATGGATTTCGGGTGAAGGCCTAAAGTAAGCCTCAACCGTATGATTCAAGAGGACACACGACAGAATCCCGTGTACTTCGAGGGGTTTGAAGTTTGAGATTTTCGAAACCCAAAGACCCGAAAGGATCTCAGCCATTGATCTGTCGAGAACCATGTGTTGCCAGATCTAGGGCTTCGGATGAAAGCCAATGGGGCCAGATAAGTTTTAAAATTTGAGATTTCCGAAGTCCGAAGACCCAAAGTAAGCCTCAACCATCATATTAAGGAGGACACGCGATGCAGATCCATGGACTCTAGGTGAAGACCCAAAGTGAATATTAGTCGTCCGATCCAAGAGGACACATGGTGACAGATTGTCCAGTTCAAGAATACGGAGTTTGGGAGAATTGGAAGTGTGCTAGCATTGAAACTCTCAAAGTCCTGAAGCTCGAAGAGCTAAAGTGATGGGGCACGTTGACGTCACCTAGAGGTGATGTGGATCCTGGAATTCCCAAAGTGACGTGGCTTGCGGACCTCACCTGGGATGACATGGACACATGGGATGTGTTCCACGTGTCAGTGAGTTTTGGGCATTTAGAGTATTGAAAATTCAGTTAGAATGTGATACATGTCACTCGCTTGATTGGGACACTTGTGCGCTTCCAGTATTTCACCACGTGGTGACAGATCGTGTAGTCTGGAGACTGGGTACTCCATAGGGGAAATATGTAATAGGTTGCATTGGGTCAAAAAATCCTGAAGGCCTGAAGGTCGAAGTACATATCGACCATTGATTCCAGAAGACACACGTCGAAGGATCATCGACTTTGGGTGAAAGCACTTCAGGAGAAAGTGTAGGAGGAAAGTTTTAAACTTCTGAAGCCCAAAGAGCCAAATCGATTCACAACCATTGATCTGTGGGAGGACACCCTTCAACAGATCATGAAGTCCAGGTAAAAGAGTTCCAGGAGGAGGCAAGCGAGGAAGGTTGAGACTCCCTAAGCATGGAGTCCCGATGTGGATCTCGATTGTTGATTGTGAAAGAAGATGAGGACCATTGATCCCTTCCTGGTTGAAAGTTTTGAACTCCCGAAGCTCTGGACAAGCGTTTTTTCAGCTAAGCACAGGGTCATGGCCATGTTCATCTGCATATTGAGAGATGAGGGAAAGAGGGCTAAGGGATGAATTGGTTGTCTTCGAGACAAAAAAGTGCTAAGGAAGGATTTAGCCGCGGTTTCTAGTCGTGGTCACCTGGGAAGGTGGTTTGAAGGAAGTGTCCGTGTAGTATGAGATTCTGTGTCGGCCAAGGATAATAGGACACTATTATTTTTGGATAATGGGGATATGATCTCCATGAACAAAAAAAAGAAAGAGACTTGTAGCATGGTTTGGCAATTTGTTTTTATCATATGCATAATTCTAACAAAATGGTCACTTGCACATTTTGCAGAATTAAGGGGTTTAAACACATCAAATCAGGATGCATATTGAGGAAATGGAAGAAGGCAGGGGAGCCTCCAATCATGATAAGGAGGATGAAGGCCAGAATACCAGAGTTGGTAATGCAGAGACAGAGTCCAATGGATGTAAGGGAAAAGGAGAGAAGGAAACATTAATAGAAACAGTAAGAAGCCTGAAGATGGAAGTACAGAGATACAAAGTAGAAAATGAGAGACTGATGAGAGAGAAAAGTCAGATAAATGCTCGAGTGTTGTAGATCTTAGATCAGTTGCAGAGACAAACAAAGAAGGGATCAAACTCAAAACAAGAGGAATAAGGCAGGTTCCATGAAAGAAGGGATGATCGTGGAAGAGTTGGCTATTTCAGAAGTGCTAGTAGAGCTCATGGACACCACTCATCTTCTTACTCAGAAATAAAGTTTTATGCATCAAAAGATCCCGTAAGCAGTCCATAGGTGTCTCCTATCAGACACCAAAGAAAGAAACAAGAGGTCGATAGTTTGCAAGGAGATATGAGGAAGCTCAAGCGACCTTCCTTTGAGGGTGAAAGAGAAAGGGAAGATGATGTCGAAGCATGGTTGTTTGGGCTCATGAGATATTTTTAGTTGCATAACTATTCGTCCAACCTGGAAGCCAAGATTTCCACCTACCATTTACACGGGAAAGCTGCGATGTGGTGGGACCAACTAAAGCAAGTGGAACATGTTAATGAAAGTAGGATCACTTGGAAGCAGTTCAATAAGTACTTCCAGAAGGAGTACCTCTCAAAGCATTTCTATGACAAGAAAATGCAGGATTTGTTTGAACTCAGGTTGGGAATCATGACTATGGCAGAATACGAGAAGAATTTATTGGGATTGTTAAAGTATGTCAGGTTCATTGGTGATAAGAAAGTGAAAATACATATATTTTTAAGTGGATTTCTAACCTTTTATAAGAAAAATATCAAATATGATGAACCCAATACCTTGACTGAGGCCATCAAGAAGGATAAATACCTGTATGAGCAAGTACAGGGAAGATAATCCTTGCAGAAATATTGGAAGGACAAGAAAAATGCAAATTCCAATCAGAGGAGGAAAGGATTCAAACCTCCCTTCAATAGGAATGAGCCTAATAGAAATCATCAAGATCAATATGCTAAGGGGGATTTCAAGAAAGAAGATTCCGTGGGAAAAAGGGGAAGACCACCAATCCAATGCTGGGGATGCAAGCAAGATCACCTGTACAAGGATTTCCCACATAGAAAGGACAAAGTGAATACTTTGAAAAACATCCAAGAGGCTACAACAGTCGAAGATATGAGAAGAATCTATGAAGCTTTAAATGATCGACAAGCAGAGTACTAGTCCAATATGATCGAGGTGGAAGGTAAGTTCATAAATCAACCTATTGCTATTTTGATTGATTCAGGAGCAAGTCATTGCTACATTGATCTTAAGATAGTGGATAGATTACATTTGGAGCAAAGTAAACTTGTAAAAGAAAGTTTGGTCCAGTTAGCCACTGGGACTAAAAGAAGAATCCATGATATGGTCAGAAGTTGTTCCATAAGCCTTAATGGTGTGAATACTAGCATTGATCTAAATATCATACCATTGGGGTCTTATGATATTATGATTGGAATGGATTGGTTGGACAAGCATCATGTTGTCCTAGATTGTCATAACAAGACATTTACATGTGATCTTGATGGAAATGGAAAACAGAGCACTGTGAAAGGAGTTCCAAGACTTATCTCTATAAGGGAGATTTCAGCGTTACAACTAAAAAGATGTTTTAGGAAAGGATGCCAATTGTATGCAACTCATGTGGAAGAGCCAGATAATACCAAGGGGCCAAGCCTCGAAGATTTCTTGGTACTACAGGAATTTGAAGATGTATTCCAAGAAATACTCGGATTGCCACCAAGAAGGGAGATAGATTTCTCAATTGATTTAGTGCTAGGAGTTGCCGCGGTGTCAAAAACACCTTACAAAATGAGTACACCAGAGTTAAAAGAATTACAAATGCAGTTGGAATAATTGTTGAAGAAAGGGTACATACGTCCAAGTGTTTCACCTTGGGGAGCACCAATACTTTTTGTCAAAAAGAAGGATGGAACCTTGACGCTGTGTATTGACTTCCGACAGCTGAACAAGTACACTATAAAGAACAAGTATTTTCTACCCCTAATTGATGACCTCTTTGATCAGCTAAGAGGAGCAAAGATATTTTCAAAGATTGACCTGAGGGCATGATACCATCATGTAAGAATTAAGGAAGAAGACATTCATAAGACAACCTTTAGGACCAGGTATGGACATTATGAATTTGTAGTGGTGCCATTTGGACTGACCAATGCACCAGCTGTATTCATGTGCTTAATGAATGGCATATTCAAGAATTATTTGGATAATTTTTTCATAGTATTCCTAGATGACATACTTATCTATTCTAAGTCTGAAGAGGAGCATGAACATCACTTAAGACTGGTATTGCAAGTACTGAGAGAACATCAATTGTATGCCAAGTTGAGTAAGTGTTATTTTTATCAAAAGCAGATCCATTACTTGGGACACATTATTTCAGAGTAGGGCATAACAGTAGATCTAGAAAATATTGAAGCCATTAGAGGATGGCCAACACCCATAAATGTGTCAGACATCAAATCTTTTATGGGATTAGCTAGCTACTACAGAAGGTTCATAGTAGGGTTCTCTAAGATTGCTCATCCCATCACTTCTTTGCAAAAGAAGGGAACTAAATTTGAATGGACATTCAAGTGTGAAAATAATTTTAATTTGTTGAGGGAATTACTTACTAGTGCACCTATGTTAAAGATTGTTGACCCAGATGAAAGTTTTGTGGTATGCACAGATGCATGTAAAGAAGGACATGGAGGAGTCCTCACACAAAATGGACATGTCATTAGATATGAGCCCAGAAAGCTTAATGAACATGAGAGGAACTATGGCACCCATGACTTGGAACTTTCTACCATTGTTCACGCCTTGAGGATGTGGAGGCATTATCTCATGGGGAAGAAATTCGAATTAAGGATAAACCACATTGCCTTGAAGTATCTTTTTGAACAACTGACCTTGAATGTTAGGGAAACAAGATGGCTGGAATTTCTAAGTGAATATGACTTCGATATAAAGCATATCAAGGGAAAGGAGAATAAATTTGCCGATGCAATTAGTATAAGAGTGCATCTCATGCATGCTATTGTTGTCAGTATACATCAGTTAGACTTGAAGAGCATAATTTTAGATGGTCTTGTTATAGACCAACATTACCTACACGCAAAGGGAAATTTACAACAAGGAGATGTACAACAAAAAATAAAGGAGTATGAGATAAAGGAAGACAGATTACTCATGCATAAAAATAGAATCTATGTTCCTAGTTCTAGAGAACTGAGAAATTTGGTACTGAAGGAAATGCATGATGTTCCTTATGCTAGACATCCCGGTTACCAGAAAACATTATAGCAGTAAGAAGGCAGTTCTTTTGGCTAAGAATGAAGAAGGATGTTGTTTATTACATCACTCGATGTATGGAATGTCCGAAGGTGAAGGCTGAGCATAGGCACCCAACGGGTTTGCTGCATCCATTTCCAATCCCAGAGAAGAAATGAGAAGTGATCACCATGGATTTCATCACAGAATTACCTAGAATGAATAAGAAACATGATTCAATCATGGTGGTGGTTGAAAAATTAACAAAGGATGCTCATTTTGTTTGTGTGAAGACAATGCATACAACGAATAATATTGCAGAAATTTTCATGAAGGAAATTGCTAGGTTGCATGGGATACCTAGGACAATTGTCTCGGACAAAGATACAAAGTTTACCTCCAATTTCTAGAGGGGTATTTTTAAAGGATTTGGCACAAATCTAAACTTTATCACAACATATCATCCCCAGACATATGGGCAAACAGAGAGAGTCAATCAAATAATTGAAGACATGCTGAGAATGTATGTGATGGATAAGCCATCTAAGTGGGAAGATTACTTACACTTGGTTGAGTTTGAATATAATAATGGGTATCAAGATTCATTGAGAATGAGCCCATTTTAATCCTTGTACGGTAGGAAATGTGATACTCCAATAAGCTGGGACAACCCAACAGATAGAGTGGTACTTGGGCCGAAGTTGCTCAAGGACATGGAAGACCAGGTGGTCAAGATCAAGCATAATTTAAAGGCAGCTCAGGATAGACATAAATTTTATGTAGACAAGAACATGACAGCTAGAGAATTTAAATTAGGGGAGCATGTACTTTTTAAAGTGAAGCCCAAGAAAATCTCTTTGAAATTGGGTAGTTGTACAAAGATGACAACCATATTCTATGGTCCATTTGAAATATTGGACATAATAGGGCCAGTTGCATACATGCTTGCATTGCCTGCTTCCATGAATGTGCATAATGTATTTCATGTCTCTTTACTAAAGAAATATGTACATGATCCTAACCATGTTATTGATTGGTGTCTGATTTCAATAGAGACAGAAGGATATTTTCAGGTTCAACCAGTGCAGGTATTGGATAGAAAAGTCAAAATTCTTCGGAATTGAGTTATAGAGCTGGTAAAAGTTCAGTGGACCTGCTACGGTCCTGAAGATGCTACCTGGGAGCATGAAGATGCCATGAGGGCAGAGTACCTGTAGCTTTTTGAATAAATTTTAGATTTCGATCTCTATTTTGTATATGCATTGAGGAACATGCCAAAATAAGGGGGAGGGGATGTAACACCCCAGTTTTTGAACCCCATTTTAAATAATGTATTGTTACAATGCTGATAGGCAAGAGTGCCCAAACAATTATTAAAAAGGCCAGTGTGCCCAAGACATGTAATGTTTTTTTATCATTATTAATAGTAAATACATGGCTGGCTGCTAAACGAAAAAGGACTAGAGTTATAGGTGGCTATGATTCCATAAGAGAGGGGGCTTGAGGGGATAAGTGTTTCTTTCCTATTTTAATTACCCTTTTTGTCTAAGGAAGGGGATCGGTTATGTGAGCTTCTTGGGGAAGGCCAGGAGGTTCTTGATCCCCCCACGAGAGATACTTAAATCCATCCCTGGTCTGATTGTGGGGTTGGTCGTTGGTCGTTCAAATGATGGCTTGTTCACTGATTTCCTGTATGTTCCTTCATTTCCCTCATGCACTTCCATGCACGTACTTACCCATTCATTGATTCATCCATCGTCCAYGTCTTGGCTTGGGGAAAGGGAACCAAACTGGTGAAGAATTATCCACGATATAGTTGGTTGTAATGGTCGCTAGTGCAATCCAACCATGACCTGGGGCTTGCATGTCTRAGATGCATTGGCATGTGCCCTGTTTTTCTCACAACTACGAGTCCTGAGAGTTCCAACTTTGAGATTTCGGACCAGATGTGTTGGAGGCCCCAAAATAAAGGAGAGGGACTCCCTGAGGGACTGCATGGCAGAGAAGGGTGGAGGTCCACTCTCTTGGGGTGGTACATGATGGGTATAAGAGATATGGGTACTTGTATTGTTGTGGGTGTTGGGAAACCTGTGAGAGATTGAGGGCTAGCTGGTTTGAGAACCCAAGTAACACTCTAGAACCGTCCTTTTGGATTCATAGCCCTAGCTCAAAGGTGACATTGTTGTTGAGATTTGGAACAATAGTGTCTACATTTGGGTGGAACGTCCTTGGTCTGCAACCAGTTGGTTTCACCTTTTTATAAAGATAAGTGCTCTCTGTTGTGATATTATTATATGTGTATGAATGCATTTTCCGTTGTATATTTAGTTATCGTTTAATTGAATCTTTAGACTATGCATGCTTGTTGACTACTATTGTGCATGTCGTTAAAGTCTTTTTCTTTTATGCATTAAATTTTAAAAAGGTATCGTAAGAGAAAGAAGTCCAAGGGCGGGCTTGAAGGTAGCATGCCCCAACCTGTGGGTGGCTGGGGATGTTACAAAGAGGAGGGGCTTCCCTCTTGCTTGGAAGAGAGGTGAATTTCAAGATAAGAGGGAGGTTTAGTGAGTTGAATGTGAGGACCTGACAATATATCAAGGCCTTGCGAGAACTCTAGCTCAACACCTTGGAGGCAAACCGAATGGTTGTATATTCCCACCTTTGCCTCCCATACTTGGATGAGTACGTGGTCATATACCATGGATGCAAGAGGGTGGAATATTGAACATGTTCATGATTAGATTCTAGTTTCCCTAAACATTAGATTTTTGAGGCTGCATGTATTCTTGTCCAAGAGGTTGGTAGAATGTTGGGAGAAAGAAGAGAAACCTCACTTATTTCGAGAAAAGGGACACAACACTCCCTATTGTAGGGGAAGGATAGTATAAGAAGTAGCATTTACTAGATAGAGGGGGGATAAAAGTAATCTTTGACCACTTCCAGAATGGGATCATCCTTTTTAAGTAGGACAAGGACTAAAATATCTTCAAGGGAATTTTATATATTTTCATCAGGGACATGGACAATTCTGATGTGAACAATTTTGCATGGAGGCATTTCTCCCACACCTCTTCATGAAATATTGTGAATCTATGGTGCATGTACAAATATGTGAGATGTGGGTTTATGATAATATTTTGAATTCTCCAATCACATTCTCCATTGACCTTGTGTAAACCATTCCATTTGGTGTTTGTTGCACTAAGTGTAAAGAACAATGTTGGAGAATTATAAGACGTAAGTTAGGTATGAGCTATTTGTTACCTCTTTATTCTCTTTTATTTTAATGGTATCCATATTTTGTATTGATCAAATAAGGAATTAACCCTGAACTAATGCCATTAGACACAAAMTCAATCCCAAGGCCAACTAGGGAGAAAAAACAACACACACTAATTAATCTAGGAGTCAAGCATGCAAACAAACCTTCTCACAAAGAAGCTCTAGTTGGTGATGGAATCCAACATCGTAGAATTGATGCATGAAGGGGATGAGTTTCAGCGGGTGGGAAAGTTATGTTGAAAACCTTCTTAACGAACTAACGCCCTCGTGTAAGTTACCTCACCGAGCAGTGGGAAACCCTCTAAGGAGCCCGAGTGAGTCTAGCCAATGTCGATCCCAGGTACAACACCACCTTCCTTGTGTTGTCACCTTGTGTAGGAAGCCTAAAATATTATGGCCTCTATGGTACCACCTACTATACCAAAGTAGAGGGGTATAGTTGACATTCGACACCAAGACCAACAAAGCAGGGTTGTTTACTCTAAGGGCCCCAATGTGACCTCGTGATTGACCCTTGTGTTAGAAGGGATTCCCAAAGTCAGTGATATAGCAACTGGATTTCACTCCCTAACTCAAGGCTTTATGTTTGTTTAGCAGCTTTGGAAAGTTATTCTCATAATCCTATTCCAAAGCTCTACACCTAAGCTAATATGGGTTTGAAGATCCCTACAAAATGTGCTAGATAAATTTTAATTAGTGCTTGATTTTAGGTTGTTGTTACTCAAAGGAGTTGTCGTGAAATTGATGGCATTTTGACTTGACTCTTTAAACCATGCAAGAGAAAAATGAAATGCAAGAATTTCAACTTCGATGAAAACTAGCTATGGGAAGGAACAAGAGGTTTTAAGCAAAGAAATAATTTCTTGATAGATTACTATGTGTGCAGTACTTCTAATGACAAAAAGTATGAGCTAATTATCTAGATAAATGGAAGCAAAATGACCCAAATTTTAAAAATACCATGCAAATGTCATAGTTCATTTAGTACACCTATACAACATTTAATCAAAAGTAATAATTTCTAACATAGTAAAATTTTATGATTAAAGAGACCACCATACACATCTTAAATACTCATAAGGATCACGGGGGCTTCACCTTGTGGATGACCAAGAATTATTTAAGGGAAATGGGAAACGGGTACTCAAAGAAAGATACATAGGGACATATACCTCTAAGTGCATATCCTCAAAGTAAATCATCATCCTCGTGTCATATTTTAACAATTGAGTGGTGAAGGAAAAATGGATGTGGTGGGGTCAGCTAGCAACATGATCAACAATGTAAGTGATATCACTGGATTTCATAATAACATGCAATTTCATAGGATCGTTTTAGGCAATGTCATGTGATATCACTGATTTGAATGCTTAATATTAGTTGAATGATTTTACTTTAGCTTTCTGATTAATGGTAAGAGATATATGAATACACCTTCTATAAATAAGCTTAGCATTTATTTCATACTCAACACTTAGATTAGCTTTTGAATTATTTCCATTTAAATAAATAAATTTATCTCTAAGTCTATACATTTTGGATGTGTCTCTAAGTCTTACAAACACCTGATTGACAATCAAGTACACTCTAATTTACATCAGTAAATTGGAGACCAACATTTTGGCGCCGCTGCCAGGGGGGAATATTTAGAGATAGACTTAGAAAGATCATTTTAATAAGTAGTAAAAAAAAACATAAAAGCACAGAAACATAATTTAGTTTTTAATTTTAGTTATGTTTCTTTATGTCTAAATGTAGAGATGAAAAAGTTAGATTTTTGAAACAAAACCCCCCAAAAACTAATCAACCATCAGTGGGAGCAAGAACATCTACAACTGAGAAAAGAAAATTCACTACACCAACTGCTAGAAAAACCACTTTGGAAGAATTAGAAGAAAAACAACTTTCAGAACAAAGGTTAACTCTCATAGAAAGACGAATTTTGTTGGCTCATGAAGTAAAGAAGAAACAAACATAGTCAAAAACATCCTCTGTAGGAAAACAAAAACAAATAGAACAACCTTTTTTTCCAACAGAAGTATCTAATTGTACTACAAAATACTTCTTTACAATGTCAGAAGCTGACAGACAAGAGAGGGAGAGAAGAGAAAGACAAGAACGTGAAAGTGAATTAGAAAGAAAAAGAAATGAAGAAAGAGAAAGGAAAGAATGAGAGGACAGAGAATCACATCGAGAAGAAACACGAGGAGGAAATGATGGAGAGGAGGAAGAAGAACAAACTACAATTTCATTTCCAATTGTCGATACACCAACCCTCTTAGGAGATGCAATAAAAATGAAGAATATTCCTCCTTCTGATCTTCCAAATTTCTTTGGTATGTCTACTAAAGATCCTAATGATTTCATGTTTGAATTTGATATCATTTGTCGAACATATGGATATACCAATTATGCACAAAAACTTCATTTATTTCCTACAAGTTTGAAAGGATATGCTTTGAAATGGTTAATGGGGTTAGGAGAAGCAACCATAGTATACTGGGATGACATGAAATAGAAATTTCTTGCTAAATATCATCCCTATTGTAAATCAAAAGACTCTAAAGAAGATATTTTAAAAATGTCTCAAAGTGAAGATGAAAGCTTAGAAGAATATCTAGAAAAATTTCTTTATAATTTGCAAAAATCTAAGAAAATTAATCTTCTTTTGGATGTCATACGTACTATCTTTTTAAAGGGAATTCTAGATTAAAATTTGTATGATCTTAATCTAATGGGGGCAAGGTATATTTCTCACTTGCCTTTCCCTAAAATTGATGAATTATGTAAGAAATATTGAAGAGTAAAAGCTAAAAGAGGTCGAGGACAACGAGATATTGAGACTAAGGGCATCTGTTTGAGGATTTTAAAATTGATATCATGAATTCAATTGGTTCATAAATTGACACATTAAAAGATAAAATGAAACATGATGAACAAGGTCAGGTATTATCCATCTTTTGTGCTAAGTGTAGGAAGAAACATGCATTGAAATATTGTCCTTTAGACAACATTCAGATTTGTGGACTGTATACAAATAACCATGCAACTAACGATTGTCCAAACTTGAAAGAATTGCAGGATACTCATATGGAAGAAGGAAAAGGAATGTAATCTCTTTACTACTTAGCACCAAGAAGACCTTGGAAGCCACGTTTTACAGGTATGTCTCAAAATTCTGCTCCTCAATTCTCTCAACAGTTTCCTCAGAATTTTCAATATCCTATTCAAAATTCATGGAATGATCCTATTCCTTGGCAAGCTTGGCCTCCTCAGCAGAACCAAAACCAACCTCCTCAAGGTTGGCGAGGATATGCTTATGGAAATCAGCCTGTAGGGTTCTGCTCCACAGAGCCTTATAAAACCCCTAAAATGAATTATTTTAAGGAATGCTAACCTAACATTTTAAATACTTCATAACCAGCACATAACCAATAACCATAATATATATAAAATTTATATAAAATTTATTGAACTGAACATAATAAGCTTACGAACAACCTTATAACACTTCATATTCCTTAAAAATATATAAAACAAATACGTAAATTAAAATACCTTGGTCTGATGCTAAAATTTCGCTAGTCTTGTTGTCCTTCCTGCTGCTCCCTTGCCCAACTTGATGCCACTGACAAAATCTGCCCAAACTGACTAACCTCCCAGCTAGCTAGGAGCAGCCTGTTCGACTCCCTAGCTCCAGGAAACCGAAAGGAATCCTGGCCCTCGTGCCCAAAACCCCTAGCAACCCGGTGCCCCCTGCAGTGATACTCAAAGACTGCAGAACTCCACCATAGAACTAGAAAATCCAAGCCAAGAAATTGGAACCCTCCTCCCCCTCCCAAAATGCTTCCCTTCCCCAAAATGATGATCCCCTTCCCGTAAGGCTCCTCCCGTCATATCCCTCCTTCACCGACCCTTTCCTCCTCATTAATTTCCTTATCCCTACATTCATTATCTTATCCTCTTATTTAATGTCTTTTCCTTTTATTTAATGATTCTTATCCTTTTATTTAATGTTTGTTATCCCCTCCGTATACGTAAGTTTTTAATAAATTAAATTATTAACCCCTTTAATTTTTTACTCACATAATTAAAGAGTCAATTAATAATTAATTAATCATTGACATATATGAACAAGTAATTAATAATAATTAATTAGTTAATATTATTTAAGAAATAATTATTGTTTAGCTAACATTTTAGGACAATCAGATTATCAAATTAATTATAATTAATAATCCTATATATTTATTTAAGCAGGGTCGTTACATACACCCACCCTTCAGGAAACTTTGTCCCGAAGTTAAGGTATCTCATGGTACAAAGGAAAAGAAACATGGTTCACACATTCATAACAATTAACTGACATTATCAGTGAGTAAGTCAAGAAAACTCATACATATTAGTGTACATGTACAAGAAATGCATGTGTAACTAGTACATACAAGTCTCGTGCATGTACTAATAATCAATAACTATCACCCTTTAGTAATTTATGTATGCATCCAATCCAATCAACAAGACTAGTCTTTTATAAAAGACAACAACCAATCAATTGTTTGAGAAATCCTTCAATTACAATTATCCGTTTCAACAATTTTATTTAGACTACTGTGGTTTAGTTACGGAATTATGAATATTCATATATACACATTTTTTTTTTTTTAGAAGGGAAAACATTAAATTCCACCATAAGACAAATCTCCATACTTTCTCAACTATTTCTACTCATCCTTCCTCTCTAACTTACTTCCATATCCATTCTTGTCCTTCCTCTGCTAGACTATCTTGGAGCGTCAACTATATTGACCTAACTCAAAATAGAACCCGTAAGCGGAAGTGTCACTATCTCGACTAAGATTCCCTAGCAGGCAACTGACAGTCATCATCACATGTCTTGGGGAGCGTGAACTAACACCGTCCTCCCATGACTTCAGGTTTCGGAGGATACACGGTGGGAAATGCCTCCACCCTTCCTAATCATAACTAGGGTCCACACCCTACAATGGAATATACAGTGGCACCGTGTTGTTGGGGGTTTTGCCATCGTTTATTCGGTTTTGGACAGTCTCATCACCTGAAATCCTGCACTGGTCCACATATCATAGAAATGCATCCAAACCAATATAATTTCACATACAATATTCATATCATAATTTTTCTCGGCTAGTGGTCATGATATCCACTTTCATCATCATTACGTTGGCTATTTCATAGCCCATAACCTGCAGATTAGTCTGTAATGCAAACTCATACATTTCTATGCATTATTATCATGTAATTGCATACTATCATCATTTCTATTTGGTATCCTTGTACCAACAACTTAACATCAAAGTTTTCCAGTTAGAAATGGATCTCATAATATCCCATAATTCAATTTCGACACCCATTCATAAGATTATCATTTACCAAAATAGATTGCATCATATCCAACATCATTCTAATAACATTTAAACATTCATAAAAAATTTCATTCTCACAATATGTCGCATCATATACATCATCATCAATAACATTTAAACATTCATAAAATTTACATTCACATAGTAGATTGCATTATATACATCATCATCAATAACATTTAAACATTCATAAATGTTCATACATCTTAAAGTTTCACTGTGAATAGAAAATAAAGTATATAGGCCTTAGGTAATCCTGTCTGTCTAAGTCAAAATGTGGTGGTACATACACGCAACCTTCGAGAAACATATTCTCGAGGTGGTCAAAAAAGTGAGAGATAGTCTCGTCGTAGTGTCTCGACGTCTTCCCAAGTAGCAGATCCCGGACTATACTTGTCCCACTGGACCTTAACTTGGTCTACCAGACGGTTCCTAAGCTGTTGGACTCTACGGTCCAATATGCATAATGGTTCTACTGTGAGAGTTCCCACATCCAATACCTGCAATTCCTTCCAATTTAGTTTATGTGATTCATCAACAACATAATGACGTAAAACAGATACATGAAAAACATTATGAGTTTTATGTAAGTGGGGTGGCAGTATGAGACGATAGGCAACAGGTCCAATTTTCTCTTGGATTCTGAATGGTCCTATAAACCGAGGTGACAACTTTGTCCCCTTCCCGAACCGTATGGTACTCTTATTAGGCCTGATATGAATGAAAACCTGGTCTCCCACTTCATAACTTCGGTCGGTCCTGTGTGCATCCGCATAACTTTTCTGCCTATCATGTGCTTCCTTTAGTCTTTGCCTAATCTAAATCACCTGTTCCTCCATCTCTTGAATCAATTCTGGCCCAACTGTTACTCNTTTCTGCCTATCATGTGCTTCCTTTAGTCTTTGCCTAATCTAAATCACCTGTTCCTCCATCTCTTGAATCAATTTTGGCCCAACTGTTACTCGGTCTTCTAGTCTATCCTAACTCAACGACGTTCTGCATGGCCTTCCATACAAAGCTTCATAGGGTGGCATTCCGATGGAGCTATGAAAACTATTATTGTAGGCAAACTCTACCAAAGGTAGGTACTTCTCCCATTAGGTTTGATTATCCATGACATACATCCTAAGCATGTCTTCCATGACTTGATTTACTCTCTCAGTTTTCCCATTTGTTTCAGGATGATAAGCTGTGCTTAAGTTCAACTGAGTGCCCAATGCTGACTGCAAACTTGTCCAAAACCTAGAAGTGAATCTGGAGTTCCTATCTGAAATGATCTTCTTAGGTATCCCGTGCAAATGGATAACCTCACTTACAAAAACACGTGCCACATCTATGACATCGTAAGTGTCTCTAACCAAAATAAAATGAGCACTCTTGGTTAACTTATCAACTATTACAAGAATGGCATTGTGTCTATGAGATGTGAGCGACAACCCCACCACAAAATCCATAGAAATGACTTCCCACTTGGACATAGGGACATCATGTGGTTGTAGGAGGCCTGCCGGGTGATGGTGGTCGGCTTTCACTTATTGACACTCTAGGCACTTGGTGACGAAATGGAATACATCACGCTTCATGCCTACCCAAAAGAAGAGCTTCCTCATGTCTGCGTACATCTTCTTCACACCCGGATGCGCACAATAAAGTGCTCTATGGGATTCCTTCAGTATGATGCTTCGAATATCCCCATTCTTAGGGATGTACATCCTTCCTCGATATCTTAATAGTTCGTCTGCTTCCAGACTATATCCTTCATACTTTGGATCTAATTTCCTCCTGCTCTGGAGGTTTGAAGTAACCTTTAAATACCAACTGT
The DNA here is from genome assembly GCA_032191745.1 of Picea mariana. Classification (NCBI taxonomy): domain Eukaryota; kingdom Viridiplantae; phylum Streptophyta; class Pinopsida; order Pinales; family Pinaceae; genus Picea; species Picea mariana. Next base: position 266,389 of record JASDQU010103342.1, on the reverse strand, counting down.
CTCCTTGGAGTTGTGTCAACACATGTTCCCTCAGATTGACCTTTAAGGGTACCAAGGAGAAGATATGTGTTCTCCTACTCAAGGCATCTGCGACCACATTTTCCTTTCCCTTGATGTATGAAATACCAAAATTGTACTCACTCATAAACTCACTCCATCGCCTTTGCCTACCATTCAGATCCCTTTGAGTGAAGAGATGTTTTAAACTTTGATGGTCCGTTTTGAGCTCAAAGTTTCACCCCACAAGATAGTGCCTCCAAAGTTTTAGAGCTAGCGTTACAGCTGCCAACTCTAAATCATGAGTCACGTATAACTCTTTGTGTTTCTTCAACTTCCTAGACACATAAGCTATCACTCCTCCATCCTGCATTAGCACGGCCCCCAACCCTTGCTTTGAGGCATTCATGCAGACTGTGAAGTCCTTTTCCATATTCGGCACTCGTAGAATTGGCGCACTAGTTAGTAACCTCTTAATCTCAATGAATGCACTATCACACTCTTCTGTCCATTCATACCTGACTCCCTTGTGCTGCAAGGTGGTGATGGGTTTCACTATTTTGGAGAATCCCTCTACAAATCTCCGATAATAACCTACTAGCCCCATGAAGCTTCTCACCTCATGGGCATTTTTCGGCACTGGCCACTCCATAATGGCCTTTACCTTTTCTGGGTCCACAGAGATTCTTTCGCTGGAAATGATATGACCTAAATAGTGAATCTCTTTCTGGAAGAAGGAACACTTCAACAACTTCCCATACAATTTGTTCTCTCTAAGGAAGAACAACACTACTCATAATTGTTCCTCATGTTCTCTTTCGTTCTTGGAATAGATGAAGATGTCATCTAGAAAGACTTGTACAAATCGATCCAAGTACTTCCGGAATACGTCGTTCATGAGGCTCATGAATACTGTTGGCACATTGGTCAATCCGAAAGGTACTACGACGAACTCGTAATGTCCAAACCAAGTTCGAAAGGAAGTTTTTGGGATATCGCCTTCCTTAATCCTTAACTGATGATACCCTGATCGCAAATCGATCTTTGAGAATACCGCTGCTCCTTTCATCTGATCAAAGAGGTCATCTATTCATGGCATCAGGTACCTATTTTTCACTGTAGCACGGTTCAAGTCCTTGTAGTCTATACACAGTCGTAAGGATCAATCCTTCTTCTTTACAAAAATTACTGGTGCACCCCAAGGTGAAACACTGGGCCTTATTAGCCCTATGTCCAGTAACTCTTTCAACTGCATTTGCAATTCACAAAGTTTTGGTGTTGTCATCTGATACAGAGTCTTGGAAATTGGTTCTACACTAGGTTTTATCTCAATCATAAAATCAAGCTCCCTCTCGGGAGGCAACCCTGGTAACTCATTCGAAAAAACATCCTTAAATTCTAACAATACCGGGTACTGATCCGATGAGGGTCCCTTCCTTTCGTTCAATGCTTCCACTACATATAATTGACACCCTTGTCTCAAGCATAGCTTAACCTTCATAGTTTATATAAAGCGTAAGGACACTTTTCTCCGTACACCCTGGATCTCTACTGGCCTTTCCTCATCGTCTACACAGAGCACCCTCTTTGCGAAACAATCTACCAAGGCTTGGTGAGCTTCTAACCAATCCATTCCAATGATTAGGTCATACGCTCCGAGAGCAGTGACGTATACCTTCAACCTGGTAGTACACACTCCCAGGTCTACTATACAATTATCAACACTAGGTCCTACCACTTGTTTTTCCCCCGAAGCCATCTCGATTTGTTTAAAGTCATCGTGCTCGTAGGCTGCCAACCCACTCTTTTTTAATGCAGATGGTGAAATGAAACTATTTGTCACACCAGAATCAAATAAAATCTTAACATTGATATGGTTTAGCATACCTAATGACTCCACCACCGTGGATTGATGTTCATCCTGGCGATTATTAACCGCTGCGTAAATCTGGTGGCTGCTACTTGCTCTCCCCATCGGTGCCTTTCCTTCTCTATGCACGAACCCTGATTGTAACTCTGGGCAGTCACGTTGGTAATGGGGTCCTCCGCACCCCCAACAGGTAACACAAGATTGAACCTGTGCACTGTTATGTGACTATCTCTGAAATGAGTTCCTTCCCCTGGAACCCTTGCCCCTACTAGTTGTTCCTTGAGATGGTCGTGGACCTGTCTGTGTTGTTGGTGATGAACGATATGTTGCACTCGCTGTCATTGAAATCCCTGCGGCTACTATCCTTGGCGTGACTCTGTTACCATATGGAGGTGGCCTTGAGCCCCCTCCCCTGGGAAATGTCCTTGGGGCCTTCCCTACGAATCCAGGACGATGCAAAAATGTCGGTCTTGTACCTATAGTTAAGTTCATGTGTTCCTCCACATAACACACATTTTCCACAGCTTCCGCTACTGAAGACGGTTTCCACATCCGCACCATAGCTCTTATCTTAGGGTTCAATCCATAGACGAAGCGCTCTACCTGTCATTGGTCATTATCCATATACGAAACATATTTGACCAATTCTATAAATCTAATCTCATATTCTTCTACAGTTTTTTTTCCTTGTACTAAGGCATGAAATGCCCCTACCTGTTGTTCCTCCTAGTACGCTGGTAGATATTTCCTCCTGAATCTCTCCTTGAAAAGTTCCCAAGATATTGTGTCTGGGGTAAGGTGAAGTTGTCTTTCCAGGTTGCCCCACCAGTTCAAGGCGCTGTCTCTTAACTGAAAAATTGCGATCTTTGCCTCTGAGTTGGACGCATAGTCCCTTAAGGAAAAACACCTTGTCATGCCTTCCAACCATGCTTCCGCGTTCACTGGCGCGACCCTCGACAAACTCTGGAAGTTTGATCTTCTGAAATTCTAAGGTGATGTATTCGGGTGGAGGTCCTCCCCCTGAATCCCTTGACGCTTCTGGATTACCCATTCCAGATGGTGGGGGTTCCACCTCGTTCCATGCTGGTTGTCGCCCCTTTAAAGTTTCATTTATGGCCTCCAACGTGCGCAGTATGAGAGCTAGTTCGGGCGATGGTGGTGGTGGCACTGATGGTGTTGGCGGTGCTTGTGACGATGCTCCCTTGCCTCGATTCCCTCGAGTCTTGACTATCCTGTATGCTTTAACCGACATCAACCAAAGTTGTCAGGGTGAGTTCAAGGACGTTTCAAATTGGTGCTACTCAAACTAGAAGTAGGGTTAGGCGTAAGTTTTCTTTACTTGTTTGTAAACCGACATTACTCTCTTTAGGGGATTGGCTAGGTTAGGATTAGGATTAAGCGTCTAAGCTTGATTTCTTTACCTAAGAAACTATTGGTTCCCTTGCCCTGTAGCTACGCTAGCCTTGCACCATACTCGCCAATTCCTCTTGCTTACTCTCCTAGTGCCTATGCCGCTTCCTTCCCGCTTTTCCTAGTCTAAGTCCTTTAACTTTTCACTTACAACTAAATATCCTCCGATGCTTGACTCACGAGCTTTCCTTGGCGCATTGTACATAAGCGTTGAATTGCATGTCTCGGTGGCTGCAGGTGCGAGTCTTTAAGGATTGTAGAGTGACTTTCAACATTGGAACTTAGCGCTTGGCTTTGACTGGTGGAATGGAATGAAAGGGCTCGATGATTGGCTCGATGAATTGTGTGTAAGGTCTCGTGAGCCTGACGCTTGGACAATCGAAGTTTATACTTCGGGATACAAAGATTAGCAGCGCTAAATAAGCCTTTACCTTGATTTCTGGTGCATTCACTAGTTATGATTCAACTCGGTTAGCTGGCTCCAGATCAATAGGTCAGGTAATAAGCCAGTTAGTCTTAATCTTCATACTGTATCTTCCTAATAATGATATCACTCTAATCATACAGTCTTACCATTACTCTATTTAAGTATAAGAATTTATTTGTAAAGACTTATGAGGGCGCGTTGGTGTTAATGCTCTTCTTAAGGCGCTTAGCTTGGTGGGTGGTCTTGGGTTCAAAACCCATTGACCCTCTAACATTTTAATTAACTTTTAATGTAGTTTAACTTTATTTTACATTAAATTAAACTAATTAAATTTACTTAAACAAACTAATTAAACTTTATTAAACTTCATAATTAAGCTTTATTAAACTTCATAATTAAGCTTTATTAAACTTAATGATTACACTTTAATTGAATCTTTAATTCGAGTTTTGAAATAATTACAATTAAATTAAGTTTAAATGGATAATAATAAAAATAAAATAAAAAATAAAAAACAAAACAACAAACAAAATAAGATTAAATAAATTAAATTTAAATATATATATATATATATAGGGCATCGTGGGTCCTCGCGTGAGGCCCAAGTGTCCCCCGGGCTCTTATCCCCTGCCCCCCCCCAAAAAAACCCTACACCGAGTTCCCCCATCCCCAAACCCACATTCTTTCACTGTTCGAACATGGTCGGCCTATCTCACTCTGCAGCTCCTCCCTTGATAGTTTTGGTGCTTATAGGTTAGTCTTGGCTTACCTGTGATGTTTCCTGTTGTGTTGGGTGTAGGTGCGCTTGGTGTGTTGTTGCTGTTTGATCTTGTGTTGTTTTTTTTTGACTGACCTGTGTTTTGGTTGCAGGTCGCATGGGGCTGGAGCTAAGCCTGCGAGCTAGTTTTTTTTTTTTTCATTTTCTTGCTGCTTGCGGGCTTGGTGCCTGTGCAAGGATTTGTATGTGTATTAGACTGTGTACTCGGATTTTGGCATATGGTAGTTTAATATGTGATGTGGCTTAGGATAGTGATTAACACTTGTGCACACACAATAAAGGGCTTGGCACCTAGCGCTGGGCTATGTGAGAATTGTTTGTGTTGTAGATACCGTCATAGTTTTTTTTTTGTATAAATTCTATGGTGTCATATCGTATCATGAATGGTGAATATTGATCCGCAGAAGCAAAATCTCGACTTGGCCCAGAGATTGAACCTTAGCCTCCGCCATGTGTAGGGTTCTCTGTGCTTTTGCTTGTTTTGAATCGGGCCATAATGGGTTCTGTCATGAACTGTTATGTGTATGAATTGAGACAGTTTGACTGAAATATATAGCATACAACTTCCCATATGTTATAGTTTGTTAGTTATTTAGAATTGAAGAACTTCACGACATTCTGAGTAAGGAGTGCTTTGAGTTATTGGGAACTTCTGCTCATTATGTTCTGCTTTGTATCCAATTTGATTTTGAGCTGGCGAAGCTCAGGGCCTAATCATAACTCTATGATTATTAGGAATACGTGTTCTCACCGTATCTTTGTAGATCTGCATTGGCCGCTTACAGTTTCAATTATCAAAGTTTTATCTGTTTACGATTTCACTAGTAGCGGTCACAGTGACCTGGTCCATTTGGCATCAAATCTGAGACATTGCAGTGTTCTTTCTATTCAATCTATAATCTGAACTTTCTACTCAGCAATTATCCACAAACATGTTATTATTTGTTTCCTTTGTTGCCAATTTCGTGAAAAAAAAAGAGGAAAAAAAACAACATTCAATTACTTGTCGTAATGTTTGTTTTATATTTTTTTTTTATCTGAGGTGATCCCATGCCATTTCTTTTTTATTTTCCATCATATTGGTCAGAAACACGATCGTCTGACTTTTTCAGAATTCAAGCCTGGTAATTTGGACAGCACTGGATATAAGTTTCCCAATATGTGAATACTAAAGTATTTGCATCCACTGAAAACATGACTGGATGCTGCTAGAATTGTATACTACGAAAATATTTGTAGGGTTCTGTTAGGGAAGGGTAGTCGCCCCCCCAATATATATATATATATATATATATATATTTTTTTTTATATTTTTACTTTTATATTATATATGCATATTTTTTTTTATACTTTAAATACTTACATTTTTTTTTTACTGTAAATTGTTAAATTATTTATCGATATGAATTCAATAGTGAGGGTATAGTGGTTGTAACAAACAGTTGGGTGCACAACATGCTTTACCTACAGAAATAGAGCAGCATAAACCTGGAGGAAAAGCAGGTCCTGGCATTCTTGGAGTTAACACTAGCAAGAACAAAACAAGTGAAGATACAGTTGCTGACTATATGGTATTGTTTTTTTTTTTGTTCGTTACTTTCAATATGTATAGAATTTTACTCATTTCAATTGGGCATATTGTTTATATATAGATCTGTGTAAAAATAAAATAAAAATTTATGTTTTTGGCTTGCAGGTTAGGTGCATCTTGACTTGGAGTTGGAGCTTGGCCCTAATTTATTTTTACAATTACATAAATATTTTCATATACAAATTATTTAGGGATTGTTTAGGATTTCAGGGCAAGGGTTTCAATATAGCCAATTAGGGGTTGTTTAAATTTCTGGGTTAGTGTTGAACAATTTCAATTCTAAACTTTCCTTCTTACAAGCGGTTAGGTGGGTAGGTGGGTAGGTAGGCCCTTAAGGCTCCAGATTGTGAACTACAACTCTGATACCATGTGTAGGGTTTTGCTCCATAGAGCCTTATAAAACCCCTAAAATGAATTATTTTAAGGAATGCTAACCTAACATTTTAAATACTTCATAACCAACACATAACCAATAACCAACATATATATAAAATTTATTGAACTGAACATAATAAGCTTACGAACAACCTTATAACATTTCATATTCCTTAAAAATATATAAAACAAATACGTAAATTAAAATACCTTGGTCTGATGCTAAACTCCCGCTAGTCTTGTTGTCCTTCTTACTGCTGCCTTGCCCAGCTTGATGCCACTGACCAACTCTTCCCAAACCGACTAACCTCCCAGCCAGCTAGGAGTAGCCTATCTGGCTCCCTAGCTCCAGGAAACCGAAAGGAATCCTAGCCCCTCTGCCCAAAACCCCTAGCAACCCGGTGCCCCCTGCAGTGATACTCAAAGACTGCATAACTCCACCACAGAACCTGAAAATCCAAGCCAAGAAACCAGAACCCTCCTCCCCCTCCCAAAATGCTTCCCTTCCCCAAAATGATGATCCCCTTCCCGTAAGGCTCCTCCCGTCATATCCCTCCTTCACCGACCCTTTCCTCCTCATTAATTTCCTTATCCCTACATTCATTATCTTATCCTCTTGTTTAATGTCCTATCCTTTTATTTAATGCTTCTTATCCTTTTATTTAATGTTTGTTATCCCCTCCGTATACGTAAGTTTTTAATAAATTAAATTATTAACCCCTTTAATTCTTCACTCACATAATTAAAGAGTCAATTTATAATTAATTAATCATTGACAGATATGAACAAGTAATTAACAATAATTAATTAGTTAATATTATTTAAGAAATAATTATTGTTTAGCTAACATTTTAGGACAATCAGATTATCAAATTAATTATAATTAATAATCCTATATATTTATTTAAGCAGGGTCGTTACACAGCCATACCAATAGCCATACCAACACCAACAATAACCCTTTCCTTATCAACAATTCCAACATAATCAACCACTAAATTCATATTCTCAGCAATCACTACCTGCACCACAACTAACCCAATCTCAACAATTTCAACTACCATCTAACCAACCTCCACCTGGACCAACTCAATTACCATCCCAGTCAGTATCAAATCCTAATAACAAAGTGGAAAAACCCATGTATAACATCGATGAAGGAAYATCRTTTTCTACATACTCAATCCTTCCTCTTCAAAACATCCACTTAAGGTCTGGGAAAGTTTTACAAAATGACTCTCCTATTATTATAGAATAAAAAACTGAAGAAGAGAAGATTCCTAGCATAGAAAAATTACCAATAGACAATCAAATTCAKAAGAGTAAAACAATAAATACCCAAACACCTCCTTTTCCATAAAGGTTAGTTAAGGAAAAACTATCAATTTCTCTTCCTGAATTTGATTACTTAGATGAATTAAAGAATGTCTATGTGAAAATTCCTTTATTGCAAGCTATAAAAGATATCCCAATCTATACAAAATCAATCAAGGAATTATGTTCAAAGAAAACTGGTAAAAGAAAGAAGGATCCACCAACAATTCATGTAATTGGAAATTTAGCAGGCCTAATGTCAAATACTATTTTAGTTGAAAAATATGTTGACCCAGAAATTCCAATGGTAACAATAACAATAAAAAAAAAATCGATCTCTAAAACATTAATTGACTTAGGAGAAGCTATCAATGTGATGACATTAGAGAAAATGAGATATTTGAATCTACAAAATCTTCGACCAACCACTACAGTCCTAGAATTAGCTGATAGATCTAAAGTAGTGCTAGAAGGTATACTTGAAGATATCACAGTTTCTTTGGATTCTTGGGAGTATCCAGTAGATTTCTTAGTTCTTCAACCAAAATCTAGTCTAGGAGGCCATCCATTGATTCTTGGAAGACCTTGGTTGGACACAACTGATGCTTTCATTGGTTGTAGAACAGGTAATATGATTATTTCACATGGAATTGGAAGGAAACAGATCACACTTTATCCTCCTACTCAAACACCTTCTGTAATAGATCAATTGCCATGGCTTGATGAAACAAAACAACAACAAGAAGAAGTGATTCAACCTATCTTAAGTATTAATCAAGATTTTGATTTTAGGGAGGAAAATAATGAAGATTTGTTAGAATATTTCATTTCTGAACTAGATATCTTGGAACAATTGAGAAACATGCAATACATTGCTGCAGATAAGGTTTTAGGACAAAATTTTCAGGAATATTGCACAATCGATTCTTTAGAATCATCATTTAATGTCATTTTCCCTGTTAACTCAATAACAAATGCTCAAAGCAAAATAATTGAAATTAGTCCTGGAAAATATTTGAATATTGGTGCAAATATTGAACCATCTCAAGAAGAACAATTGATTGCATTATTGAATAAATATCATAAATCATTTGCTTGGGAATATACTGATATGCAGTGAATTCATCCTGAGACATGCACTCATCATATCTACATAGATGATAACATAAGACCTCTAAGAAAACCTCAATGAAGAATGAATCCAATGTTGAAAGAGGTAGTTAAAGAAGAATTGCAAAAATTATTAAAGGTAGGATTTATCTACCCTATCTCTGATAGTCAATGGGTTTCTCCATTAGTTGTTGTACCTAATAAGAATGGAAAATGGATAATCTGTGTAGATTATAGAGAGTTAAACAAGGTACCATTCATAGAGAATGGAAAATGGAGAATCTGTGTAGATTATAGAGAGTTAAACAAGGTACCATTCATTATAGTGAGATAAAATAGAGAATCTGTGTTGTACCATTCATAGATCAAGTCTTAGATGCACTAGCTGGGAAAATATATTTTTCCTTCCTAGATGGATTTAGTGGCTACAATCAAATCAAAATAGCATTAGAAGACCAAGACAAAACTACTTTTACATGCCCCTGGGGTACATATGCTTATAAGGTATTACCTTTTGGTTTATGTAATACTCCAGCTACTTTTCAAAGAGCAGTTCTGGCCATTTTTGCTGATTTAATACATGAATGTGTAGAGGTATACATGGATGATTTCTCTGTGTATGGTAATTATTTTGATGATTCCTTGATGAATTTGGAAAAAGTCCTAATAAGATGCATAGAAACAAATTTATCTCTCAACAATGAAAAATGTTTCATGATGTTAACTCAAGGAATAATATTGGGCCATCATATTTCTTCACCATGAATTACAGTGGATCCTGCAAAAATACAAATCATTGTGAACCTATCATAACCAATCAGTCAGAAGGATTTGAGAAGTTTTCTTGGATATGCAGGCTATTACCGAAGATTCATTGAAAATTTTAGTAAAATAACTTTTCCATTATTCAAATTACTTGCAAAAGATGTACATTTTCATTGGGATACTAATTGTCAAACTGCCTTTCAGAAGCTCAAGGACAAGTTATCAACAACACTTATCTTAAGAGGGCCTAATTGGACTTTGCCATTTCAGATCTCTACAAATGCATCAGATACTGCAATAGGGGCATCATTGGCTCAAAAATAAAATCTTATGACTTATGCTATTTACTTTATTAGAAAGAATTTAACCCCTACAGAATTGAATTACACAGTCACTGAGAAGGAAATGTTGGCAGTAGTACATGCTGTGAATAAATTTCGTCACTACATCACTGGTTATGAAGCCTTTATCCATATAGATCATTCTTCCATAAGATATCTCATGAACAAACCTATTACTAATGGCAGGATAATAAGATGGTTGTTATTGATGTAGGAATTCAACATCACTGTCTTCAATAGACCTGGAAAAAAAAATCAAGTGGATGATTTCCTATCTCGATTAAACAATTCTGGTGAGATTGTTCTTGTCTCAAATAATTTTCCTGATGAGCACCTATTTTCCATTTCAATTATAACTCCATGGTATGCTGATATAGCTAACTATTTATCATCATGAATGTTACCTCCTTCTTTTACATCCAAAGAAAAGAAAAGGGTAATTAAACAAAGTGCTAGATACACATGGATTGATGGAGACCTCTTTTATACATGACATGATCTCATAATTAGAAGATGTGTAAGACAAGATGAGATTTTAGAAATATTAAAAGCTTGTCATGATGAACCTTGTGGTGGTCATTTTGCAGATAAGAGAACAACATACAAAATACTCAATTTGGGGTATTATTGGCCATCCATCTTTAAAGATTCCAAGAAGTATGTTAGAAGCTGTGACAACTGCCAAAGGATGGGAAAACCACTTCCAACTGATGAGATTCCACTCAAGCCACAAGTTCACATTGATCCATTTGAAAAATGGGCTCTTGATTTCATCAGTCCAATAAATCCACCATCAAAAGGGAAGCAATACATATTGGTATGTACTGATTATGTTACAAAGTGGGTGGAAGCTAAAGCATTAGTGAGATATACAAAACAATCAGTGGTCAACTTTCTCTTTGAAGAAATATTTTTCATATTTGGAGTACCCCTAGAGATTGTAACAGATCAAGGAGCACCGTTTACTTCTAAATTGGTGCAAGACATAGCAGACAAGTACAATATCAAGCATCAAGAGTCCACACCCTATCATCCACAAGCCAATGGCCAGGTAGAATATACTAATAAAACATTGGAATCCATCATGACCAAGACATTCCAAATGCATAGAAAAGATTGGTCAGATAAGCTAAATGAAGCATTATGGGCATATAGAATCACCTGGAAAAACAATATTGGGTTCACTCCTTATCATCTAGTCTATGGTAAGAAAGTTTTGGTACCTATAGAGTTTCAAATTCATACTTTTAAAGTAGCAACTGATTTAGGAATAGATCTTTCTTAAGCACAAAAAGAAAGGATCATGCAATTGAATCAGTTAGATGAGATAAGACATGCAAAAATAGAACACAACATTTTGATACAATGACAAAGAGCACATTGGCATGACAAGTTCATCAAGAAGAAACAGTTAAAAGTGGGAGACTGGGCTTTATTATTTGATTCAAAATTCAAAAATTTCAAACCTAAGTTTACAACTCATTGGTTTGGTCCATATGAGGTTGCAGAAGTATATGATAATGGCTCAGTCAAACTACAAACAATAGATGATGAAGCAAGCTCATTCACAGTCAATGGACATAGGCTAAAGCTCTACAATAAGCCTACCAACAAAGAATATTTTATGCAACATATATTCCAACAACATGAGATGGAAGTGTTGGACAAACATAATCATGTGTCCAAAATATATATATAAATTATATATATATATTAAAAAAAAAATTCATAAAAAAAGGGAGTTTAGTTGTGAAAACTCAGGCAATTGGCACAATATAAACTCGAATTTTCATTGGAAAACCAAGTCAACTTGACCAATCAAAATTATCCAAAAACATTTTTTTCACCTTCTAGTTTCATTTACAGCATAAATTTTTCTTGACTACATTTGTACATATCAGTTTTTGAAAGTTTTTGTGTAAAAGACTTGAGGACAAGTCAATAAATAAGGCTGAGGGGGATAAGGTATAAATTTCTGAGTTTTTGTAGACCTTCCAAGACTTCTATAGATGTTAGAATTCATTTCAAAAAGCATATATTCCAGCAAAGGGACCCGAAGAAGTACATCCAACAGAGGGACTTGAAGAAGTGTATCCAGCAAGGAACCTGAGAAAAACACAATGCATATCAAATTCATCATAGCAGAGGGACCTGGGGAAAATACTAAGAAAATGAATCTAAGAATAACTTCATCAAATTTTTCATAAGTGAGGAATTGCAGCAACATTCCAGCCAACTTCAACCAAGCAACATCACCAACACAATGATCAACAAACAAGTTAGTATAAATTTTTCTTTTTAATGCTTTAAAAATTCAGAAAATTCTCCATAAGCTAGCAATGATAAATACCTATCTTTCCCTTCCCCTACACTATCTCTTCATAACTTCATCTCATATACCCTTAAAGCATAAAAAATTTGTACTAAAAGCAACTATTTTGGTCTCCAAGGGAGCTATAAGGAGAAATTAGGTTTTCAAAATCAAAAAACAAGAGCATGATTAGAAACAAGGTTATTCTTGTAAATATTTTTATGGTTTCCAACCTAAAAATATTTATAAACATTTTCAAAACAAGTTATTTAATTGTTTATGCAAACACACTGTTTTGGATATGCCAACTATACAATACTTTGTTTTTGAACAAATACATTTGGAGACATAAGTTGATAATTGCTTAAAAATGAAAGTAGGGGTCATAAGGAGAATGCATTTAGAGTTATAAGTTTAATGATTGATCAAAGGAAAATGCATTAGGAAGTTATAAGTCAAAGAGGAATCATAAAGTGAACACATTTGAAGCCATTTCCTATGATGATTACAAGAAAAGGAGTGTAATTTCATAAACAAGAGAGGTATAATGAATTTGAAAGGGGCATCTTCAGATATGATTGAACATTTAAAAGGTTGTACAAATGCATAAACGTCATAATACCCTTGTAAGAAATGTTTTTCCTCCACAAAGTCGATTTAAAAAAAAATTGTTGTTTCTACTCTTGGGATTCGCCTTGTTGCTCCAACACTCCGGCCATGGATGATTTTAGCGGCTAAATTTCGCTCATGGGATAATTTTCCATGGTTTTTCCAAAAACGAGATTCACTATTTTAAAAATGATTCGCCCAAATTCTATAGGATAAAATTATTTTACCTTAAAAATCGCCAAAATTTTATAAAAACTATACAAAATCCTTATAAATTTGAATATTTTTACAAAAATATCGCCAATCATTTATAGTTGGCATATGAAGGATTAGTAAGATTCTCCAAGGTTTCTACATTTTAAAATAAATTTCCATCCTTAAAATCATCCCTGACTCCAACATTCCCATTTTCATTTCTCTCTAGCGCTCCAAACGCATACCTCATTCTCATCTCTGCTCCAACGAATTCTATCTTTGTTTCAATGTTTTACCTCCACTCCAGCGCCATACCAAGTTGAGAATCCCTATTTTGCAGCAAATTGTTCCTTCCGACGCCTACCCCAGCTCGAATTTACTGATAATCATTTAAAAAAATGAACTGTATGTTGACAATTTCACTATCAACATACACCATTTTCGCCCTATAGAAGAAAACATGGCATTAAAAAGGGAATCCGTGGGAAGTGAAGCATAAACCAAGGAGAAGATAACGTGTTCAATAAGGAATTAGCCAGGGAAAGGTAAGTTTGAACCCAATGCTAAATTTTTCTTAAAGCTAAACACCAAATTCGACTTCCTGAAGAACATTTTAAGAACATAAACCATTCATTGGTAACGAAGGTTGATTTAAAAAAAGAAAAACAGAGCTAGGTTTCAACAACAAGGCATAGAAGTTTTAAATTGCAGATTGAATTTCCAGGTATTCCCTTTCATCAAAAACTTTATGGTTAAAAACAGAGAACAATTTAGGAATTAAAGGAATGATGAGATTTTCCTTATGTTAACAAAATTTTTTTGATGAAAGAAGCAATCATAGAATTGAAACAGACTTTGCAAATTTGAAAGCTTCAAAAACTACAAGGTTGAATTTTTGGGACAAGGGTAGACCTTCTTTTTAAGTAGTGAAATATTCTTCAAGAAAATTTCTCTTAAAAATTTGAAAGGATGGTATCTAGGTTTGACCCAGAGAAATTTGACCCATCAAAAATTCACAAAGACCGTATACAAATTCTTGAACAAAATAAGTGGATATCTTTCTTTGAGAAATTTGATGGATGTTATGAGAAGGTTGCTTTAGATTTTTCTTATTCATTTAATGGGGAAAGGGTCACTATTGGTAACATCACCATTATAATTTCTGAAGATGTAATTGCACAGATCATTGGATTACCTCAAACTGGAGAAAGATACTTCAAAACTAAACACTTTAAAGACAAATCATGGGCACCTTTTGTATCCAGATCTAGGGTTGCAGCAGTAAATTGGAAAAAAGGAATTCCAAGAAGTTGGTTGATTCATACTTGGGATGAAATAACCTATCTCATCTAGAAATTTATCACTTCTGAAGGAAGGTTTAGTATTGTCTACCTGTATCACATTAAATTGCTGCAACATTTAGAGAGTGACTGTGATATTAACATGTCCTACTTTCTAATGCAAAGCCTTTCTAATATGGCTAAGGCTGTTTAAAAATAAGGGGGGAATACATTAAAGAGTTTATACCACTATGGATTCATCAAAATGATAATCACACATGAACTACAAAATCAGAACTTACAATTTATCATTGGAAATGGTTTTGGAATAGTGGAAGAGAAAATAGAAGAAGAACAGATGTTGATTGTGACAGATGATGAGGAGGAAATGCAACACCCCAAGGTAACAAGCTCAAAAAAACCTATGGGGAGGAGAAGAACAAGAAGTATGGTGAAAATGGAAAAATAATTCCAATAAAAAGATAATATCTTCACCACATATGAAAGGAAATCAAGAAAACGCCAACAAGTCCAAAAAGGTCAAATAAAAGAAAGTGATTATGAAGCACGCCAAGCACAGTATGCACACATTCAAACTTTGGAGAAATAAAAAGAGGCAGGGAAAGCACAATCATTAGAAGATGATGATTTTTAAGAACAAGAGACTTCCACATATGAGCAAATGAGAGAAGAGGTGAAACGATTAATTGAAGACATGAAAGATGAAACTCAATCACCACAGATAGTAGACCAAATAGAAGAAATGGTTGGTGGGTCCACACCAAGGCTTGATAAGAAAGGAAAGAAAATAAAACAAAATGAAGAAAAAGATCAAAGAAATAGAGGTCCTGGAAAGGTACTTAAAAACATAAAATGAAATATTGAGGAATCAAAGCCATAAAACTCAGGAAGAAAATAAAACCTTGAATAAAAAGAATAAGAAGCTTCAAAATTAAAACAAATTGATCTCCAAACAAGCATACAAATGATTTTACCAGAAGAAGGCATACAAGGAAAAATATCAAAGGTTAAAAGTTCTTCATATAGCTCAGGACAATGTGGATACATTATTGCAAGCAACAGAGGTGGCAGAAGACTATTGACAGGGGTTCAAAGACATTTTATTTTTTGTGCATGAGGACATGCAAAGTCTTCCTCTTGGGGGAGATGTTGAGTACATTTTTATGCTTCCTTTCACTCCATAAAACCATACTTTTGTCTCCAAAACCATCCATTTTTCCTTCATTTTATTCCATATTTTCCATAAAAAAACGTATGCAAGGTACATTTATTATTCCTTAGCTTAAGAATTGAATTTATGAATTTTTAGCATTAAAATTAAAAATTTATCAGAAATTACAGGATTTGACTAAATCTCATAATTGCGCCAAGGTTTGTGTACTTTCAGGATAGCTGGGCAAAATCAGAGACATGTGTCATGATCCTTGATGTACAGGGATGGATGAATACCTATCAGGTTCGAGATCTAAGCTTTCTAAGTGCCCAGTCAATGCTGGTCAAACATGGCCACTTCAACAGAAAATCATGGACAGTTTTAGATTTTCTTGGGATTTGTGCATATTTTATGGATCTGAAGGGGGTATTCGACCTTCCTAGAATATTTAATGGATCTGATATTCATCTTAGGAGACTTCTTATCATTTTTAGTTTCAAACTTCTTGTATAGATACTTCAAGACATGGACTAGTATGGCATCTGATGTTGATGAAGAAAACTCTGAATTTTCAGTTTTGAGATCAGTTTGGTGTTTTGTTCTTGATGATGTTTATGAGATGATTATGTGAATGCTGTTGGAAGTTCCTTCTTAACTGAGACAACTCTAGGTGTACAAGTGAAGCACTGGAGGGCCCCCTTTGCCAAGCTAGTACACTTCTCCTTTTTTATTCTTTTCAAGTAAATTTTGGTATGAGCTTTAGTTCAGTTTACATTTTGTTGTAGGTAATGTTGTTGTGTTTTACTTGATTTCAAAATTAGTTATGTTGCTGATGAATGTGGGAAAGCAAAGAATTCATCTCTTCTAAAAGGGTTTAGTCTTTCTGACATTTACAAGCCTCTAATCTAGTTTGAATGCTTACTGATTTGAATGCTTAGTATTAGTTGAATGCTTTTACTTTAGCTTGCTGATTAATGGTAAGAGATCTATGAATACACATTATGTAAAGAAGCTTAGCATTTCTTTCATACTCAACACTTATATTAGCTTCTGAATTATTTCCATTTAAAGAACTAAATTTATCTCTAAGTCCATACATTTTGGATGTGTCTCTAAGTCTTACAAACACTAGATTGACAATCAAATACACTCTAATTTACATAAATAGATTGGAGACCAACAGTAGGTAATCCCAGGTTGAACATAACAACAATGAGAGGATTGGGTTTGTTATCACTTTCTCATAACTAAAGGAAAATGGACCAAAACTAAAAAAGAATATAATAATATTCTTTTGGTTAAATTATCCATAATTGAAAGAGGAAAGTTACAGATCTGAATGGATCTTGAAACTGCATGAAAGAGAAGATAGGAGAAGAAGAAAATTCCATGTTAAGGGAACATGACATATATCCTTCCATGACCCTCAATTGCAGAGTTTGGTTTGATATTATGGCCTTCAATTTTTCATTTTAGAGAGTCATTGAACTTAGCTGGGCTTTCATGCTCGATTGCAAGAATGTGGGCTTAGGGTGATGAAGAAATAACACATTGCAACTTGGGGAATGGTGAAGTAGGGCTTGGATGCGATGGAATAGTGGTGAAAAATATGCCCAAAACCTAGGTTGAGCATGGTTCCCTTATATTAATTATCAAATACATGAAAAGTTTGAGTGTGCAAAGGTTATACTCACCATTCTTTCCCACAGTCTCACAAATTCTTTCCCTCGACAGTCTCAAGCCTCCTTTCTCGGTTTGATCTTTCCCTCCTTTCCCTTAGTCTCAAATGTACCTCGCGTGCCTCTTTTCCCTCGACAGTCTCACCTTAAAGAAAGACCACATTAATGAAGCCTGTCTCCTCAAAGCATATGGGTGCAGGCCCTTGACACTCTTGCAACACCTTTCCCTCAACAATACTCTTTCGCCTCCTTTCTCTGTATGATCAGTCTCGGATGACCTGGCCCTCGATTAGAGTAAGAAGGATATAGGTACCAGAGTCTCCTTGCTCGGTCTGCTTGGTCTCGGTCGCTTGGTCTGCTCGGTCTCACCTTACCAAACCTTGTCTCGGCCTCAAAGCGTATGGGTGAAATCGAATTATGTTTTCGCCTTAAAAAAACCTGCCTTAATAATTAAGAAAACTGCCTTACCAAACCCTCTCCCTGCCTCAAAGCGTATGGGTGAAATTGAAGGTTATTTCTACATTTGCATATTGAGTAGAGTACATATAAAAAAATAAGTAGTAATTATTTGAATTAAAGGATTTTAGTATTTGCTTTTTTAAATTGTATTAAGAATAGATATTTACTCTTTGATTTTTTTATGAAGGGGTAATTTATTTTAGTAATTATCACTATAAAAATTATGAAACTTAGGTGGAAAGATGGAAAAATAACCCATACATGAACCAATAATTAGTATTAAGGTCTAACCAATGTCAAGGGATATGAGGGCCCTAAATGACACTTCTTAGGCTCATTCATCATGAACAACACCTAGAAACCACAACACAATTCCTCTCTAGGGGTCCCTTAGCATCAAAGTTGGATACAAACACCATTAGAAGGTTTTTTACAGTAAGGATGGGTAGAGAGGCCTTAACCAACACATCACTCATTTGTAAGGCTTCCTTGAAGGCCTCCAAGCTGTAGGATATAGGTGCCATGAGTAGGTTTTGTTCCCTAGAAATGGGTCTTAACACCTAAAAATGGTTAAGGGGGGAGTAAAGGAATTAAGCCATAATTGAACCTTCTTAAGCTCATGTTCCATGAAAAACACCTAGACCATCACCTTTTATATGTTTTTCATACTATATACATATGGGTCTCATGGCCTTCACCATGGTTGTGGTAGGGAAACAAACCTCAAGCCCTTAACCTGCATGGTCAAGGGATGGAAACAACAAATCAAGCCCCAAACATATAATATCTAGCTCAAGCACCATGAACAAGTCCTTAGGTCACCACACAAGACCATGGATGGGTGAAGAATTTGTCATCAAGAGCCTTGAACAAGTCCTCAAACCAACATAACATAACTTAATTGGCCTTTAAGAGGGATATAAGCATCGTGATTAGGTTTTGTACATTGACAATTGGTGTAGAGGCATAAACATGGCAAGTTGGAAACAATGGCCTAAATCCATAACTAAAGCTTCTTGAGCTCATGAACCACCATCGAAAACACCTAAAAACCATGACATGAGTCCTCTCTAGGTAGTCTTTCGTATCAAATTAGTTGAATATGGCTGACATTATGAGGTCTTCTTGATCATCATGGATGGGTCTTAGGTTCATGACTATAGTCCACTTGTATGCCAAAGGTCCACTTTAAAGGGTCTATGTTGTGGTTTAAGGCCTTGATAGTGGCACATTTGATCAATAATATCAATTCAGGGAATGATTCCCTAGATTTCTCCCCCGAACCATGGTATGAGACCCACCTGTCATGCAAAACACCTTCTAATGGAACCCATATCCCACTCTAAGGATATTGACCTCCTATAGAGGGCATGTTTTGTGGTTAATTTGTATCCTTGTGCATGGTCGTTGGTCCCTAGAATATGACATATAGGTCCTAAATTATTTATATAGAACCACAAAAGAATTCATAAGATGAAATCAATGCAATTTCTATTCCATATCTAGCTCAAGCACCATGAACAAGTCCTCATGTCACCAAACAAGGCCATGGATGGGTGAACAAGTTGTCATCAAGAGCCTTGAACAAGTCCTCAAACCAACATAACATAACTTAATTGGCCTTTAAGAGGGATATGAGGCATCATGATTAGGTTTTGTACATTGAAAATGGGTGTAGAGGCATAAACATGGCAAGTTGGAAACAATGGCCTAAAGCCCTAACTAAACCTTCTCAAGCTCATGAACCACCATCGACAACGCCTAAAAACCATGACACGAGTCCTCTCTAGGGAGTCTTTGGCATCCAATTAGTTGAATATGGGTGACATTATGAGGTCTTCTTGATCATCATGGATGGGTGTTAGGTGCATGACTATAGTCCACTTGTATGCCAAAGGTACACTTTAAAGGGTCTATGTTGTGGTTTAACACCTTGACTGTGGCATATTAGATCAATAATATTAATTTAGGGAATAATTCCCTAGATTTCTCCCTCGAACCATGGTATGAGACCCACCTGTCATGCAAAAAACCTTCTAATGGAACCCATATCTCACTCTAAGGATATTGACCTCCTAATATAGAGGGCATGTTTTGTGGTTAATTTGTATTGTTGTGCATGGCCATTGGTCCCTAGAATATGACATCTAGGTCCTAAATTATTTATATATAACCACAAAAAAATTCATAAGATGAAATCATTGTAATTTCTATTCCATATCTAGCTCAAAAACCATGAAAAATTACTCAAGTCACCACACAAGACCATGGATGGGTGAACAAGTTGTCATCAAGAGCCTTGAACAAGTCCTCAAAACCAAATAACATAACTTAATTGGCCTTTAAGAGGGATATGAGGCATCATGATTAGGTTTTGTACATTGAAAATGGGTGTAGAGACGGCATAAACATGGAAAGTTTGAAACAATGGCCTAAATGCCTAACTAAACCTTCTTGAGCTCATGAACCACCATCGACAAAACCTAAAAACCATGACACGAGTCCTCTCTAGGGATTCTTTGGCATCCAATGAGTTGAATATGGGTGACATTATGATATCTTTTGATCATCATGGATGGGTATTAGGTTCATGACTATAGTCCACTTGTATGTCAAAGCTCCACTTTAAAGGGTCTATGTTGTGGTTTAAGGCCTTGATTGTGGCACATTAGATCAATAATATTAATTTAGGGAATGATTCCCTATATTTCTCCCCCGAACCATGGTATGAGATACGCCTGTCATGCAAAAAGCATTCTAATGGAACCCATATCCCACTCTAAGGATATTGACCTCCTATAGAGGGCATGTTTTGTGGTTAATTTGTAGCCTTGTGCATCGCCATTCGTCCCTAGAATATGACATCTAGGTCCTAAATTATTTATATAGAACCAAAAAAAAAATCATAAGACAAAATCAATGCAATTTCTATACCATATATAGCTCAAGCACCATGAACAAGTCCTCAGGTCACCACACAAGACCATGGATGGGTGAACAAGTTGTCATCAAGAGCCTTGAACAAGTCCTCAAACCAACATAACATAACTTAATTGGCCTTTAAGAGGGATATGAGGCATCATGATTAGGTTTTTTGCATTTAAAATGGGTGTAGAAGAATAAACATGGCAAGTTGGAAACAATGGCCTAAGGCCCTAACTAAACCTTCTCGAGCTCATGAACCACCATCGACAACACCTAAAAACCATGACATGAGTCCTCTCTAGGTAGTCTTTGGCATCCAATTAGTTCAATATGGGTGACATTATGAGGTATTATTGATCATTATGGATGGGTCTTAGGTTCATGACTATAGTCCACTTGTATGACAAAGGTCCACTTTAAAGGGTCTATTTTGTGGTTTAAGGCCTTGATTGTGGCACATTAGATCAATAATATTAATTTAGGGAATGATTCCCTAGATTTATCCCTCGAACCATGGTATGAGACCCACCTGTCATGCAAAAAACCTTCTAATGGAACCCATATCCCACTCTAAGGATATTTACCTCCTATAGAGGGCATGTTTTGTGGTTAATTTGTAGCCTTGTGCATGGCCATTGGTCCCTAGAATATGAAATCTAGGTCCTAAATTATTTATATAGAACCAAAAAAATTCATAAGATGAAATCAATGCAATTTCTATTTCATATCTAGCTTAAGCACCATGAACAAGTCCTTAGGTGGTGCACCACACAAGACCATGGATGGGTGAACAAGTTGTCATCAAGAGCCTTTAACAAGTCCTCAAACCAACATAACATAACTTAATTGGACTTTAAGAGGGATATGAGGCATCATGATTAGGTTTTGTACATTGAAAATGGGTGTAGAGGCATAAACATGGAAAGTTGGAAGCAAAGGCCTAAATCCCTAACTAAACCTTCTTGAGCTCATGAACCACCATCGACAACACCTAAAAACCATGACACGAGTCCTCTCTAGGTAGTCTTTGGCATCCAATTAGTTGAATATGGGTGACATTATGATCTTTATCATCGTGGATGGGTCTTAGGTTCATGACTATAGTCCACTTGTATGCCAAAGGTCCACTTTAAAGGGTCTATGTTGTGGTTTAAGGCCTTTATTGTGGCACATTAGATCAATAATATTAATTTAGGAAACAATTCCCTAGATTTCTCCCTCGAACCATGGCATGAGACCCACCTGTCATGCAAAAAAACTTCTAATGGAATCCATATCCCACTCTAAGGATATTGACCTCCTAATATAGAGGGCATGTTTTGTGGTTAATTTGTAGCCTTGTGCGTGGCCATTGGTCCCTAGAATATGACATCATAATATTTTCATTATTCCTATTCGATTTTGTTTCATCCTTGTTTTTTTAATGAATGGATGATTAACAAAGAATCATTTAACTGTGTTTTTAACAGGTCACTGTCTTTGCATTTTTGCAGGATTTTATTAGCTTTGGTGGACATCTGAAAATGGCAGCATGTGAACCTTTCGATAGTCGTGATGGAGATTTAATATATCCTGCAATTTATTTATACGATACACATTCTCCATCAACTTGTGATTTTACCAAAATCGTGATAGTTTGAATCTGTGGTGTTGTGCAGGGTTTTACTTTGTTTTTGGTGAACCTCCATAAATGGCAGTTATGCCAAAACTCTAACAGTAATAAAGATTTTCAATTTTTCAAAGTTTATTAACATTGTAGCATGCATTTGGTGACCTTCCAGACTTGGCATTTATGCCAAAAACTCCGACATAATTGACAGTTTCCTTTCCAAATGACATAACAGACTCTTCTAAGCCCATGGTCACTCATATGACTGTCGCGCCAATAGTGTATAAAACAAAATACTTTGCCAACGTCTTAGTCTCTTTAACCAAAAGGTAGGGGGATTGACAAGTCGTCCTGGGCTCCAGGATGGTGAGCTTCTCTAAGAGTCCAAGCACCTAGATCCCCCACCATACCCTTGTACTACGTGTCAATAAGCTATGCAAAGTGTTGGCCATATAAACACATGCAACCTTTTTAGCATTATGAATTTGGGACTAATCCTCAAGGGGAAATTTAATCATCACCATCGATCTCTTGATTGAATGATTGTTGAGTCTCTATGCAATGCTCTGTATCGACCGTCTTCTCAGTCTTCATCTACAAGCTCACGATCCTCTGGAGTAACTTTCACGTCAAAATCCAAAATGTGGATACGATTGTCAATTTGGCTTGAAATATATCTCATTCTGGATATGTTTTCCTTCAGGATTGGACCACCCTCTCCGCCAATTAAATGAAGTTCATCCACAATTAAGAGGCTGACTTGATGAACCATTTTATGCTGCTTCCATATCCGAGACAAGGCATCCCATTTCTCTGGTGTGCTTATTATTATCTGACCCTTTTCAAGGATCTTCAAATCAGTTGTAGATTCATCGATCAGTTCAACTACTTTTATTTCCAAACCTTTTCCAAAATTCAGTTCCCAATCTCGATATCTCTCTTTGGCAAGAGCTTCTATAGGAGAAATATAGACACATCGAAATACGTTGTTTGTGCCTTTTTGATGAAATCACAGTAAAGCAAATTCAACACAAATAGTCTTCCCACAACCAGTAGGTATTGCTACTAAAACATTGTCATCTGAGTTTTAGAGCACTGTAAATACCTGAGTTTGAATAGGATTGAAGTGCATAAACTGTTTATATAGTGATTCATACGAAGTATTTCTTAACGCAGACACATGAAGTGGTTGCAAGTCTAGCAACTCAGTTGAAGGTGGGTATTCTCTAGAAAAATAAGATGCCTAAATGGAAACTTCTGAGAACCTTCTTCCATCCATTTCTTATCTTCAACTAAATGAACTATTGCCTCACTATTTAACCTTCCAATCTATTCAAGAATGTAATTGTGCATATGCTCTGTAGTTACTTATTCTTGAAGCATGCCTCCCAACACAAACACTATCATCAATGCCTTTACATCTGATCAAGCTCTGAATCGAGACAAGAACTTGCAGAAGAGTTGACTTCTTGGGTTTCCAGCCTGGACCACTCCATGTTCCAAGCAAACTTAAGTAGATCTTTCCATTGGTATATAGATTTGGATTAAATAGCACTGWTCCACATCTTGTTGTAAGAAAGGTTACCATAGGTGGGACTTGTGGATAGTCTGGTGGAAGATTCATAGCATTATTATGACAAAATGATGCAAGAGCTCTCTGAACTTAGATTGGAACCATGAAAATGGAGGAGTATGAAAAACAATTCTTGGAATTTTTTAGGTATGTGGGCTTCATTAAGGAAGAGAAGGTGAATATTCAAAGATTCTTGAGTGGAATACCTTATGTTTATAAGGACAAGATACAATTTGATGAGCCTAAGACCTTGAAGGAGACCATAAGGAAATCATAGTACTTGTATGAATAGAACAAGGGAAGGCTATCTTTTCAAAAATCTTGGTATGATTTAAAGGAGGAAAACAAGATGGATCATAGGCAAAAGGAGTATAAAACACATTTCTTTGGGAACATACCTCAAGAATATAAATAAGGGAAGCCAACAAAAAGTGAGCTTAAGATGAAAAATTCCTTGGGAAAAAAGGAAAGACATCATCCCATAAAGTGTTGGGGATGTGAGGGAGACCACATGTATAAATATTATCCTCGCAAAAGATATAGGATGAGGACTATAGGATGAGGTCAAACTCGGAGGCTTTGAGACCCAACTGTTATGTGAAAAACCTCTTAATGACATCCATATCCCATGTATAGGAAAAATATCCCCTAGAGATCCCTCAGAGGATTTGGTCATGGCCATTAAGCCTAAGAATATTTTTTTATGTCACAAGGGCTTGGTTTTCCTCCCCATCCATGGTAAGGGTCCTAAGACTCATTCGTATTGTGAAAACATACTAATAGTCCACATATTCCTAGTTAGAGTCCTTGTTCATGGAAAAGAAATCCCTTTTTAGGTCCCAAGGCCCTTATTTTCCTCCCTAGGATATAACATAGGCCTTGAATCTCATGTGTGGTGTGAAAAACTCATACTAGTGCCCATATCTCACCCATAGTCCAAAGATACCTTAGAAAGGATCTAAGTGGTTGTTTGAGGCCTAGTTCATGGCCCTTGAACTCAAGAAGCTTCATTTTTTTCCTAAGCTCTATGGTCTCCTCCCCTTGCCATGGTATATTCCCTAAGACCCATTCTTACTATGAAAACATACTAATGGTGCCAAAGGTCCCCATAGAGACCAAACATCCCCTTCATAAGTATTATTTGGTTGTTCATTGGTTCAAGAACTATTACATGAAGCTTGATACCGAGAAGATTCAAATAGGGCCTTAACAC
>JASDQU010103342.1:218030-241364 GCA_032191745.1 Picea mariana | reverse complement strand
TCCACATCTTGTTGTAAGAAAGGTTACCATAGGTGGGACTTGTGGATAGTCTGGTGGAAGATTCATAGCATTATTATGACAAAATGATGCAAGAGCTCTCTGAACTTAGATTGGAACCATGAAAATGGAGGAGTATGAAAAACAATTCTTGGAATTTTTTAGGTATGTGGGCTTCATTAAGGAAGAGAAGGTGAATATTCAAAGATTCTTGAGTGGAATACCTTATGTTTATAAGGACAAGATACAATTTGATGAGCCTAAGACCTTGAAGGAGACCATAAGGAAATCATAGTACTTGTATGAATAGAACAAGGGAAGGCTATCTTTTCAAAAATCTTGGTATGATTTAAAGGAGGAAAACAAGATGGATCATAGGCAAAAGGAGTATAAAACACATTTCTTTGGGAACATACCTCAAGAATATAAATAAGGGAAGCCAACAAAAAGTGAGCTTAAGATGAAAAATTCCTTGGGAAAAAAGGAAAGACATCATCCCATAAAGTGTTGGGGATGTGAGGGAGACCACATGTATAAATATTATCCTCGCAAAAGATATAGGATGAGGACTATAGGATGAGGTCAAACTCGGAGGCTTTGAGACCCAACTGTTATGTGAAAAACCTCTTAATGACATCCATATCCCATGTATAGGAAAAATATCCCCTAGAGATCCCTCAGAGGATTTGGTCATGGCCATTAAGCCTAAGAATATTTTTTTATGTCACAAGGGCTTGGTTTTCCTCCCCATCCATGGTAAGGGTCCTAAGACTCATTCGTATTGTGAAAACATACTAATAGTCCACATATTCCTAGTTAGAGTCCTTGTTCATGGAAAAGAAATCCCTTTTTAGGTCCCAAGGCCCTTATTTTCCTCCCTAGGATATAACATAGGCCTTGAATCTCATGTGTGGTGTGAAAAACTCATACTAGTGCCCATATCTCACCCATAGTCCAAAGATACCTTAGAAAGGATCTAAGTGGTTGTTTGAGGCCTAGTTCATGGCCCTTGAACTCAAGAAGCTTCATTTTTTTCCTAAGCTCTATGGTCTCCTCCCCTTGCCATGGTATATTCCCTAAGACCCATTCTTACTATGAAAACATACTAATGGTGCCAAAGGTCCCCATAGAGACCAAACATCCCCTTCATAAGTATTATTTGGTTGTTCATTGGTTCAAGAACTATTACATGAAGCTTGATACCGAGAAGATTCAAATAGGGCCTTAACACMTTTTGTTCTTTCCCTAACCATGTTTAAGGCCCCTAGTACCTTACATGGTGTGAAAATCCTCCTAATGGCTCTAAGTTCCTTCTTAGAGGCCTTGAGAKCCAACTATGATGCATAAAACCTATGAATGGTGCCCATATCCCACCCAGAGGCCAAAGATCCCTTAGATATGGTCTGTGTGGTACTTCAAGGCTTTGTTCATAACCATTGAGATCAAGAATATTTGTACATGGCTTAGGTCACTTGTTTTCCTACCTCATCCATGGTATATCTCTTGATACAAAATTTTATTTTCCATAAATATATTAATGGTGCACACATTCCCAATATAAGGACTTGTTCTTTTCCATTAGGCACGAGAAAGATTTGCTTAGAGCATAAGGCCCTTGTTTTCCTCCCCCAACCATGGTATGGTCCTTGTATTTCATTTGTGGTTCAAAAAAAATCCTAATGGCTCCCATATCTCCCCAAGAGGCTAAGAATCCGTAAAAAAGGAATTGTGCGCTTGTTCAAGGCCTAGTTCATTGACTTTGATCTCAATAATATTTATTTTATGCCAAAGTTCTTTGTTTTCCTCCCCTAGCCATGGCATAAGCCCACGATCCTTTCTTATTATGAAAACTGTACTATTGGCATGAAATATACCACACGGAGGTGAAATATCCCCTACAATTGTCTTATGTGGTTGTACAAAGACTACATTGCAAAGCTCATCGAGAAGATTGAAATTGGGCCTAAGTATCTTATGTTCTTTCCCTAACCATGGGTAAGATCCAAAGTGCCATATGTGATGTCCAAAACTTGTGAATAGTGATTGTATCCCACCTAAAGTCCATAGATCCCTTAAAGAGGATCTGTGTGGTGGTTTGAGGCCTTTTTCATGGCCATTAAGGATGAGAAGATTTTTTTATGGCCTAAGGCCATTATTTCCCTCCCCTAGCCATGGTAGAGGTCCTAATAGCCATTATTATTATTTAAATCATACCAATGTTGCCCATATTCCTAATTTGCGGCCTTGATCTTGGTCATTAAGCACATAAGGTTCATTTAAATCCTAATTCCCTGTTCTCCTTCCCTTGATGATGGTACAAGCCTAAACTCCCATATGTGATGTGAAAAAATCCTAATAGTGTCCAAATTCCACCTCGAGGCCAAAGATCCTTTAAAAATTATCTACATGATCATTCAATGGTTAGTTCATAGATTTTGAAGTGAAGAAGCTTCATTTTGGACCTAAGGTACCTATTTTCCTCTCCTAGCCACGGTACACACCTTGAGACCTATTCTTATTATGAAAACATACCAATGGTTCCAAACATACCCTACATAGATCTTGTGTTGTTGTTTAAGGACTATATCACAAATATCGATCCTGAGAAGATTCAAATAGGGCCTAAGCACCTTATGTTCTTTGCTATACATTATGCCCAAAACTTGTGAATGGTGATCATATCCCACCCAAATTCCATATATCCCTTAGAGAGGATATGTGTGGTGGTTTGAGGCCTTGTTCATGGACATTAAGATCAAGAATATTTGTTTAGGGCCTAAGGCCCTTTATTTCCTCCCTTGGCCATGGTATAGGTCTTGAAACCCATTCTTTTTATTCAAAACATACTGATGGTGCACATATTCCCAAATAGAGGCATTTTTCATGGCCATTAAGCATAAAAAAGATTCATTGAGGGAAGAAGGCCTTTATTTTCTTCCCTTGGTGATGATATAAACCTTGAATTACATATATGGTGCAAAAAAATTCCTAATGGCACCCATATCCCACTGGAAGGTCAAATATCTCTTAAATAAGATCTACATGGTTATTTGAGGCCTAGTTCACAACCCTTGAATTTGAGAACTTTCATTGTGAGATTAATGTTCTTGTTTTCTTCCCCTAGACATGGTACAAGCCTTGAGAACTGTTCTTATTATGAAAAAAATATTAATGGCACCAAAGATCCCACATAGAGGCTAAAGATTTCTACATAGGTATTGTGTTGTTTTTTGACGACTTCATCATGAAGCTTAATCCTAAGAAGATTTAAATAGGACCTAAAAACATTATGTTCTTTCCTTGACCATGGACAAGACCTAAGTTCCATACATGGTGTGAAAAATTTTTGAATGGCACCCATATCCCACCCAAGCACCATATTCTATTAAATAGGATAGACGTGGTGGTTTGAGGCCTTGTTAATGGCCAATGAGCCAAAGAAAATATGTTTAGGACCTAAGGCCCTTTTTTTCCTCTCTAGTCATGGTAGAGTTCTTATGACCCATTCATATTATTAAAAACATACTAATGGTGCCCATATTCCTAGTTGGAGGCCTTGTTCATGGCCATTAAACACATGAAATCTTCTTTTAGGGCCTAAGGCACTTGTTTTCATCCCTCAATGATGGTATATGACTTTAATCCCATATGTGGTGTGAACAAACTCCTAATAGCACCCATATCCCACTTAGAGGATAAAGATCATTTATAAAGGATATACATTGTTGTTCAAGGCCTAGTGCATGGCCCTTAAACTCAAAAAGATTCATTTTGGACCCAAGTTCCTTGTTTTCCTCCCTTCAACATGGTATAGTCCCTAATATCCATTCTTACTCTTTAGAAAAACACATCAATGATGCTAAAGATACCACACAAAGGTGAAAGATCCCTTGCATAGGTCTTGTCTAGTTTTTTTATGACTACATCACGAAGCTCTCTCTTGAGAATATTTAAACAAGGAATAATCACCTTATGTTCATTCCCTGGCCATGGTAAATACCCTAAGAATATTTCTCTAGGACCTAAATATATCGTTTTCCTCCCTTGTCCATGGTGGAGGTTTTAAAACCCATTCTTATTGTTCAAAACATACTAATTTTGTCCATATTCCTAGTCAAAGACATTTTCCATGGCCATTTATCACAAGAAAGCTTCATTTATGGCTTAAAGCCCTTATTTTCCTCCACCAACCATGGAACATGCCTTGACTCCTATATGTGGTGCAAAAATTCTCCTAAATTATAATGGTTCCCATATCCTACCCGAAGGCCAAAGATCCCTTAGAAAGGATCTATCTAGTTGTTTTAGGCTTGATTCATGGCCCTTGATATTGAGAAGCTTACTTTTAGGTCCAAGGTCCTTGTTTTTCTCCCCTCGCCATGGTATAGGCCCAAAGACCCATTCTGATTGTATAAGACATATTAATGGTGCCAAATATTCCCCACATAGGATACATATCCCCTACACAAGTCTTGTGTGGTTATTTGAGGACTACAACATGAATCTTAATACTTACAACATTCAAATAGGGCCTATCTTACTCCCTGACCATGGACAAGATCCCATGTGCCTTACATGGTGCATAAAACTTGTGAGTGGTGTCCATATCCCACCTAATGGCCACAAATTCCAAAGAGAGGATTAGTGTGGTGTTTTACGGCCTTTTTCATGGCCTTTAATCCTGAGAAATTTGTGTAGGGCCTAAGGCCTTTGTTTTCCTCCTTTGGCCATGGTACAGGTAAGAGATCCATTCTTATTTTTATATAAAAAATATATTATTGGTACCCACATTCCGAATTTGAGCTCGTCTTCATGGCCATTAAGTAAAATAAATGTTTTTTTACAACCTAAAGCCTTGTTTTCCTTCCTCAATGATGTTATAAGCCTTGACTCCCATATGTGGTGTGAAAAAATTATTATGGCATCCATATCCCACTCAAAGGAAAATTGTACCTTACAAAGGTTCTACATGTTTGTTTGAGGCCTATTTCATGGCCCTTAAACTTCAAAAGCTTTGTTTTGGTCCTAAGGTCCTAATTTCTTTTGTCCCTTGACCATGATGTAGTCCCCAAGATCCATTATTTTTGTACAAAACATACTAATGGCATAAAATGTCCCACACAAAGACCAAATATCCGCTACATAAGTCTTTTGTCTTTTTTCAAGGACTATGTAACGAATCTCAATTCTAAGAAGATTCAAATAGGACCTAAGAATATTATGTTCTTTCCTTAACAATGGGTGACATAACACTATCATTCAATAGTCAAATTGTTACATTTCATTGTCATGCATCATGTGTGAGGGCTTGAGCCACCACAAAGGAAACATACTTTTAAAGAATATTTGTCTTGTGAACAAGATATGGTACTATCCATTTTGAGGTTTGGCATAGAGATTGTTCTTATAGACTACACTACATTGCACCATATAAGCCCTACACTCCTTGAAAACCATGTAACACCATTCAAAGACACATTATTGTGACGAATTAGCTATACTATTGACGGAATTTTTTCGTCAATAATATAACTAATTCGTCGCAAGATTATTTATAATCGTCACTCTTGTGACGATATCAAATGATGCTTGGATTCATTGCATATTTGGTTTATCAACTTGAAATAAAAATTTGATACTTTGGAAGCTTGATGTACCTTGAGTCAAATACAAATATGAAATTAGGAATCATTAACATATCTACTAGAACATATGAAAAATAGGGTTTATGGTTTATATGATGAATTGATGATGGAAAAAAGTGGGTGTGTGAGTCAAATTTGAGTCTAGAAACCCTCCCATATTGTTAAGGCATACAAATAGTCTATCCATGTTAAATTTCAGTGCATACAGAAACAATTTGAAAAACTTTCAATGTTGGCCCCATTCACAGGTCACTGTTGCCCATGTCCATCTAGTCCCAGTACAATTTTTGTTCCTTGTTCCTTTTAAAATTTGTTCGACAGTACACATGTCCCCACATATAGTACTGCAAGGTTTTATTTTTATGGTGTTGATTAAGCAATATAACTTGAAAGAAAAATGAAGAAATACTAATGAAAACTTAAAACTTGCGTCAACCAATTTGTGTACTTTGAAAGAAAAATAGGGTTTATGGTTTACATGATGAATTGATGATGGAAGAAAGTGGGTGTTTGAGTCAAATTTGATTCCATAAACCCTCCCATATCGTTAAGGCATGAAAATAGTCTATCCATTCCAAATTTTAGTGCATACAAAAATAGTTTGAAAAAATTTCAATGTTGGCTCCATTTACAGGTCATTGTTGCCCGTGTCTAGTCCTAGTACAATTTTTGTTCCTTGTTCCATTTAAAATTCATTCGACAGTACACACATCCCCAAATCTAGTACTGTAAGGAATATTTTTATGGTGGTGATTAAGCAATCAACTAAAAAGAGGGAGTTTTCATCACAACTATGACACAAATACATTGTATATACATTAATGTAGAACCTGAAAGAAAAATGAAGAAATACTGATGCAAACTTAAAACTTGGGTCAACCAATTTGTGTACTTTGAAAGAAAAATAAGGTTTATGGTTTACATGATGAATTGATGATGTAATCAGGTGGGTGTGTGAGTCAAATTTGAGTCCATAAACCCTCCAATATCGTTAAGTCATGCAAATAGTCTATCCTTGTCAAATTTCAGTGCATACAGAAACAGTTTGAAAAAATTTCAATGTTGGCTCCATTCACAGGTCATTGTTGCTTGTGTCTAGTCCTAGTATAATTTTCGTTCCTTGTTCCTTTTAAAATTCATTCGACAGTACACATGTCCCCACATCTGGTACTACAAGGGAGTATTTGTATGGTGTTGATTAAGCAATCAACGAAAAAGAGGGATTTTTAATCACAACTATGACACAGATACATTTTATATACATTAATGTAGAACCTGAAATAAAAATGAAGAAAGACTGATGAAAAATTAAAACTTGCATCAACCAATTTGTGTACTTTGAAAGAAAATTAGGGTTTATGGTTTACATGATGAATTGATGATGGAAGAAAGTGGTTGTGTGGGTCAAATTTGAGTCCATAAACCCTCCCATATCATTAAGGAATGCAAATAGTCTATCCATGTCAAATTTTAGTGCATACAGAAATAGTTTGAAAAAATTTCAACATTGGCCCCATTCATAGGTCATTGTTGCCCATGTCTAGTCCTGGTACAATTTTCGTTCCTTGTTCCTTTTAAAATTCGTTCGACAGTACACATGTACCCACATTTAGTACTGCAAGGGAGAATTTTTATGGTGTTGATTAAGAAATCAACGAAAAAGAGGGATTTATCATCACAACTATGACACACATACATTGTACATACATTAATGTAGAACCTGAAAGAAAAATGAAGAAAGAGTGATGAAAACTTAAAACTTGCGTCATCCAATTTGTGTACTTTGAAAGAAAAATAGGGTTTATGGTTTACATGATGAATTGATGATGGAATAAAGTGGGTGTGTGTGTCAAATTTGAGTCAAGAAACCCTCCCATATCATTAAGGCATGAAAATAGTCTATCCATGTCAAATTTCAGTGCATACAGAAACAGTTTGAAAAAATTTCAACGTTGGCCCCATTCACAGGTCACTGTTGCCCATGTCTAATCCTAGTACAATTTTCGTTCCTTGTTCCTTTTAAAATTCGTTTGACAGTACACTCGTCTCCGCATCTAGTACTGCAAGGGAGTATTTTTATGGTGTTGATTAAGAAATCAATGAAAAAGAGGGATTTTTCATCACAACTATGACACAGATACATTGTATATACATTAATGTAGAACCTGAAAGAAAAATGAAGAAATACTGTTGCAAACTTAAAAATTGCATCAACCAATTTGTGTACTTTGAAATAAAATTAGGGTTTATGGTTTACATGATGAATTGATGATGGAATAAAGTGGGTGTGTGAGTTCAAATTTGAGTCCAGAAACCCTCCCATATTGTTAAGGCATGTGAATAGTCTATCCATGTCAAATTTCAGTGCATACAAAAATAGTTTGAAAAAAATTCAATATTGGCCCCATTCACAGGTCACTGTTGCTTCTGTCTAGTCCTAGTACAATTTTCGTTCCTTGCTCCTTTTAAAATTCGTTCGACAGTACACAAGTCCCCGCATATAGTACTGCAAGGGATATTTTTATGGTGTTGATTAAGAAATCAACGAAAAAGAGGGATTTTTCATCACAACTATGACACATATACATTGTATATACATTAATGTAGAACCTGAAAGAAAAATGAAGAAAGAATGATGAAAAATTAAAACTTGCATCGGACAATTTGTGTACTTTGAAAGAAAAATAAGGTTTATGGTTTACATGATGAATTGATGATGGAATAAAGTGGGTGTGTGAGTCAAATTTGAGTCCAGAAACCCTCCCATATTGTTAAGGCATTCGAATAGTCTATCCATGTCAAATTTCAGTGCATACAAAAACAATTTGAAACAATTTCAACGTTGGCCCCATTCACAGGTCAATGTTGCCCATGTCTAGTTGTAGTACATTTTTTGTTCCTTGTTCCTTTTAAAATTCGTTTGACAGTACACATGTCCCTGCATCTAGTACTGCAAGTTTTTATGGTGTTGATTAAGAAATCAACGAAAAAGAGGTATTTTTAATCACAAATATGAAACTGATACATTGTATATACATTAATGTACAACCTAAAAGAAAAATGAATAAAGACTAATGAAAACTTAAAACTTGCGTAAACCAATTTGTGTACTTTGAATGAAAAATAAGGTTTATGGTTTACATGATGAATTGATGAGGAAATAAAGTGGGTGTGTGAGTCAAATTTGAGTCCAAAAACCATCCCATATCGTTAAGGCACGCGAATAGTCTATCCATGTCAAATTTCAGTGCATACAGAAACAGTTTGAAAAAATTTCAACATTGGCCCCATTCACAGGTCACTATTTCCCATGTCTAGTCCTAGTACAATTTCCGTTCGGTTCGACAATACACATGTCCCCTCATCTAGTACTGCAAGGGGATATTTTTATGGTGTTGATTAAGCAATCAACGAAAAAAGGAGATTTTTCATGATATCTATGACACACATACATTATATATACATTAATGTAGAACCTGGAAGAAAAATGAAGAAAGGCGACAAATTGTATCCCATGTGTACATTTGAAGATACTTGCGTCGAATTAGCTATACTTGGAACCACATCATCCATTTCCTTTGTTTATCCCATGTAAAGATTCTTGTGACAAATTAGCTATACTATCGACGAAATTTTTTCGTCGATAGTATAGCTAATTCGTCGCAATATTATTTACATTTGTCGTTCTTGCGACAATATCCTTTCCTTGTCTCTTGCCGATGAATTCCCTTCTTTTTCTCTCTTGTCGACGAAAATGTTTGCATAAGTGATGGGTACTAAATTATCCTTGATTTTCTCCTCTAGTACCTATTCTACTTCTTTTCACACCACCATATATATCAATATTTCTTGAAGGTTAAAAAGGTCAACATCAACTTAGAAGAGAATCCAATATCAATATATTGCTCTACTTCTATAGAGACTACTCTCTCTACGTTTTAAAATATAACTACATGACACTACACTTAAATGACAAATTCCAACACTTGATGGTTTTAATTAGGATTCATTTCATATTTGGTTTATCAACTTGAAATTAAAATTTGATACTTTGCAAGATAGTTGTACCTTGAGTCAAATACAAATATGAAATTAGGAATCATTAACATATCTACTAGAACATATGAAAAATAGGGTTTATGGTTTACATGATGAATTGATGATGCAATAAAGTGGGTGCGTGAGTCAAATTTGAGTTGAGAAACCCTCCCATATCATTAAGGCATGCCAATAGTCTATCCATGTCAAATTTCAGTGCATACAAAAACAATTTGAAAAAATTTCAATGTTGGCCCCATTTAGAGGTCATTGTTGCCCATGTCTATTCCTAGTACAATTTTTGTTCCTTGTTCCTTGTAAAATTCATTCGATAGTACACACGTCCCCACATGAAGTACTGCAGGGGAGTATTTTTATGGTGTTGTTTAAGAAATCAATGAAAAAGAGGGAATTTTCATCACAACTATGACACATATACATTGCATATACATTAATGTAGAACCTGAAAGAAAAATGAAGAAAGACTGATGAAAACTTAAAACTTGCGTCAACCAATTTGTGTACTTTGACATAAAAATAGGGTTTCAACAAATTTTTTATAGAAATGACAAACACACTCATCGAAACTTCATTGATGCAATACTATGACAACAATATTGATGACATCTATGATCATGATGGTATAAAAATGAAAGAGCTTCTCTTGGTTTCAAGAATAATTTATCCTCTACTGAACAAGGCCAACCATGTGAAGTTGGAAGCTCATATGGCCCCTCCCCTCCCCCTCACATCACTCTCAATTGATCCCCAATACCCAATCTATAAAATAGAAAATAATCGAAATCAACATCCTAGTAAGATTCATGCATAGAAACTACAAAAACAAAAATTATTGAAGGTAAATGAAATTATGTGTTTGTAAATGATATTTTTAGTTTACCATGTACTTTAGTATATTGGAAACTATTTTTAGGTTTCACATAATAATTAAACAACATATAAGATAGGATATAAAAATGTCGCATAAAACTTAAAAACATGTAATTAACCCATGACATTATAAGTAAATTAATTTAAGACAATAATTCATACAAATTAAAATATATCGTCATGTACCTAATCCAATCTCAACATCTGTGTAATCATCCTTATTCTGTATCTTGATCTTCTTCATCGAAATTGACATATTTATCATCATCCAGTCCAGAAATGGTGTTTAAAGGATTGCCGATATCATCATCGTCATCAATGCCATTTTTAACATGTTTTCATCAACATCATCATCAAGAATTTCAATATTATCTCCTACGCCTGGATTATGATCTTCTTCGTCTTCTTCATCTGTCAACCTTGGATGATCTTTCGGCTCTGTCTAATCTGGCGAATCATATTCTTGATCTTCAATATCATATTCTACCTGTAAATGAGTATACTTAATTTGCCTTCCTCTTGGATCATATATAACAACAAATGACCAATCCCTCTCACCTGGAAAATTTGAGTAAAAGACTTGTTCACATTGGCTTGGAAAAACATAGCGATCATTTCCTCTTTCAAGCACCATTGTTTTAATCATTGGAAATATGTTGGCATGTTGAATATTAGTTCTTTCCTCATCACGTTCATTCATTTGTAACCTATACCATTTGACATCGAAAACAACTAATTTTAAGGAATTAAAGTCACACTCAAGTATATCGTTTAAATACCCATAGTATCTATTTTCATATTCTCAGGGATGTCTGTCACTCCTAGATGAAACATTAGTGACCTAGAATACTGTAGTTATCCCACTATCAGAAGTTTTCCTGGTTTCATCCAATTGCTTGATGCGAAATTTACGACCATTGCACCATGTAGCCTTGTGGTGTTTCAATTGCAATATGCCAAATATGTAAAATATGCATTGTCAATTAATAAATTAACATATATATTTATATAACTTGGAAAGTATCTAAAAAATACAGTACACATGTAGTCACATTAATATAATATAAAATAACTGAATAAAATGGGTGAATTTGCTTGTTTGTCCATCTTTCAAACCATATGCTAAATCAATTTCCCTTTGCATAACATTGACATCCCCGTTATAATGAGCTTCTATAACCAATTCAGATAGTCGTTGCCATGATAACCTACCTCCATTATGTTGTTTACATCTTTCAATCCATACATTCACCCAGTCAAGATTGTTTGCAATGTATAAATGCAATGCATCCCACTCTTGAGAAACTGAATCAAAAAATCATAATTCACCAATATTAAATATTAGTTATAACGTCCATGCAGGTTACAATTATTAATAATTTATGAAATAAATTATATTAATATATTAATGAGTATGATCATATACACAAAAAAACAAAACTTTATATGTATTATTAATAAAAATATCCACAATTATTAATATATTACCTCTCATTTTTTTCATTCTACCTTTCCCCAACAGATGCTCCTGATCTTCAAATTTTTTGATGGAGTTCACATCCCAAATGCAATCCATTTCATGCATAGTTGGTGCTTCTAATTTAGGAAGATACTGACTAATATATACCATGGGTTGATATACCATATATCCATCCACCATAGAACCCTTAGGATGTGCTCTTTGTCTAACCAACACCTTTAATGATTTCAAGTGTCTCTCCACCATCCACATTGACATTGTGTGAACAGGTCCACACATTTCAATCTCCTCAACTTGGTGTATGAGGTAGTATTCTTGTGAATTGAAAAATGTTGGAGGTATATACTTTTTCATTTCACACATTAGACGAGGAATTTATCTCTTCCAATACTCTATATCATCTTCATGGATTTATTTCAATGACAACCATCTACATGAGATCATGACACAAGAAAATAACATGTTTAAACATAACATAACATAATATATTACATTACAAGTAAAACACATGTCATTAAGTACAACAATAATTTGAAAGAACATTTTGCATATAAATCACAACTACTTACCTCATGTATTTTCCAAGATCATATATAGCTTGTTTGATATTGTTTTCAAAGTCGTTTGGGAGAGATAGCGGTAGAACATACTGTACCAAAAAAATGAATCATTATTTGTTTTGACCAAAGTAGACAAAAAAAAAAAACAAAAAAATTAAAAGATGTATAAGACCAATATATATAAGTTTATGTATACCTAAATTATTACCTTAATGAAAGGTTATTTCGGTCTAGTCCATATGATCTATTTGATTTGATCACACTTCACATTGCATGATTGGCTTCCTGAATGTCAGTACAAATTTTGATTTTTTTTTCTTTGTCCCTCCTACCATCTATGATTCACCATAACGATTCTGTCACATTCTTCCCGATATGCATTGTATCAAACAAATGAGCTATTTTTAGCTCTTCATTGTAGAGAAACCTCATTAATTGAGTGGGATAACATTTCATTCCTTGTGGAAGCCCATTATTAATACCTTCATGAAGCATAAAAGAAATCACAAAAATAATTATCAAATACGGTAAAATAAATTTAGTGATTAAAATAAACATTCAAAACATTACATGATAAATGATACATAAATAAATTGAGTACCTTGATGATTTCTATTATATTCCAACCTCCACAGGTGAGGTTTCATTCTTCGTGGTTTTAAACCAGTCTCTTCTTTCCCCTTGAAAATATGTTTTTCAGTAGTACGATACCTATG
Organism: Picea mariana; assembly: GCA_032191745.1. NCBI lineage: Eukaryota > Viridiplantae > Streptophyta > Pinopsida > Pinales > Pinaceae > Picea > Picea mariana. The sequence continues at coordinate 228,037 of JASDQU010103342.1, read as the reverse complement.
GTTATTAGGGAGGAGGTGCCTATACTCATCAAACACCACCTTTCCTAAACTTTTTGAATGACGATACTTCATCTTTGGACCACAAGGTGGACATGCAAATTTACCCTTTGTTTGAAGACCTACAACAAATGGATTAATGTAAATTATACGATGAGATTATTTAAAAATTAAACATGCAACATGATATCATTAAAAAATTATATAGTATTAAAGAGGAATATTAGAATTCTACATACCAAAAAAATGTGTTAGTCCTGGGGCATCATGAATTGTCCATAAAATTGTTCCACAGAATTTAAATTTCTTCTCCCCGATTGGTTTACAGATGCCATACATAGTGATGCCAACCCATAAATTTAGTATCTTGTCGATAAGAGGCTCGATATATACATTCATATATTTAACCTGGTACTTACCTAATTGTTTGAAATTACACATAATTACTATAACCATGATATCATGTATATATAATTAAATAAATAAACAAAAGATATTATGCAAAAAATGAAACAAATGAAAATGTTAGATTCAAAAAATTAATGTAAACAAATACCTAGAACAATCATTGTCAACATTATGTGCTCCCTCTTTATTGAAATCCAAGAAGGAATGTTATTGTTTATAACAAAAATAGGCCACACTGAGTAAATAGACCTAAGATCTCTTAATGGATTAACACCGTCAGCTGCCAATGAAATCCTAACATTACGAGGTTCATCTTTGAAATCTGCCCATTTTTCCTCAATTTCTATAAATGCATAACCATTGGCATGAATTCGAAGAACACCATCTCCACTTCTATTACATGCATGGTAATCCATAAATTGTGCTATGCTTTCACACCTGAACAATCACTGCAAACATGGAATTACGGGAATATGACGAAGAACCTTTCGAGGCACCATTTATGTTACTTGATCGATTCAATATCTACTGAAAAGACATCGTGGGCATTCTGTTTTCAAAGCATGTTGTCCATAATATATAATATGATCATTAGGACATGCATCTATAGTTTGATAATCCATTCCAATCTCTTTCATAATGGCATACAAACCTCGATATGTGCGAGGTAAAATATTTGACGATGGTAACAAAAATTCACCTAACAATCTACAACATAACAAATAACTAGTTAATGTAAAGAATATTAATCGTAAAAATTGCATTCTTATTTTACACATTAATTAACACTAAAAACAAATAGAAAAAAATCAACATTTATGTATAATATGAGATGAAACATATTACATACCTTAGGATCTGTTTCATACAAGTGTTCGACAAATTAGTCATAACCTTTAAGTTCACTAGAAACAATGTAGCAGAGAAAATATTTTCTCTTGATCCTTCATAAAGTTGTTTATTTKCCTTTTCTAATAGAGGTTCATCATAAATACCATCATTGTCCCCATCCTCATCCATCTGAGAAAACAAATCTTGGATCCTTTGATTTGTCCCATCATCTTCTTCCATGGGATAATTAACTTGATTTTCCCCATCATCTTCTTCCATGAGATCCTCTTTTGCTTGATCATGTTCGTCATCTTGTAGACCACCATTTCTACTACTACTTGGTGCAATATTCTGCAGAAAGTTAGAGGGAAAATCTAAATTTATAATTATAAAAAATTAGGAAAAATTAGTGTGTACTATAACAAACATTCAAACAATATATATACATATATATAATTTTATATAAAATTGACAATATAAAAATAGATAATGAATATATAGCTAATTACCATGGGATGATATTCATTCGATCTGCCATCAATGTGCCCATATTTCCTACAGTGTTTTGTAGTTGTTTCTATTAAAATTATTGCGAGACGTATGAGACAACATTTTTTTGCAAGGGAAATAACATCTACCATCACCCTTTTCACCCGCTTTAATTTTTTTCCCACCTCTAATATTCTACGACATTCTTCCGCACAACTTCTACACAAAAATACCCTTTCTGAACCATCGTTGTTATAGCAAGATTGTCACAACATCTCTAATTCGTAAAATATTTATAGATATATTTTTGTCGTAATAGATACGAACATTGACCAAATCAATGTTGACTTTGTCAAAGAGTATAGCGGTCATATCGTTGCTCTTGCGATGAAATTTGACCAAATCAATTTTGACTTTGTCAAAGAGTATACCAGTCAATATGGACTTTATCAAATAGTGTAACAATCAATAGTTGTCGTTTCTCTTGCAACAAATTCAGAAGTTCGTCACAAGAGAGACGATCGTCCACTATCTTCATGATCGTTGCAAGAGAGAAAAATGTTTTCTTCCATAGAGAGAGCAACGAATACGGGTTGGATTTATAATAAAATTGAAAAATTTAACTTTTTTCTCTTGAATTTTGCGACGAAAGGGTACTTTCGTCGCAAGTAGTCRTCACAAATGTTTCAATATGTAGTAGTGATCGTTGGATTATGTGTTGCGGTTGTATCTTCTTGTGAACAATATCTCTTTTACCTGCACATTCAAGTCATTTACAAGTTAGTTGCTTTGCTTGTATAATTTGTATAGCTTGTATCTTCATTTTTGTATTGTAACTTTGTAGATAGTTGTTTCTTTAATTTATTTGTATCTAGTCTTACCTTGTATCTAGTTTTCTTTTGTAATCTTTGTAAAAATGAAACTCCCTTAAACTTAGTTGACCCCTTTCCCAATCTTAGGCACTAGTTTTAGAAGACTTAGGGAAAGGACTTATTTTKCATTGAAAGACTTGCACTTTGCATTGTTTCTTTTTCATATAGGCTAGATCCCTTAAACCTTTAATCAACTAAAATCAACTCCTAGAAATTAACTTTTAACTTCATCTAGTAACTAAGGTMTACCAACCTTGGCTTCCCTAGGAGCGAGCCTAGACAAAATAGGTTCACGTCGAGGTAACAATGAGATTTGAACCTAGGCATTGTGCCTCCAAGGACACACTAAGTGAGTTGGACTTAGCTCACGTTTTCAAGTGTGTATAAGGACGTCAACAGTGTCTAAATCGCCAAGCAAGTATTTGGATGGATGATGTGTCAAGGCATTGGCTAGACCTTCCAACTCAATATGGTGGAATACATAATACAAGAATATGGTATTATAGAATCAATGCAAGTATGCATTGAGTAGGAATGCATGAGTAGTTATGAAAGTGTGGAAGTGGTGAATGTGCACACATGCATGTTGATATGTATATGCTTGGTTACATTATTTGAATGCATGCTTATGTTATATTTCATTAAAATTAATCTGTTAATAGTTGAAATGATGGAATTGTTACCCTCCAAGTTGCACTAGGATGGACTTGCAGTTGAGCCGCCAAAGTTGAACAAAGACTTGTTCAAATTCATAGTTCATAAGTCCAGCTGAGCACTTTTGCCTCTTCAAATTTTCTTCTTCTTCTTCTTCACGCATTTTTCATACCGTCATGGGGGATTTGTAATAAGATGAGTTAGCATGATGAATTTTGTAAAATGATTAGCCTCATAATACTTCGTCATTAGTACATTACTCTAGAGTGTTTTTTTTAACTTGTTAATTATATCTTGTTGCATAAGCGAGTTATAATTTCTAAGTTTTTTCACTCAATATCCTCCAAACCTGGACTATTGTCCTAGTGGTTAGGCCTTGGTGTGTTTTACAAGTCTAGTGTATAATGTATATTACCATGCTAATTATTCTCCTAGAGTCTTATGTAATGTGCTAATTCCCCCTTAGGATATTTTTAATGTTTTCAACAAATAAAAAATTTCCCGCAAAATGAGATATTTTAATTGTAATTTATCTAGAAGTTCAATAAGTGGTACCAAGAGGCATCATTTTCCTTGGGGGTACTCATTTTATTGCTTAGAGTACCCACTTTACCTATGTACCCCCTTTGTTGAGTGAAAATAATGATTTTTAATCACTAAAAGTCAATTTCTCTCACAAAAGAGAAATAAATCAACATCCCTATCTTTTAGGAAACATGCCGAAACATGTTTCTAGCTTGTGTTTAGTCCATTGAGCTTCACTAGTTGTTAGTGGAGCTTGAGGGTTAGTTAGGGGAGTTGTGTGGAGTTAGAATTGAGTGAGGTGGCAACCCAGATATGTTTGAAGGAGTTTCCAATGGAGAAGTGTGCCTCTCCTCTCTAAGAGGTGGCACACTCTTAGAGAGAGGCACCTACCTTTTGAGAGGTGGCGACCTCTCATGCATTTCTCTCTTGTGAAGTGACATTCTCTTGGATTTTGTTGAGTGGTGGAACTCTTTCCATCTCACACTTGTCTCATTTGTCCTCCAAGTGGTGCACTCCCCCTCATTGGGATCTTCACCTATCTTGCTACAAAATAAAGCTTCATTTCCTCATTGTAACTAGTTGGAGCTCGGGGAAAGAAGGGATTGTAGTGTATTTATATTGTTGTAACTCTTTTGAGATTTGAATAAAAGGGCTTTGGAGGTCAATGGTGGATAGTTCTATTTGTGTGGATGCAATTTGTTCATGTATGATTATTTGAGGTATCTATAGATTAGCTTCTTTCCATTCTAATTTCTTAAAGTGGCCCTTAGATGTAATATCTCTTAAACTATGTTTTTTATTTAATTTTTCTATCCTTTACAATTGAAATTGTAGATTTACATGTTTTATTTATGCTAATATACATGTTATCTAGATTTCATTTGTAGGGAATTTCCATATTTAACGAAATTGCTTGGCAAGATTTGTCTTAGTCTCACATGTTCTCAAGCTTGGAGAGGTGAATAATTTGAGTGCAATAATTCACACATATTCAAGCCTCTTTGGAACAAAAGTCCCCCAACTTTCCATCAAAGGATTCCATTGCCCAAGGATTCCTCACAAGCAAGATTTTCTCCTGTTTCTTCTTCTCAAAGAATCAAAATATTTTCTTGTCATTTATTTTATTTTCATGCAAGATATAGACTTTGTCTTTTAATGTTAAATCTAAATAAAATCTTGATTTTCATGCAACTTAGAATTTAGATCTAGTTTTTATTTCAAGTATCTTTTTATTTGCACTTAGATGGTGATCAACAACAACATCATCATTTGCAACATCAACAACAACATCATCACCAACAACATCATCAACAACAACATGTCATATGACATATAATATGGAATCAACTCTTTGGGCCATACTTTATTTGAGTAATAGAGCATGATGCTTGAATAAGTTAGGTGTTGAAACCTTCACAGTCAACTGAGTGTCCCGCAGTTGTCACGCACTCAACAAAGTGTCCCATGACTACAAGGACCATTCTTTCTGATTAAATCTTGAGGCTAAAAGAGAGAATTTTTTTAAGATATTTAAATTCAATATTTGGAAATATTAGTGCCAATTGTTTGATGTTTTGAACATCAAACAAATGACCCTAAGGGAGATTTCTTTTAGATTTCTCTTTTAGTTTTAGTTTACTAGTCTTAGTATACATTTCATGTAGTATTTTTCTAGTTCAAGTCTAACACTTTTTACAATTTGTCCAAAGGCATTTTGGGCATATTTGTGGCTCTTTTTTCTTTCTGTTTTTGTAGGTTTAGTGAGCATATAGGAGGAGGTGCTGGCGAATTTTATTGGATATAGAGCTTTCGGGACCACCCAAGACATCTTACTTTCCTCCTTAACATTTTTTCCTCTCATTTTTGTAAGTTTTTGGTTCTCCAATCTATACATGACCACAAACACTTCTAAAATAAATTGTGATCTCAAAGAAATAAGCGGGTTACCCATCACCCATCTCAANTGTGGCTCTTTTTTCTTTCTGTTTTTGTAGGTTTAGTGAGCATATAGGAGGAGGTGCTGGCGAATTTTATTGGATCTAGAGCTTTCGGGACCACCCAAGACATCTTACTTTCCTCCTTAACATTTTTTCCTCTCATTTTTGTAAGTTTTTGGTTCTCCAATCTATACATGACCACAAACACTTCTAAAATAAATTGTGATCTCAAAGAAATAAGCGGGTTACCCATCACCCATCTCAAACCTCCCTACCTTGGGGGAGCCACATCTCTTATCTCATTTTCATGGTGCTTTCCATATGCTTTGAATTTTTTCTAACTTAAAAAAATAAAATAAACACACACACACACACACACACACACACACACACACACACACACACACACACACACACACACACACACACACACACACTACAAATCATTTCAATTTCTAGATTAATATAGAATAAATTTCTTTTTTGCATTTTTCTTTTTGTAATTTGACAAATAAACCATCCCCTCAGCAGCCCTAGTATTCTCTGGCCCTTCAAGAGCCTAGATCTCTCTTGGGTATCCATCAAAATGAGAATTCGTCAGTGTGGATTCAGTTTAATAGGAAAATCCAATAGTTATTATTGTTCATTTGGACAATACATTGAACTTGTGTGTGAATTCAAGATGATATTAAAAAAATGAGATACATTCTCTCCTTGTTGGACCTTCGACATTGTTCTTTGTACCCAAATTGAGGAACAATATCTAAAGGGAGAAACATTTTTCTTATATTTCCTTTCTTGCAATCACATGCACATGTGTTGGCACAAATAAACACACTAACTTAAGCAATTCACCTTAATAATAAAATTGTCAAGAGCACTCTGTTACATCTTTCATTCCAACAACATTTATCTCATTATTTGGCTCTGGTCTATTTTACTTTCAATCTTTACTTTGAGAGCATTTTATTTCAAGCACTTGCAATTTAAATATTTCCATTTATCTTGAAGCAACGCATGGCCAAATATATTTCATTTACTTATGTTATCAATGAATGTATCTCTTTATGATGAATGAATTATATATGTTTCTATACTATATTGTTATCTTTCTCTTGCTTTGAATAAACTCCTAGATTTCCTTTTTGTACTTAGCTTACTTATTCTTAGTTATTTTTTAGGGACTACCCCCCTTGGCTTTATTAGGAGTTGGCCTAGACGGAGGAGTCGAGTGTTGAGTGACAGTATCTCGACTCGAGACTTGCCCCCAAAGACACACCCAATGGATTGAATATTTCTTCCACATGACCCGAGGTGTGTATTAGCTGGCAACATGAATCACTATTAACTCATGAATTTGAGATCATTTTAGGAGTTGTTGTGGATGTAGTGAAAGAATTGCATGATAGAGTAGTCAACTCAAATGGACTACATGGAAGTTCTGTCAAGGGAATAGATTTATAAAAATGATGATGGATAAAAAAAAGAAATCTTAAAAAGAAGTATGTTTGAACCTTGTGGTTGCCAAAGGTTATTGATTAGAGATTGATAATGGATGTCCAGTAGTAAGTTGATGCTCTCCTTGAATGTGAAAACCTTGGCAAGATGGATCGCCCGAGGGATTGTTTAGTAGTGAAGGGGATTCCTAAGCCTAGAAGGGTGAGTGTGGCAAGGAATATGCAACATACATGAACACAATTGTTGCAGAAAAATGCATATGGTATGATGGTTGAAATCAATAAGGGTGTGTCTGAAATTCCCATGGTAGCTTTGTGAAGAAGATAAGATAAGATATATAAGACAATTGTATTAATGTTAGACCAATGACTACAAAAGTAGGTCAAATGGATTGTTTATTACAATGATGTTGTTAAAAAGAAGGAGTACCAAAAGGTCTCCTATAAAAGGCAAGATGCAGAAAGTAAAGTAGAGTTGGGTAGAGTAGAAAGTGAAATCTAAGTTGATTCATGAACAACCCTCAAATCCAATCCCATAAACCTACTCTGAAGTGGATATGTATAGTAGGAAAAGATCCAGGAACAAGAAGAAAAAAAATAATGAGATAGGTTTGTCATGGAATAGACCCATCTCTCCTATCATTCGAGGTCAAATGAAAGAAAATGAATACAATATGATGATCAAAGGGAGAGCTAGTGGGATGCCTGGATCATCTTTTGCGCTTCTATCTGGAAGAGGTAGTTCGTTGTTGAGGCTTGGGGTATATTCTTTGTCTCCTGGGGAGGGATTTGATGTGGTCATGACTCTGAAATCTCATGGGATGGGAGGAGGTCCCATGGGTCTGCACTGATATGGAGTCTCGAGTTGTGTTGATATCGATCTGTCTCTTAGTGCCACTCCCTGAGGGTAGTACCATGAAGAAGGAAGTGATGTGTTGGGTAGAGCCTAGTCTAGTAGGAGGCTAAAGGATATATGGGCTTGGATCTTGAGAGACTAAACTTCCATGTATATGGATAAGCACTTATGGTCGGGGTATCTGAAGAAGCCAGTGAGGGTATAAATCCTCCTAAATAGGCAAGGGAACCTCCCCTCAATCTCGTAATATATGGGAAAACAAAATATAAAGTGCTCCTCAGTCTTGAGCTAATGTAGATGGCATAGTTGGTAGGCCCCGTCTAATCGTTCGATTTGGTGGTCGGTCTTTACATGAAGTTTATGAGAACCAACTCTAAACTGGCTGAGGGGATTGCAAAGAGTGTGCATCCAATGGAAACATGTATAATGCGGTTAAACAATGAACCCGTCTCTAAGATCCAAGAAGTGTGCAACATAGAAGGCCGTATTTGGGTGTAATCCACCCTGAGGGGTAACCCAAAGTGATCTAAATAAACTTCATGTAAACTTCAACCTTGATGATCATGTTAAACTCATGTTTGGTGGGTAGGAAGTGGATAGGTGTATCTAAGGAATATCTAAATGGAGGGAGATGGTCCATCTAAATGCATAAAGACTCCAAAAGATCTGAAACCCTCGTGAACCAACCTTGAACCTGACCTCAAGGGTTAGAGAGGGAAATTGTCTCTGAAGAAAAATAGGCCAAGTACAACTAACAATCTCGCCCCTTCACCAAGTCAACAAAGTTTCAGATGTGATGTAGAAAAGAGACCAATCTGAACATTGTCTCAAGTCAGAAGGGTCAAGCCCCAAACTCTTCTAGGATGACATGCTGAGGGAATATATGTTTGCATCTAATGATGCACTGAAGGAGAAGGGTCTAGACTCTCTCAGCTGAAGCTCAATCAGACTCAAGTAAAGAAGGTCCCCAAATATATTAGTTGTGTTACCCCCCATTCTTAGGGGTAACTAAGGATATGATGTCTTGAGGCCCACAGGTTGAAGACATGGAGTTCCAAGAGCCAGATGAGTGGATATATCCCCTCCTCTGACCACACACCACCATTAAGTAACAACAAAAACATCCACCACACTAGCTTGGTCCACAGAGCACAACAAGTCTTGTTTCATGAGGTGACAAGTACGGTCTCGTGGTAAGTGTCATTTTGATAATTAAACCATTTGAACATGTTGCAAAGGTTCATTTCTTGATTTTGAAAACATTTTCTTGGAAATTATGCCTTCTGCCTCATTTCACCTTGGTGGTTGACATTTTTATCTAGTAAGTGGGTCACCCTCGGGAAAATGATTTCTACTAGGGGGTCTCCTTGAAGGGTCATCATACCATTCTTGCACATACTTGCCACTTTCCACCCTTTTTCCCTTCCATTTCCTCATCTTTTGGGTTTTCAGGCATATTGACCCAATAAGGGCTTGTAATTCATTTCATGGGAAGAAGGGGCTAAAGGCCCATAGGCTTGTAGCTAGAAAAAGATAAAATCCATATATTTTCCTCTAGATGCTCGCCCTAAGGTCCCTGTTGGGGTCCTATAATCATAGGTAACTTGTTTCTTCAACTGCCTATTTGGCATTTCTCCCGTGATGAAAACATCTGGCTTGCTGGACTCGGTTAATTCCATTTCCCCCTTCATCCATTTCGCCCGATCCTTCATCACCCTACTGCATCCTTCATCCACCGCTGCATCCTTCAGTCCCTCACCTTTCACTTCTTCACCCCTTCGCCAATTTTATCCCTGCATGAATAAACTAAATTAGGATAATAAACAAATAATTAGATTAATTAATAGTGTTAATATTAATTGAATTTGTGTAATTAGACTAATAAACTAGGTTAGTCTTGTAAATAATTAATTAATTATTAATTAATTAATCGTTAGTTGTTTAAGTTAGTAATTAGGTTAGTGTTATATATATATATATA
>JASDQU010103342.1:195225-213026 GCA_032191745.1 Picea mariana | reverse complement strand
GGTTGGTAGTATTGGGAGGGACAAGTGTCACCCCATGGTGAACTCGGACCCCCCCTCCCAATACCACTTACCACTTCAGGGGGGTCCGAGTAAACCACTATGCCCCTCCAAAACCATTTTTTCCAAATAAAACCGTTTTTTTCCAGTTTTACCTATTCGACTTTTGAGAAGGATTCCAGGCAAAAGGAGATGGATTTTCAAAATCCGAGAGAGGTTTTTGTTCATCACGGGATGGAGAAAAAATACCTTTCCCATAATTTACACAGGTTTTAGGAACAGGGAGAATCAAAGCCATCGTTGAGCCCCATTTTTCACTTTTTCGTTTTTTCCTGTTTTAGTCATGATTTTGCGGGAGCTGTTTCGACGAACTAGAAATGAATTTAGAAAAACTGAAGGAGGTTTTTATTCAGAAAAATTTGATCTACAAAAAACTCCCCCAAATTGTACACAAATATCTCAGAGTGGGAGAATAGAAGAGATCACTGGACCCTATTATTCAAAATTTTGGGAGGCAAAAAATCAAAGGACAGATGGTAAAAATTAGGTGATTGTACGTAAAAGTTTTGGAGATGATTTCAATCCCATTCCATATTTCAGTGGCATGAAAATAAAAAAACATAATTCAAGGACAAATCACAACAAATTACACTCAATTAGCACTAGAAATTCGATCAGATTCACAAAATCCCTATAATTTGTAATTCGAGATTTAGTTAGATTAGAATAAATCCTGCTCATTTATGACAGGACTTTGTAAATAAGTTATAAGTAGTTATGATTTCGAAGTATGAAGGCTTGGTTCCAGTTAGAAAATATTGGCTTTCTGTTGGGACCTGTTGGGAGATATGATCAAATTTTCCCACAAGAACTCTTTGATCAAATCACAATAATACAGGCATGTTACAAGATTCTTGTGTTGATTTCATTGGTGAAGTTTTTCCCTGATATTTTGTCTCCTTCTTTTAATCATTTTGAATTATCTCAATAAGATATAGGACATAATTTGTTTGAATATACACTCTGTCACTGAATTTGGAATAATTTCTATGTTTTCTACTGAATATCAAAGGCATAATTCTTCACTGCTCTATTTTTTATTGGATATCTAAACCCATTCGTCCCCCCCATGCATCAAATTTATAAGGATCCATTGAATTTTCCTATCCTTCCCTGCAACATTGGCATGTTAAACCTTCCTTGATTAAATTAAGTTGCGACTCCATTGTCCAATGGCCTTTTTCTCCTGCTCCAACCAAACCATTTAAAAACCAAATTCTGCACCGTATAACTAGCCTAACATCTAAAATCTAAAACAAATCTAGATCAGACAGAGAGAGCCCTCTCGTAGTCTTGGAGGGATAGATCCAGAACTCCAAGCGGTTTGATGTCACCTCTGTGACTGCCTCCACAACCTTGGGAAAATTACATTGCGTTAACAGTACCGAGAGAAACAAAATGTTTCTCCATAAAAATCAATGATCAGTAAAACAAAACACATAATTACTAAATGTCTCGCTTGTTAAGGGAATTCATTTTGCGGCGTATTTTACTTTCCTTGCACATGACACTCTATGTGTTCCTAGCTTCAAGTGGCATTGAAATTCTCCTTACTTTGCATTGCACATAGCACTCAATGCTTTTGACCATAATAAATTAATAGCAAATTAAGGGATTGGAAAAAGGTTGCATTGCAAACTAGGATACAACACACCCTCTACAAAGGAACCCACAAATGAGATAATATGAGCCCTTATATGACAAGAAATCCCATGCCCAAAAGTCACACCCCCATCCACCTCATACTCTTTTACATAACTTAGAGAGGGTATTCTTGGTAAACACTCCTTGACTTGGGGAATGACCTGGCCAATAGGGTACCATGAAAACCCTCCCATACTTAAATTTGGCAAATTGTATAAGGTCTTTGAACATTTTTTTGCTTTGAAAAGGGGGGATTTGATGCACATGTTTGGGTGGTTCTTTTATTAAATATCGCTTACTTGGCATGGTACATGTGACGTGTGGACCCTTGGAGGGCATACTTGTTTGTATTTGCAGAACCTTGCTAGGTGAAAGATTTTGCATGGAGGGAATAGGTCATGTTGTCACACAAGTTGTAGGTTGGGAAAAGTTTGACCCAAACCACAATATGGAGAAAATTAAGAGAACGCCTACCCACTATCACCTTGGATAGGTATTCTCGTCACTTTAGAGATGAAGTAATCACCTCAAGGGGGGAATCCCGTGAGACCCTAGGGGAAATGAGATGGAAGATGAAGAGATGATGAAGTGTCCCCCTATAGGTTAATGATGAAAGGTAAAAAGGGCTTGAAAATAGTCTTGTATATGGTGGAAGATGTACCAAATTATAGAAGACCTTCCAAGAAGTGATTGTACCTTCTCGAGACACAAGGAAAACAAAGATACAAGCCCAATAATGTGTTGGAAAAGAAATTTAAGCTTGTCGTGCCTAATTGAAACAATAATAAATAATATATATATAAAAAAAGGATAATAAGAGTTGAAAATAAAGTTGCTAAAAGTCTAGTTAAGGATGTAAGAGACATGCTAGCAATGACTAGTTTAACTCAAGTATTGATGCATGAAACTTTAGCAACAAGATAAGGCTGTCATAAACAAGTACTGTATAGATAATTATCTACCTTATGGATATATCACACAAGTTTTTACAGCAAGGAAATAAATCACCAAAACTTTCCAAAAATCCACATAAAGGTGCGCTGAGATTGATAGATTATAGGGGCAAACTTCTAGCAATTTTTTACGGTTGGTTTGTGAGTAATTAAGAGATTTGTTTTAGGGTTTCTACAGCCCTAATGGATTTAGATCAAATTTTATAACAACAACTAGAATCACTTAGAAAAATGAGGTGCCCTAGTGGCTCAACCAAGCATATAGAGCATAGAATTGATTCCAATTTAGACAATCTCAAAATATCGAGTTTTCACGTTAACCAATGCAATATTTTATTTCTCCAATGCAATTAGATTAGTTGCTTTAGCTATTGGGTTATGGTTCAAAATAAAAAGAGGAGCTAGCAATTCTCTCTCCTTGGGGGTGTAATACCTTTTACTCCCCAATTCAATCAAGGCTAACTAGGAAGTACTAGGAGGGTGTAAACCCTTTTACTTCTCCTAGTAAAACCTTATACAACAAATTATTCCAACAAATTATACTTCCCAAAAATTCTATAAAATCACACTTGTAACCAAGCAATGAAGAAAAAATAATGTAGATTCCTTACCTAATCCAAGCAACAACAAGAGAAACCTCATTTTACTAAGATAAATCCACCACAAATGCAAGGGAATAGATCCAAGCGAGGTAGTGCACTACTTCTTCCAACAATATCACAAAGAGACCAAAACAAGAGCACAAGAGAGAGATATTGTTGGGTGGGAGGGAGGAAATCCTGCAGGAAAGAGAAACCATCAGCCCGATCATCCCTCCTGAAAGTGTAGCCACAAGACTGACCAATCCATCTCTGAAGGGGGCTACTATATTTAGACGAAGGCTAATCTTCATCTACGCATAAATACTCACTGCTTGTCGAGGATTGAGAGGAAATTAAAGATCAGAAGAATACTGTAGGGTCTCTTGGAGAAGAGGGTAAGAGGCAAGGAACAGTCTCAGGTGTATAAAAACATTGCCTCTTCCCCTGGAAATATTGATGAAAATTTCCAAGATGAAAATACTTTTGTTTTGAAGGATGAATCTCTGATTTCTCTGTGGTGGCTGCCCTCAATTTCATAAATGATATCTCTATCAATAATGAAGCAACCTACATCCCATGCACGTCTCCCAACCTGTATGAAATCATCAATGTGTTCTTCAACTATATCTGAGGGTTGTTCCATGGATTCATCTGCATCATAGGAGTTGATCACTTCCTCGCAAGACTGGATAACTTCATTTTCTTCAAAAGGGAAAGAAAATAAAAAAGTCTCATCCATGCCTTCTGTAAGAGAAAATTCATCGATATCCTTTTTGTAGTTTTCTTCATTTCCACAGTCATGGAACAAGACATCATCAAAGTTTTCCAAAGGATTATAACTTATCATGTTCTCTTCTTGATGTGTAGGAGGAGCAGAGGTCTATATGTCCTCATCAAGTGAAAGAGCAGATACTTCATCTTCATCATATGTCTCATCCAAATCTTCTTCAATATTTTCTTCATCTATTGTCTCATCTTCGATTGGAAAACCTTATTTGCAAAGAGTGTGTTTGAGCTCTTGGAAAGCATCTTGCAAAATTTGAGTAGTTGGCTGATAATGCCTGAGAAATTGTTCAATGAGCTTTCTAGAATAAGGGATATTCTTTGGATCACATGAGTGTGCAAGCCAATATTTTTGACTTGATTCCAGTGAAGACACAAAAATTTTCATTAGCACATATTCATGTAGCACATTTGAGCTCGAAGAATACTTCATATAATTCACGACATGGATGACTGCTAGATCTCGATCGTCGTCAAATTTGGGGAAAATTTCCCTCCACTCCGGGGAGCAATGATTTAGATATATAGGAATATCCTGAACATAAAAGGAGGGATAAGCCTTATGGAATTCTCATGGTAAGTCCCGTGAGGCCATGGTTCCATTAATTAGGGTAACACCTCAATGGAGTCGCCAGATGAGCTCAAGGCTCACCAAAGGATGGAAAATGATAAGGGAAAAGTGGGTTCTAGGAAGGTGGAGCTACCAGATGAGCTTCAAGGTGATCTCTTAAAGAAGGGTGGAAAGGGAACATCCCTTGGGTGGAGTCATCAAGAAAGATAAGGGGAAGGCTTTGAGATAGCTTTCCAAAGTTTCATTAGGGTTCCGAAGAGGATTCAAAATTCTCCCCATAAACGATGCCAAAATGTTATAACCCAATTTGTATATTGGGAAAATATCGACCCAACCACAAAAGAAAGTGCTAAAACTAGGGAATCCTACACCCAATGTCACCTCGATGTAGGTCCCTCACTTCAAGGGTGACTAGGTCACTCTAGGGAGGCGATCCCGGTGACCCTAGGGGGAATGCGATGGGGATGGATAGAGATGGAAGTGGAGCCCCTAATGGTCAATTATAAATGGAGTGAGATGTGGAAAGAGATGCCTTGTAAGTCAAGCAATTGTTTCCCTGAAGGTGTAGTACTTCTCTGGATGATTGTACATGCCCAAAACATAAAGAAAGACACCTTGCAATGATATATGTTAGTATGGATCAACATGTTAAAATTTGTGTCCCTAATTTGCATCTGCAGATGAATTTTTTTATCAGAAAACAAAGCATCTAAATAATCATATAAAGGTCTAAACTATTTAAGCAAATCAACATTAAGACTAGCAATAAATATGAGCTGGAAAAATGACACTTAAGAGGCAAGAGAAGATGATTGTTGTAAACATGTATTTTCTGCAGAAAATTGCAGCCTTATGGCTGTAGATTTCAGTCACTTATATAAGAAAGTTACACCATCAAAATATGCTAACAATTATTCCAAAAGATGCACCCTAGTTAGTAGAGTTAGTGAGAAAAATTTAAGAGCTAGTCTAGGGTCAGTTTAGGAGTTAAGAGAGAGTTAGTAGCTAGGGTTATGCAGCCTTAATGGCTGTAGGTTAAGGTTTGTAACAACAATTAAAGTAGTGGGAGAGAGGGGATTCCCTAGTAGGGGAAGAGTCCTCTCAATGTGGCAAACCAACTCCAAGCAATAGATCTTTCAAAAGGAAAAAATCATGTTTCCCAAGGCAATGATTTTATATATCCAATGCAAACAATAAATGACTAGTGCCTTAAAAAATTGGGTTAATGGAGTCAAGTAAATGAACTAGAGATGCTACCTCATTGGTGGTGTAAAACCTCTTAATTCCCAATGCAAGTAAATCTAGTAAGGGTTTGATAATGAGGGGTGTAAATCCTCTTACTTCCTCAAACAAACCCTTCCAACATCAATGAACTTCGAGAAATAAATGATGAAAACTAGATTCGGGGTGTAAATGCTCTTACTTCCCACTTATCTCCTAGAACAAAAATCCTTGACTTGAAAATAATGATAACATAAGAGTAAAAGACCATACCAAAATCAAGAAAGAGACAATCCACCATAAAAGCTAGAAACCTTCATCCAAGGCTAGTGCCTCACTCCTCCATCAACCATTCATCAAGATATCCATAAACAAGTGCACAAGAGACAAAATAAGCCAAGTTTAGCGAAAATTTCAGTGCAATTCTTCTCACAAGAGGGATAGTTATGTCCAAATGAGATCTTATGATCTCTTATTTATACAAAATGTCAGCAAGGTGACTTTTCCACATATTAAGGGGTAAACCACAAGACTAGGGGTCAAAAACCCTAATATTCCCCCCTTTAATAAAGTAATATTAAACAATTCATTTAAAATTTCACTTTTACACAAATAAAACCTTAATTTTACATGGACTTCACCCCTTTAGGGGACGTTTTATCACTTGGGACAAGTTGTGGGTGTTGGAGAAGCTATGGTAGGCCTCCAAAGGCCACATGTCAAGCATCTATATGATCTCCTCATGGTCGAGGCCTCATCCTCCTCAGAATGTCCATGTGTCAATGAGTGGAAACACCACCACCAAACCCTAGCCCACAAATATGATGTCAAGCTAAAAAAGAAGAACCTTTTCCCCTCCTGGGAAAATCGTTTGGCATGTGAGAGATGGGCTAAGTCTTCCACACCACCTTCTAGGTCTCCAATAATTCATCCCTGTGATCTGTCATGTGGACCCTTGGCATCCAACCTGTGGTCTTGCAGACCCATGGAAGCCCAAGTTAGGCTTGTCCTTTCAAAACTGTCCACCAACTAGGTACTGCAAATACAAATAAGCACGCACTCCAAGGATCTCAAGTCATAGCATCATGATAAGTGAATCTAATCAATAAATAAGCCACCTAAGCATGTGCATCAAATATCACTATATCAAACAATTAATTCCTCAAAGAAACTATGTGACTTGTCAATATTGAGTATGGGAGGGTTGACGAGGTGTCCTATTGGGTATATCTTTCCCTAGGTCAAGGAGAGTTTCTAAGAGATCCCTCTCTAAGCCATGTAAAGTGGGCGAAGTAGTTGGGATCAAGAATCAATAGGCATATGGCTCATGAAATACAAGGGGTTGTAGTGTCTCATTCAAGGGTGCCTTTGTAGAGAGTGTGAGGTACCTTCGTTCGCAAATGCACTTTTTCCAAGCCCATTATTTTCCATTCCATTATTCTTACATAATTTTAAGGAAAGGTTAAAGTCATTTCCCTGGCGTGGTGTCTAGATAATAGCAATATCACCCACAAACACCTAATGGAAATGAGAATTTTGGCTTGTGATGAGACCCCTTTCTCTCAGCCATGCAATTGAGAGCCCTACCTTGGTTTGGTGACCAGATGGTGGCAATGTCATACCACTAGATATTCATGGACATGATAGGTCAACTCATGATGAGAYCTCCTGTTGGAACATTTATAATCCCATAACTTKGAACTTTAAACCAAAATCATCTCTGGTTAAAAAGTAACAAGGGGCGTGTAATATACGTCGTCGATGAAGTTCCTCCGTTGATCGAATTATCCTAATATMTTCAGAGTCATGGAGGCACCTGATTATAATGTAACCAAATCACTAAAGGTTGCTTCGGAGTTTCACGCTTCTGGCATTTTGAGAACTCATGACTTTAAAAACCCCGAAACCCGAAAGAATTTGTTATCACTCTTTCATAAACTTTCAAAGAACACGAGGCATATACACGTGTATTTTTGTAGGTTTCCTTGGGTTGACACATGGTATCCATTTGCGACATTTTCCTCTGAATATTTGTATGAATCTAAGTAACACATGACACCCCCTAGTCTCGACACGTCATTTAAAATGACATCACCCTCAACATGTCATTACAGGTAATGACCATTCAGAAATATAATGACGAGCTAAATTGAAAATCCACGAAGTAGAAAAAATCCTGAAATATTAATCTCAATTAGTTAAGTTAATTTCAGTTAAAAGACAATTAATAACTTCGCACTTTGGAAGTTCAAATGTTTATCATCCATCACATCTTGAAATCCTGAAGTCTGAACTTTCGAGACACTTCAAACTTAAACGGGGTTTATTAAAGCTAAAAAATGATTATCCGATAATTAATCATTTCACGATTTTGGGTTTCGGGGATTCTATCTCAAGCTACTATTAAAATCCCGAAGTCCGAATACCTGAAAACACTTAAAGATAAACATGATTAATTAATATTTTAAACAAGATTATCTCGCAATTAATCTTTTGTGAATTCACGATTCAGGAAATTTCAAACCCTTTTCATCCAAGTCCCGATCGTGAATCACCAATATTAATGGCATTAATCGCAAATCAACAACAATGATTTCAATATAGATTGTAGATTGCCGCCTAGATTTTCTCATTAAGGTAAATAAATTTATCGTCAGTAAATGTATTCTCAGATCCATATGTTTGAGGTGAATAAGAATATTTGATTTTGAATTCCATTTTCATTCTCATGGAAAAGAAATATTTAGCCAACTAAGAAGCTCATGCATTCCCCTATAACAGGTAACCCAGTTCCGGTTTCATCAATATCATGGCACCATGAAATATGGCTAAAGCAGCTAGTGAAAGTGAAAATCCAAACACAGATGTTCTGTCAGACACCTCATCGAGAGCCATAGATATTGTAAGGAATTGGACTCAGGTATTCGATATTCTAGAGCACGAGCTTATAAATTTCCTAGAGGATTCAGGTGACGAAGTGAGCGAAACACATGCAACTAAACTCAGGGATATAGCTCATTCAGAGCTACACAAAATAGTCGCATGATCGAGTCTCATGCCATATAACAACATGATAGGTCAGGCCCTTGAAAACATCGACATTGCAACCAGAAGCGTTTACAACTCACATAAAATTGTTGTTGGTCTTTTCGACCGAAGCACATACAAGTAATGTATAAACTATCCTCTATTTTTAAATATAATTACAACATTGCCTTCATGTTGGAGTTTGAGAAACAAGAATGTAAGCAATATAATAAAACCTACCCTAATTTAATCAAAGATTGGTGGGGGAACACAAAGAAATTCAGAGCAGACACTCACGACATATACTAGACAAAGGGCTATTGGATGTTGAAGGAAATACTATCTCCGAAGCCCTAGGACAAATTGACATAGAAAAGAACCAATATAATTCTAGGACAATAAAAGAGGAAGCCATGACACCCATCCAACAAATGAACCAAATTGATCTTATCCAAATAAACAAATGGATAGTAAAACCAAGCTTGCAGTTACAGGTCACATATTTGGGAGCAAAATAGATACATGAAAGGTTGCCTCGGATAGAAAATAAGCTATACATTTTTTAATCAAATGAATCAACTGAACCTTCTATGTTGGCGGTATAGTTAGTGAGTAGATGCATCCAGTGTGTCGAATATGGTAAAGAAATCACATCTGGAATCAAGTAAGAAAACATGCACATACTACTCGTACAGGTGAAGAGCAGATGCTGGTTGTCTCCGGGTTAAAGGATGAGGAGAAGGAATGTATCTGCTAGCAGACAAAGAGACAGAGGAGAAGGCTAATGGAACTTTTCAGTTTTTACATGTTGTAATCTTATTCAAAAATATTTACTATTTTTAGAAGTCCAATCGTTTGGGGGTTGTGACAATTTTGTATAAAGGCATAGATTGAATACTTATTTCAGGCTGCTTCTTGCCGATCGTAATAGAGAAAACTCTCCTTATAGAGTATTAATACAAGTGTAGACATAGATTCCAAGTTTTTTTCAATATGGGTTATGTGTTTCTTTTGTTTTCCATTTCTCGATATTTATTTATGTATTCCTTGATAAATGTTTGATTTAAATTTAGTACAACAACTACTGTAATCATATTGCATCAGTAATTTGTTAACAAAGCAGTTTTTCCTCTATATTTACTGTGATTAAATAAAGACCTACAAGTTGTGTGGGTTACTGTATTTTATTCTTTATTCAAGGTTACACTATCTATTTTCTTCTACTGCAACAAGGTGAGATTATTCAAACATTGATGCCTTACGTTGTTTTACAGTTTTGTGTCTTTCTCTCACACCATTCAATATTACAATTTTAACTCAGACACAAAATATGACTTTTGTGCTGTCGAATTGTTAATTTCATTTAAGGATTTTTTCTCTTATAACTAAGGTAGAAAAATCACTTTAAAAAACACACTCTCTTAACAACCTTCCTGATGCCTGACATTATTCTTTGAGCCTTAATTTTAATCTTAGGACCAACATCTCTTTGGCATCGCTGCTAGGGACGGAGAAACAAAGTTATTTTGCCCTAGGAAACTGACAAGGTAAGATTCTATTTTTGATAGTGAACAAAGACTGAATACTATATTAAGGCTATTTTTATCTTTCACTTGGTGACTCCACCACAGATAAACCGGCATTTGGTCGAAAGAATACCAAAAAGAACCCAGATGATCAACACACTACACTTGTATCTGACCCTGAAAGGTTGTTAAAACCAAAGGGATACCTTAAGTTGACTACCACATCGGCAGGTAAAAAATACCAACCCAAATTTTCCCAAGTCAATACTAAGGTTTCGATTGAAGAATTAACTCCTGAAGAGAATTTTAAACAAACACCCTCTGTGGAGGCCTCAACTAGAAAGCCTGATGTTAGATGTAAGAACCCGAAGGTAGTTGCACCCAAAATAAAGATTGAGATTGACCCTATTGATACTCCAAACAGTCTAAATAAAATAGCCTCTTCTATACCTGTTGTCGTAAATTTTCTATCTACCCCATCCTCGCCAGAGGTAAAGGTTTCAGTTCTCTGAAACCTTGAAGAGAATACTTTATACCCTGATGCATCTCATGTTGGTTCCCTTATTTACACATCTTGTAATTCTAAGGAAACCAGTCCATGTTTCCCTTTCCCTCCTCTTATTGATTTTTCATTTCCCAATGATCGTTTCCCAAATTTTTCTTCACCACATATTGAATAAGTTTAAAGGTCACCACTTCGATCTCTCGAAGTTTTTGAAAACCCTCTTTTTAACTCCCAAAGTTCATCCCCCAGACTTCCAATGGCTGCTGGCAGAGGAGGTGGCACTAGAGATGGAGGAGGAGGTGGTCAAGGACAACCTCCACCCCCTAGTATTTTTTCCAAAGTAGAGGCCATATACACTCCCTTGGTGCTTCCCCCCATCCTTCATGATTTACCTGAAAATTATAGGAAGAACTTACCAAAATTTACGGCAGAAGGATATTTAATTGCCACATAGCACATAACCTTTTTCGGTCAGTTCGATGATATCCTCGGCATTGAGAATGAGGATGTTCACTCAAGGATTTTAGTGCAAACTTTTGAAGTACAAGTAAGAATCTGGTTTTGAGGACTCTCGGTAGGATCCTTACGGTCATACGATTATTTAGAAAACATTTTTTTAACACAGTGGGGAGAAAAGAAAGACCATCTTTACTATGTGAATGAATTCGAGGCATTGAGAAAAAGGAATTCTGATTCGGTTCTTGAATTTACTCAGAGATTTAATAAACTTTATCATAAGATTCTAGCAAAAGTTAAACCCTCTCAACCTGCAGCGAAGGTAACTTTCGCAGGGGATTTTGAGCCCGACTTCGCCATAGTTCTAAGGGAAATAATATCTTCTACCCTCACAGGAATGCAAGATGATGCCATAGAAATGGACTCAAATATGATGGAATCTGGTAAATTAAAATCCAAAGTTGAGACATGAACCAACGAACCTAAACACTTCAAAGAACAAAACAGACCCTCTGGATCTGGGAAATTTGCGGAAGAAAAAATGGATGACATGGATAAGATAATAAAATACTTGTCAAATAAAATCTCTAGAATGGAANCTTGAATTTACTCAGAGATTTAATAAACTTTATCATAAGATTCTAGCAAAAGTTAAACCCTCTCAACCTGCAGCGAAGGTGACTTTCGCAGGGGATTTTGAGCCCGACTTCGCCATAGTTCTAAGGGAAATAATATCTTCTACCCTCACAGGAATGCAAGATGATGCCATAGAAATGGACTCAAATATGATGGAATCTGGTAAATTAAAATCCAAAGTTGAGACATGAACCAATGAACCTAAACACTTCAAAGAACAAAACAGACCCTCTGGATCTGGGAAATTTGCGGAAGAAAAAATGGATGACATGGATAAGATAATAAAATACTTGTCAAATAAAATCTCTAGAATGGAACTAGACCAAGCCAAACCTGATCCATTTTCTAGGAAATATTTCAAGAGAAATCCTAACCCCCAGACCCAACAGAGGCAAGTAAAAAATGAAGATAAAAAAATACAAGCTTCGTTTAAAAAAATAAATTTATAGGAGATGATATGCATAATTATGAGGGATTAGAAGAGGATATAAAAAACCATAGTGATGAATACTAGGAACCTCATATAACTAGGATAGGATTATGAAAGATATCTAGACCAAGAGCTCCTGTTTAGTAACGAGGAAAGTATAAATAATATGGGAGAGTCTGCATATCAAGGAATCGTCGACTCTATAATGGCCAAACTTCAAAAGAAGTTTAATTTAAGGCCCAGAGAAATGAATACTGCAAATGGACCACCAAAAAATATTTTATCGAGAAACAAATCGAATGAGGTAGTTGTTACTAAACCACTAGTTGAAAAACAAGATGCCCAAACCAAAACAGTTGAAACCAGAGCAATGCAAACCAAGAAAACAGAGAATATAGAATCACAAACTTCAACTAGGGAAAGCGAAAAAGAAACTGGAGGTTTTAGCTTAGAAAATGAAATAAATAAAATTAAAATCCCCATGCCCCTGGTTGAGCTTGCCAAGAATCCGATTTATAAAAAACAGATCGCTAAAATGATTAACTTTTCTGATGTGGAATGTCATGTAGACGTAATAAATTTACAAGATGAAAAGCCTATGATTATGTTTGGTCTGCACATTGAAAATGCTAAGGATTATGTAGCTCCTTTTTATATTACCTTCACTGTGCATGATCACTTACTTCATAATTGCATGTTATATTCTGAGGCCTCCCACAACTTAATGCCTAAAGTTATTATGGAAAAGTTGTGCCTCGAAATCACTAGAACTTATCAGGACTTATATTCTTTTAATTCCAGAAAGGTTAAGTGTTTGGGCATGATCAAGGATCTAGTAGTAAATCTTGCACAGATTCCTGTAAAGAGTATCCTTATGGATGTAATCGTTGTTGATGTCCTTGCCAAGTATTGCATGTTTTTTATCCAGGTCTTGGGGTGCAAAACTTGGAGGATCACTTCAACTGGACATGACGTATGCTACGATCCCGATTTTTGGTGGACAATTTACTCAACTATACAGAGAGACTAGACTGACATACACTATAAGTGACCCCAAAACCCAAATAATTATCTAGTCTATGTTGCTGATCAGGATCTAGGAAATTGTATTTTATCATTAGACGATGATTTTGAAGATTGTATAGAAGAAGAAAACAGAAAAATGCAAAAAACCATGGAAAATGTTTTTCGATGGCGCTTCACCATATGAAGAGGCAGGGGCTGGAGTGTTATTCGTTTCACTTGGAGATGAGTATGCCATCCCCTTTTCATACAGATTACAGTGGGAAATGGATTATACTAATAATGATTGTGAGTACGAGGCTCTGGTCTTAGGACTAGAGGCCAACAGGAAACTAAAAATTGAAAATATTATAGTTTATGATGATGCATAACTTATTGTAAAACAAATAAAGAAGCAATATCAAGCTAAACATCCAAGGCTTAGGTCATATAGAAATTGCGCCTGGGATCTGATTGAGAAATTTTTCTTGTCATTTAACATTCATCACATTCCCAGAATGGAAAATCAACAGGCAGACTCCTTGGCCAAAGAAGCTATGACGTTTATGCTGCCTACTGTCCTAAAGATGAAATATCACATAGAAATGAGACAAAGACCTTCAATCCTAAAAAATGTGCAAGACTGGAAAGTCTTTGAAGATGACGAGCAGATTAAACAGTTTCTAGAAATGGTTGATGAATTCTCTGAGACCCATATAGATCAAGAAAACCAGAATGATCCTATCTGGATCATGCAGGAAGGAGAGGATCCTAAAAAGTTCCAAGATAAGATAGTGAATCATCGAATTCTTGTACTTAAGAACAATCAAATCCCCATGGGTATGATACCCTTAGAGAGATTGCTTGAAAAAGATGACATACCCTTCAAATCTACCCTACAACCTCAGCCCAAGGAGGTTGAATATTGTGACATAGGAAGTAAAGAAGAACCTAAGATAGTCAAGTTATCTAAATATATCCCATCTCAGGTGAAGAGTAAATATGCCGAATTACTTAAACAGTACAAAGATGTATTTGCCTAGTCATATGATGATTTAAAAAATTATGATACCTCTATGATTGAACATAAGATTCCTTTGAAGCGTGGTATCAAACCATTTAAACAAAAGCTGAGACAAATAAATCCTATCCTCTTTCTAGTAATAGAAAGAGAGGTCAAGAAGCTTCTCGACATAGATTATTGTCCCACTTTGGTATTCTGAATGGGTAGCAAATTTGGTACTTGTCAGGAAGAAAAGTGGAGAAATAAGGCTCTATGTAGATTTCAAAACTTTAAAGCGATCATCCCTAAAGGACAACTAACCACTGCAAAAAATGGATCATGTCCTGGAAAAAGTAGTTGGAGCTAACATAATGTCTATTATTGATGGTTTTTCTAGGTACAACCAAATTGTTGTCCACGAAGATGAAAAAGAAAAAACTACATTCACTACTCCGTGGGGAACTTTCATGTATGATAAAATGTCGTTTGGTTTGATGAACGCAGGGGCCACTTTCCAAAGAGAAATGGATATAGCTTTCATCGATGAGAGAGATAATTTTTTTGTTATTTACTTAGATGATCTAACAGTCTTCTTGAATTCTGATGAAGAACATCTGGTCCATCTCAAACAAA
The DNA here is from genome assembly GCA_032191745.1 of Picea mariana. NCBI lineage: Eukaryota > Viridiplantae > Streptophyta > Pinopsida > Pinales > Pinaceae > Picea > Picea mariana. The sequence continues at coordinate 197,998 of JASDQU010103342.1, read as the reverse complement.
CCTTTGAGAAATGTAGAAAATTTGGTTTGTCTCTCAACCCTAAAAAATTTCATTTTTCTATGCAAGAAGGAAAGCTTCTGGGTCATATAGTTTCAAAAGAGGGAATCAAGGTCGATCCCAAGCGAATCGAGGATATTGACACAATAAACATTCCTAGAAACAAAAAAGAAATCCAGTGTTTTTAAGGTAAAATAAATTTTTTGAGAAGATTTATCCCTAACTTTGTTGAAATTGTCAAATTAATCACAGATATGTTGAAGAAAGACAGTGAAATCAAATGGACTTCCGAAGCTAAAGCATCATTCGCTAGAGTTAAGAAAGCTATAAGAGAAGCTCCAGTATTAGCTAGTTCTGACTGTACTAAGGAATTCCTGATCTTTTCTTTTGCATATGAACATACTATCGCAACAGTACTTCTCCAAAAGATTGAAGAAGGTTTCAAGCAGTTGATCACATTTTTCAGTAAAAGTCTCAAAGATGTCGAATTAAGATACAATATACTGGAAAAACATGCCTACACGATGGTGAAATCTCTCCAATCTTTCAGGACATATGTACTGCATTCCAGAATAATCTCCTATGTGCCAACAAGCTCTGTCAAAGATATATTGGTACAACCAGACAATGATGGTAGGAGAGGTCGGTGGTTAGCCAAAGTTCAGGAGTTTAATCTAGAAGTAAAACCAACCAAGCTGGTCAAAGGTCAGGGTCTAGAAAAATTATTAGCAGAGTCGAATTTCATAGCACTTAGGATAAATCACCTAGAATCACATGGATATATTCCAGACATAGGAGAACTTGATGATCAAACCCCTATAGTCCATAATGAGGATAAATTGTCTTCCTCTGATTGGTATCATGATAGCGTTTCATATCTCCTCACCCTTCAGTGTTCGAGTGACATGACTCCATCCAAAACAAGAATGTTGAAACTACACGCAATTAAATACTGTATTATTGAAAATCAATTGTACTAGAAATATCCTCTAGGTTTCTTGCTACGATGTTTAACTGAAACATAAAATATCATAAATGAATTCCACAAAGGAGTGTGCAGAGGACACCACGCATGGAGGTCCACGGCCTACAAGATTCTAAGAGATGGATATTATTGGCCAAAGTTATTTACTGATGTGAACGCTAAGGTTAGAGCCTGCAACCCTTGCCAACTGTTCTCTGGCAAGCAAAAGCTCCCCACACTATCTTTGGTCCCAGTCAAGACAGAGGATCCTTTTCAATAATGGGGTCTGGACTTCATCGGATAGATCCACCCATAGTCAAGCACCCAACATAAATGGATTTTAACTGCTAACAATTATTTCATGAAATGGGTGGAAGGCATTCCAACTCGGAATGCCACAAATTTGATAGTTATAAATTTTTTGGAGGAGAACATCCTTTCCAAATTTGGCTGCACTCAGAAAATAGTTATAGACAATGCTCAAGCRTTCAAATATATGGCAATGATAATCTTTTTTCAAAAATACAACATTGTGCTAGGACATTCTACAACCTATTATCCTCAAGGAAATGGGTTGGACGAATAGTCCAACAAAAKTTTGATGAATATAATCAATAAAGTATTAACAGAAAATAATAAGGCTTGGCACGTTCACCTAAAGTACGCCTTATGGGAAAACTGAATTGGCACTAATAAATCAATAGGTATGTCTCCTTTCCAAATGGTTTATGGTACCGACGTTGTCCTCCCTATCAATCTAGCTCTTCCAGTAATGAAGTTGTGGCAAGATGAAAATGAAGAGCCGAATGACGTGAAAAGGAGGATTAACCAAATAATCGAAGTCCAGCAAAACAGGGCCGAAGTTGATGACAGACTTAAAAAATATCAAGAAAATATGAAATCCCTTTTCGACAAAAAAGTGAAAGATAGGGAGTTTCTTTCTAGTGATCTAGTTTTAAAATGGGATTCCAGAAGAGAAGATGCGGGAAAACACGATTAGTTTGATCACCTCCGGTTTGGACCATTCAGGATCGCAGCTATGGAGGGAAAGAATTCATTCCTACTGGAAAATCGTGATGGAAAAAATTTTGATGCCCCTATCAACGGGCACTATCTAAAACATTTTATGCAATAATCTTGTTTCACATTACCATTGTATATACCGGTTTGGTTTCTCGTTTAATTTTTCAATTTCATTTTCTTTCTTTCACAATTTTACTTTTTGTAAATAAACCTATGTCTTATGTGATGTAATAAAATCAAAATATAACATGTCTGTACTGTATATCATTTCTATTTTTGCAGAATTCGATAAAATTTTCCTATCTTGGTCCCGTGTAGAATGATTGCTATTAGAAGATAAATGAGAAGGTATCAAAATCCAACACTCAGTTTTCAAAATAATTTTTTTCTCTCAAAACAGGTGATGAATTAAAATTTGATCTTATTAAGCATGTAGGTGGAATCTGAGGTATGACTTCTATACTTAATATTCAAGCTAAAATGTGAAAGAAATCCTATTGGACATGAACAAGGTTCCACTCACTTAAATATAACCACCTGATCAAAGATCAGAAAAGTATACATATGTAGGGTTCTGAGTCGAACAAAAATAAAGGAAAATAAAAATAAAAAAGTGTTGGATTACTGAGAGGGGGGGTGAATCAGTAATAACGTAATTATAATCCTTTTTCTTCAAATGTTATATCAATGTAGAATTATTATCCAATAATGAGCAGTAATAAATAAACAATCACACACATACACAGTACACCAGTGTTTTACATGGAAACCCAAATCGGGAGAAAACCA
>JASDQU010103342.1:173764-184303 GCA_032191745.1 Picea mariana | reverse complement strand
ATAAGGTGACCACTTTGAAGTTCATCCATATTTACTTCTTATCAACCATGAAAAAAAAATAATGAGTCATATTTACATCAAACACTATTGGGTCCATTACCCAAACCTTTGTGCTACAGGTCTTTCTTCAAGGGTTGACATCAATGACAACCAACCTTAATCAACAAAAAGGACTTAAAAAGAGAAGCTTGAATAATCAAGAAGTGCACTCATGTGAAAGCTAAGCTCGGTTACGTCGGACCCCCCAAATCCTAGTTCTGTTTCTTTTTTCCTATTTTCAAGATTTTACCCTATTCTGATTCTACTACCTAGTGTTAAATCTTCATAGAAAGAAAGAATTTTGCCTTGACTTAGAAAACTTAAGAACATATCTTCAAAACAAGATTAGGAAAAATTCTTTATATTCCTCTGATTTTAACTGAAAGAAAGTATGTCTAGGATAATCTTGATAACTTTATCTCTTCTAACATATTTTAACTGATTAGTTCRCTCAAGGCCAATCCATGGAAAATTAAAATTTCCCATAAGATCTTCGCTATAGGAGAAGATGTATTGAATATTGAGAGAGAGTTGGTTTAGAGTACAATAAAAAATCGTTGACAGACCCTCATTGTCAAATCTTAAGCATATATCATCCCTGTATAATACATACAAATTGATTTTCCCCACTTCAAGATTATAAAAATAAAAAAATGTAAGACAGATGGTGAAAGGAAATTCATATAATGATTTCCCCCATCTAGTCTAAGACAAATGGTGAAAGGAAATTCATAAATAAATTGCCCCCATTCTGTCCAAAAGAGATGATGAAAGAAAATTCATGTAATGATTTCCCCCATCTCAATGAAATGCAAAATGCAAATTGAAGTGGTGAAAGGAAATTCAATGGGAGACGTGGATAAATTCATCGGGGTACTGAACATGCTCCCTGGCAGTGAAGGAATATCTATGATATCTATAGGACTGTCATACGTGTACAAACATACTCTGATATCTAGTTCTCCTTCCAATAATATTTACATTCTGAACCGATAAGGGATTCCCCAGATAAATTATAAAAGTTATTCAGCCTTGATGTGAACAAAATCGACCAAAGTCTAATATTTTGGTTAAAGTTGTTTTGATTATATAAAGAAAACCTAAACTCAGTTTCAGAAAAAGGAAACTTATTAATAGCCTAGCTTAAGGTAAATAACTGATTATGTTTCAAAGGTTTTCTGAGACTCGGATGAAGTTCGATTTTTTCTCTAAATGATGTTTTCACCAAAGGTGTTTACCAGAAATACAGTGATGAATCCATTCACCCAATAAAGGCACTTGGTCTAATTTTCTTCCATGCCTCATAGGGAGATGCAATCGCCAGATGGATCCTATGTTGGAACATTTATAATCCTATAACTTTGAAATTTAAACCAAAATCATCTCTGGTTAAAAAGTAACAAGGCTTGTGTAATATTTGTCATTAATGAAGTTCCTTCGTTGATTAGACGATCCTAAGCTCTTCATATTCATGGGGCCGCCTGATTATTAAATAACCAAATCACTAAAGGTCGCTTCAGATTTTTGCGTTCAGGAATTTCGACAAGTCATGACTTTAAAAACCCTGAAACCCGAAAGAATCCATTATCACTCTTTCAAAAACTTTTAAAGAACACAAGGCATAATACATGTGTATTTTTTGAGGCTTCCTTGGGTTGACACATGGTATCCATTTGTGACATTTTCCTCTGAAGATTCGTATGAATCTAAGTAATAGATGGAACCCCTTGGTCTCGACATGTCATTTAAAATGACGTCACCCTCGACACGTCACTGCGAGTAATGACCATTCGGAAATATAATGACGAGCTAAATTGCAAATCCACGAAGCGAAAAAAATCCTGAAATATTAATATTAATTAGTTAAGTTAATCTCGGTTAAAATACAGTTAATAACTTCGCACTTCAGAAATTTGGACGTTTATCATCCATCACATCTTGAAATCCCGAAGTCCGAACTTCCGAGACACTTCAAACTTAAACGGGGTTAATTAAAGCTAAAAAATGGTTATCCAATAATTAATTATTTCATAGTTTCAGGTTTTGGGGATTCTGTCTCGAGCTACTATTAAAATCTCGAAGTCTGAATACCCGAAAACACTTAAAGATAAACAAGATTAATTAATGTTTTAAACAATATTATCTCACAATTAATCTTTCGTGAATTCACGATTCGGGAAATTTCAAACCCTTTTCATCCAAGTCCTGATCGTGAATCACCAATATTAATGGCATTAATCACAAATCAACGGTAATGATTTCAATATAGATTTCACATCGTCGCCTAGATTTTATCATTAAGGTAAATAAATTTTTCGTTAGTAAAGGTATTCTCAAATCCATACGTTTGAGGTGAATAAGAATATTTGATTTTGAATTCCATTTTCATTCTCGCAGAATAGCAAGCTTTAACCAACTTAGAAGCTCACGCATTCCCCTGTAACAGGTAACCCAGTTCTAGTTTCATCAATATCATGGCACCACGAAAGATGGATAAAGCAGTTGGTGAAAGCACAAATCCGAACACATATGTTATGTCAGACACCTCATCGAGAGCCATAGATACTGTAAGGACTTGGACACAGGTGTTCGATATTCTAGAGCACGAGCTTATAAATTTCCCAGAGGATTTTGGTGACGAAGTGAGCGAAACCCATGCAACTAAACTCGGGTATATATCTCAGTCAGAGCTACAAAAAATAGCCACACGGCCGAGGTTCATGCCATATAATAACATGATAGGTTGGGCCCTGGAAAACGTCGACATTTCAACCAGGAGCATTTACAACTCACAGAGATTGCTATTGGGTCTTTTCAACTGGAGCACATACAAGTAATGTATAAACTATCCTCTGTTTTTAAATATAATTACAACGTTGCCTTCATGCTGGAGTTTGAGAAACAGGAATGTGAGCAATATGATAAAACCTACCCTGATTTAATCAAAGATTGGTGGGGGCACCCGAAGAAATTCAGAGAAGACACTCACGACATATACTAGACAAAGGGCTATTGGATGTTGAAGGAAATACTATCTCCGAAGCCCCAGGACAAATTGACATAGAAAAGAACCAATATAATTCTAGGACAAGCAAAGAATAAGCCATGACAACTATCCAACGAATGAAACAAATTAATCTTATCCAAATAAACAAATGGATAGTAAACCCAAGCTTGCAGTTACAGGTCATATCTTTGGGAGCAAAAAAGATACAGGAAAGGTTGCCTCAGGTAGAAAAGAAGCTATACATTTTTGAAGAAGATGAAGCAATTGAACCTTCTAGGTTGGTGGTACAGTTAGTGAGTAGATTCATACAATGTGTCGAATATGGTAAATCAAGCACGTCTGGAAGCAAGTAAGAAAACATGCACATACTACTCATACAAGTGAAGAGCGTATGTTGACTGTCTCCAGGTTAAAATATGAGGAGAAGGAACGTCTCTACTAGTAGACAAAGAGATAGAGGAGAAGGCTAATGGAACTTTTCAGTTTTTACATGTTGTAATCTTATTAAAAAATATTTACTATTTTTAGAAGTCCAACCGTTTGGGGTTTGTGACAATTTTGTATAAAGGGATAGATTGAAGATTTATTTCAGCCTGCTTCTTGCCGATAGTAATAGAGAAAACTCTCCTTATAGAGTATTAATACAAGTGCAGACATAGATTCCAAGTTTCATTCATTCTGGGTTATGTGTTTCTTTTGTTTTTCATTTCTCGATATTTATTTATGTATTCCTTGATAAATGTTTGATTTAAATTTAGTACAACAACAACTGTAATAGTATTGCATCAGTAATTTGTTAAGAAAGCAAATTTTCCTCTGTATTTACTGTGAGTAAATAAAGACCTGCAAGTTGTGTGGATTACTGTATTTGATGCTTTATTCAAGGTTACACTATCTATTTTCTTCTACTGCAACAAGGTGAGATTCTTCAAACATTGATGCCTTACTTTGTTTTACATTTTTGTATATTTCTCTCACACCATTCAATATTACAATTTTAACTCAAACACGAAATACGACTTCTATGCTGTCGAATTGTTAATTTAATTTAAGGAATTTTTCGCATATAACTAAGGTAGAAAAAGAACTTGAAAAAACACTCTCTTAAAAACCTTCCTGATGCCTAAAATTATTCTTTGAGCCTTAAGTTTAATCTCAGAACCAACACCTCATGTCCTTGAACTAACATTTTAATCATTTTAAATCGTATTCCATGGTGGGTCCCCCTTTACTCAAAGATAAGTGTTTCATTTCTTTCTTGGGTGATCCCTTGGAGAAGAATCTAGAAGGTTCATAGAAGTCTTTTATCTCTTACCCAACATCAATCCCTTTGGGCCTTCAGCCCCCTCTTCCCATAGAATGAGGGACAACTCCTTATTGGGTCAATACACCCTAAAATCCCAAGAGATAAGGAAATGGAGGGGAACAATGATGGAAAGTGGTAAGTATGGTCGGGAACTTTACAATGGCCCTTTAAGGGAGTTCGTAGTAGAAAACCCATCCCCAAGGAAGACTACTTGTTGTTGTTTTTCTTCATATGAGATGAGATAAGATCAATATATTATTACAATGATGAGTGTTCCATATATAGGGAACATATGGTGACCATCCATGAAAGGATGCATCCCTTGAATAATCAATAACTATTTATTATTATCATTCACTTATTATATATGATATTTAATAAACAATATATAATTAATTATTATTCTAAGAGAATGTATTCCCAATGTTGTCAAAACATCAACACTCCCTCTTAACGAGGGAGACATTCTGCATCATGCCAAGCTTGTATCTGAAGTACAAAAACTTCACCCTAGACTCATGACACTTGTATGTCAGTCTTGGGATACATCTCTCTCCCACTTGAACCAAGGAGAAACTCCTTCTGTATCTCTCCCTTTTGAGATAATTGACTCTCTCTAAGATGAGGCTCACTCTAGGTCTGCATGTAATAACATATAGCATCATGAGTCTTTAGCATTCCTTGTCAAATCACCATGACTAGGACAAAGACCACACCAAGATCTTTCAACACAAGTATACACAAGTGAGTGAATGTTAGCCTGATTCTAATTGACATGTGGAAAGCACTTCAAGCACCTCGAGTCCATATTATTCCTTGTCATGATCAAGGAAGGACTACATCTGGGCCCATTTACCACAAGTGCACCTTTATGATAAATGTATCATATCTCCCTTGGTCTGCAACCCAATCTAGGAGAATTTTTGCCCGATGTTGAAACATCAACACTCCATATTAACTAGGGAGGTATCTTTCCATAGTAGTACACAACTATTATCCAGAGATGCGCAGTCTTCGCTAATGGTACACAACCACCATAGTAGCAAAATATTTGTCACACATGGCACTCCCATGTGGACTTCTAGAGGCTACTCCCTAATCCAGATGAATATTGGTGGCCACCCGCCTATTCCACTTGGACCCACAACATTGTTTCTTTCATTTTTTCAGTTTCCATAATTGTAGCACAATTTACTATTTTTAGTAGTTTTTTGGGTCCTGAACTTCTGGAGCCGTTTTGAGGCCCTAAACGACGTTTTTTTGGCATCAATTCTCTAGCGAAAATGAGTCCAATCTAAACTAAATATTTTCTATTAGCAGTGTAGTCCTTGGATAGATCTTTCTAATGATGTATCATGTGCGTCAAACAGAGATAGTATGCCAAAGTTACGAACCCGAGAAATTGATGTACCAATTTACCCCGATGGGGCCCATATTCTAGCGTTTCATCTCCTAGGGTTAGGTTTTTGGATGTTTAGGGTTTTCCATTGTTTCTCAATAATATATATGCCTTCGAGCCTCATTTTAACATAGATTTCAGAGGCTAGTAGCCACCACATCTCTTCCCAGAGATAAGCTACCAGCGCCCGAGATATTTTATTTCCATTCTGTCCGTAAGCATATTTCAATCATTTTTTGTTAATGAAATGAAGTTTTACTTCCACGACATCTTTGCGTTTATGTGTATTTTTTTATTTCATTGTATTCCTGCATAAATTTAGATCATTGGTATCAGAGAAGTCTTCTCTTTCTCGATCCTTATTTGCATGTCCCCAACGAGGTCGGGGTATAAGGAGTTAGGGCTCGATCTGGTTGAACCGTTGCAAGATCAGCGTTGCAAACCCCGACAACCGCCCATGGGGGAAGAAAAGAAAGATGAGGGAGCATGAGATGCTATCAAATTATTGCTCGAGGAGGCCCTTGAGAAACAAAGGAACACGATGATGGACAAATTTTCCTAGATCCTTCAACGACTATCCATTGGCAGCGCATCTACATTCAGCAGCCACTCGGGAGGCGCCACTCCTTTTAAGGTACAAGTAAAATTTGACATTCCCATATTTGAGGTCCAAATAGATGCAGATGGTGTAGATATATGGTTGAATCTATTAGAAGTATATTTCTCATTTCATGACTTTTTCGACCAAGAAAGGATTATTTTTGCACTCCTTAAAGTCACCCCCCATGTCAAGGACTGGTGGAAAACCTACCGGGAGAAACAGAGCAAGGGGGGACCCTCTCTATTCTCGGTTTCACCCACTTGGAATTCTTTCTGAGATGACATCAAGGAACAATATTATCCCATGGGGAGCTATGAGGACAAATACATACAATGGACTACATTGTGGTAGCAAAGGTACCAAGATGTGCATGAGCTGGAAAATTTGTTTCATACCCTATGCCCAAAGTTGGGTATCAAATATTTGGAGAAACATTTGATGTTAAAGTACCACAATTGTCTTCATAGATACATTCAATAGGAAATGGAGTTCCTCAACATCTCCTCGCTTGGTGTGGTAGACCGATATGCTGCCAAGATTGAGCAGAAGTTCAAATAGAAGAAGAGAGACTTTGGGTCTGTGAATCAGAAGCAAGGGAAAGGTACCCCCAAACCATCAAACAAAGGACCAAGCCAAGGCAGGGCATCCTAGGACAACCCGCCAAAGCCACAAGCAAAGAAAAACACCACGAAGCCAAAAAAGGACATGGGGAAGTGGTGTGAGTTCCATAAGAGATCCACTCACAACACAAGTGAGTGCCGGGCCAAGTAGTCACTGGTATCCGATTTGAAGGATTCTGAATTGGATGCAGGCTCCAACTCCGAATCAGAACCTGATAAGGGGAATGACAAGGGGAAGAAGATTATTGATGTGGATCCCAATGCCACTGTTTCCACCATGCAGATCCATAAGAAGGAACCAGAAGATCTAGAGGAGGTGGAGCACCTCTTCCATTCCCATATGTGGGTAAAGGGTTCCCCCTTGCAGTTCATTGTTGACAGTGGGAGCCAGAAGAACCTTATCTCAGTAGAGGTTGTGAAATCGCTGGGATTTTTTACCACAACACACCCACAACCATACACCATCGGGTGGCTACACCAAGGACAAGACCTCCACGTTAGCTAGCAATGTTGCCTTCCCTACAACATCAAGCCCTTCACGGATGAGGTATTATGTGACATTGCTCCTCTTGATGTTTCTGATGTATTATTAGGCCAACCATACTTGTGGAAGCGACATGTTGTGTATGAATCCAGGCCTCGTGCTGGTATTATTACTTTGGGAAATAATCTGTACAAGATACCGGAAATATCATCGCCTACAACCATCTCTTTGGTTATTGTAAAACAATGTAGTAAKCTCATTGCCAAAACCAGGAAACGTGTTTTCCTACTGATCTGTCCTCGGGGAAAGAAGAATATTGTGGCCATGACCTCTAGACAGGGCCCCTCTGCACGACAACAACATATGGATAAGGTTGTGGTGGAGTAAGAGGAGATCTTCACCTCTCCCGTAGGGGTGCCTCTACACTGCTAGGTCAAGCACCCCATCGATCTGACCCCAGGTGCGTCGCTGCCCAATGGACCAATCTAAGGGAACTTTGTTTTGAATAATGACGAAATCAAGAAGCAGATTTAGGAGCTATTTTGGAAAGGTCACATCCGACTGAGTTCATCGCCTTGTGGGAGACCGATCGTGCTGGTGCAGAAGAAGGATGGGACTTGGAGACTTTGCATTGACTATCGAGCACTGAACAACATCACTGTCCAGAATAGGTACCCCATCCCACGAATTGATGACCTTCTGGACCAACTCAAGGGGGGAAAATATTTCAGCAAGATCGACTTGAAGTCTAGGTATCACCAGGTAGCAATCAAACCCTCTGATGTGTGGAAGACTGCCTTCAAATCAAAGGAGAGCCTTTTCGAATGGATGGTCATGCCTTTCGGGTTGATGAATTCCCCTGCAACCTTCATGAGACTAATGGATGACATCTTGCGACCATTCACCAACTCATTTGTAGTGGTGTACTTGGATGACATTCTGATCTTCAACAAGACTTGGGAAGAGCACCTCCACAACATCCGAAAGGTCCTCCAAACAATGCGGAAACACAAGTTGTGTGCCAATTTGGAGAAGTGCACTTTTGGCATGAACCGGGTTTAGTATCTGGGATACATTATTGATGAGCGGGGGGTGCATGTGGATCCATCCAAGATCCAAGTAATTCGGGATTGGCCAACCCCAACCACCCTAATAGAGCTTCGCATCTTTTTGGGTCTTTCCAATTTCTACCACAGGTTCATGTTGGGATTCTCTCATATCACTTGGCCCTTGAGTCAAGTCACCAAGGGAAGAGTGAAAGAAAAATTATTTTGGTATGAATATCAACAGAAGGTGTTCGAATATTTGAAGCATCACCTCTACTCTGCACCAGTGCTCACATTACCAGACTTGCAACAACCATTTGAGATCGAGATAGATGCCTTTGACTATGATATGGGGACAGTCCTTACTCAACAGGGGCATCCAATGGCATATCACAGTGAGACACTTTCCAACACAGTCTGAAAGTATCCCACTTATGAAAAAGAGATGTATTCCATTGTGCAGGCTTGCCGACAATGGAAGCATTACATTTTGCAAAAGGAAACGGTCATCCAAACAGACCACTGACCCTTGCAGTTCATACAGACACAAGGGAAGTTGTAGAATCATTACCATCAGAAGTGGTCCACATACCTGCAACAGTTTCATTTGAACATTAAGTACAAGAAAGGAAGCACCAATAATGTTGCAGATTGCCTCAGTCGACCACCTATCATGGCGCTAACCATGATGCTCAACTCTTGTGGGCACAAGACTTCTGATTGGTCGCTTCTCTACAAAAGTGATCCAGAATTCATCCATACATATAATACGCTCTTGGAGGGTAAGAAAGTTCCTAATTTTCACCTCCAGGATGCCCTACTATGTCACCTAGGACACCTTTGTGTTCCTTCAAGCAAGTGTGCCAAGATGATTTGGGAGGCGCACTACAATCAGGTCACTAGGCATTTCGAGGTCAATAAAACCATGGCAGTACTATAAAAGTATTTCTATTGGCCAAACCTTCGACATGATGTCAGGAAGTACATCAAGTCCTGCATTGCTTGCACCATTGCCAAACCAACCATCAAGAAGCAAGGCCTCTATACTTCGTTGCCTACCCCTAGTCGACCTTGGGAATCCATCTCTGTGAATTACATGTCGAGCCTTCCTTCTACTAAGCATGGCAATGATTGTGTTTTTGTGGTCGTTGACGGATTCTTGAAGATGTCCATTATGATGGCCTATAAGAATAATATCACAGTAGAAGCCACTGCTAAACTCTTCTTTGAATGAGTGTGGGTACACTCTGGGATCCCACAGTCTATCATCTCATATCGGGACAACAGGTTCCTCAGTACATTTTGGTCTAGCCTCTGGTTGATGCTGGACACCAAGCTCACCAAGTCCATAGCTTTCCATCTGCAAACTGATGGCCATAAAGAGGTCGTCAACCAGATGATTGTACAAATTCTGTGCATGTACAACTCAAATCACCCATGCACATGGGATGAGAGCCTCCCTTATGTACAACACAACTACAACCAGGCTCTCCATAGCTCAACCAGCCACAACCCCTTTCAGGTGGGCTTTGGATTCCAGCCACTATGTCCCATTGACATAGCCATGCCATTTGCGACTACTCAAGAAGATTCAACCCATGTCCAGTCTAAGGATGACAAGGAAAACAAATTCATTGAGCACATTCAACACATCCTCCAACAGGTTCATGAAATCTTGGACAGAGCCAATGCTAAGTACAAGTAGCGACATGATCAACATTGGGTGCCACACAACTTCCAGGTGGGCGACAAAGTGTGGCTACATTTGCAAAATGAGCACCTCGCTGGACCCTACTGCAAGATTCGTCACTCTGATATGGGCCATACACCATCACCAAGGCTGTAGGGGACAATTCCTTTGAGCTCAATATTCCACCATTTCTTGGTCTACACCTAGTTTTCAATGTGGATCTCCTTCGACCCTACTTTCCACCTCTACTGGACACATCCGACATGGCAGAACAACTCACACCAACATAGTTAAACCCAGATTGCATGGAACAAGCCACAATTGATCAGATTATGGACACACAGATC
>JASDQU010103342.1:158999-173714 GCA_032191745.1 Picea mariana | reverse complement strand
GAAGTTTCCTCATCTCATGGAGGAACTCAACGCAATGGGGACCATTGCTTCCTAAGTAGTAAGGGGGGAGGAATGATCCAGATGGATATTGGTGGCCACCCACCTATTCCACTTGGACCCACACCATTATTTCTTTCAGTTTTTTAGTTTCCTTAATTGTAGCACAATTTACTATTTTTAGCAGTTTTTTGGGTCCTTAACTTCCAGAGCCGTTTTGAGGCCCTAAATGACGTTTTTTTGGCATCAATTCTCTAGCGAATGTGAGTTCGTTCCAGACTCGATATTTTTTGTTATCAGTGTGTTCCTCAGATAGATATTTCTAACAATGTATCATGTGCGTCAAACGGATATAGTATTCCAAATTTATGACCCCGGGAAATTAACGTACCAATTTACCCCGACGGGGCCCATATTCTGGTGTTTCATCTCCTAGGGTTAGGTTTTTGGATGTTTAGGGTTTTCCATTATTTCTCAATAATATAAAGGGCTTCGAGACTCATTATAACATCGAGTTCAAAGGCCATTAGCCGCCACATCTCTTCTTAGAGATAAGCTACCAGCGGCCGAGCTATTTTATTTCCATTCTATCTGTAAGCATATTTCAGTCATTTGTTGTTAATGAAATGAAGTTTTACTTCCACTGCATCTTTGCGTTTATGTGTATTTATGTATTTCATTGTATTCCTGCATAAATCCGGATCACTCCCTCTAGGAAAACTTAGGGTCAACTCCCCATGGTGTGTAACATCAAGGGTCAACTCCCTTGACATGTCCTCATGTTCTCTCCACATGGGACGTTGGGATATAAGCCCAAATGCACTTATCCCTTCTCAAATAAGTGCCCTCATAGATCAGCTCAACTCAATTCACAAAGGAGTACCATGTTTTTTTTCTTCATATGCGATGAGATTAGATCGATATATTATTACTATGATGAGTGTTCCATATATAGGGAACATATGGTGACCATCCATGAAAGGATGCATCCCTTGAATAATCAATAACTATTTATTATTATCATTCACTTATTATATATGATATTTAATAAACAATAATTATATTATTAATTATTATTCTAGGAGAATGTCTTCCCGATGTTGTCAAAACATCAACACTTGATAGGGCTCAATGTCAACCACCAAGGTGAAGCAGGGAAAAATGCATAATGTCCAAGCATATATCATGAAATCTAGAGCAATATAAGATACAAAATACTCAAATGGCTTAAATATTGAAATGATGCTCACCATAATACTGACTTGCACCCCATGGAGCAAGGCCCACTACCTTCCGAAAATCAGTTGATGTGGTGGATTCCATATGGAAGTTTGTGACCATTTGTGGTGGTGAGAGGGGTTTCCAACTGTGAAAAATGGTATCGTTCGCCATGTAGTCTTCTCGGCAAGCCATATCTACAACCTAAGGGCCTAGAGACATAATCTCCTTAGTTATCCACAAAATGGGGATAACATTTAGCTCCTACTTGGGGACATGTGCTCGTCATAGAGTGCATGAGAACCACAACATCTCCTGGTAGACCTGTTCCTACCAAAACTCGGAGAAAGGGATCAAATCATATAGGGTGGTGCTATCACCCTTCATCCATATATGTATAAAATCCAAAATGGAAACTAATCTAGAAAAGAAAAATTTTGACATTTTTTCAAAAATTCCTAAGCTAAGCATGAAATCAATATGCAAGTAGAGAAAAATGAAAATTAAATGCATCTAAACTAGTATGAACAAATCAAGGTGAAAATGCAGGGAATCAAAATGACTTACCTACTTACTAGGGCCTCGAGGCCCTGAAAATCAAGTGTTGGATGATGTCAGGTGAAGTCATACAACCAGTGCAACCATTTGATCATCTCATCAAAATATCTTCGTATGTGCTTAATCATATAATACAACAAAGACAACTCAAGCACATAATAATAATGAGTATAAACATACATATAATCGATCATGGAATAAAACTCATGAAGATGGGTTGGATGGAGGAAATCCTGTTGGAAAGAGAAACCATTAGCCCGATCATCCCTCCTAAAAGTGTAGCCACAAGACTCACAAATCCATCTCTAAAGGGGGATACTATATGTAGATGAAGGCTCATCTTCATCTACACATAAAGACTCATTGCTTGTCGAGGACTGAGAGATGATGAAAGATCGAAATAATATTGCATGGTCTCTTGGAGAAGAGGGTAAGAGGCAAGGAACCATATCAGGTGTAGAGAAACACTGCCTCTTCCCCTGGAAATCTTGATGAAAATATCCAAAATGAAAATACTTTTTTTTTGAAGGATGAAGTTTAGATTGATCTGCGGTGGCCACTTCATGGTAATCCTAAAAATCTAAGCACAATAGTTGATAATCCTCATAAATCAAATATACATACTCAAAGAGGTGTGTATTAAAGGATGAATGGATATCATGTTGTGACAAGTCATCCTCAAAAGGGCAGAACAAATCCATGACCATGTCATCACTAGGATGCAAAAAATCTGAATCATACATGCATGGAGGCCAGTCTTGTGAAGATGACATTTCAACCCCTTCTACTCGAGAGCTACCCTCAATGTGATAAATGGGACCTCTATCAATAATGAAGCAATCTGCATCCCATGCACATCTCCAAACCTATATGAAATCATCAATGTGTTCGTCAACTATATCCAAGGGTTGTTCCATGGATTCATATGCATCATAGGAGCTTATCACTTCCTCACAAGACTAGATAACTTCATTTTCTTCAAAAGAGAAAGCAGATAACAAAGTCTTGTTCAGGCCTTCTGCAAGAGAAACTTCATCGATATCCTTTTGGCAGTTTTCTTCATTTCCATAGTCATGGAACAAGGCATCATCAAATTTTTCGAAAGGATTATAACTTATCATGTTCTCTTCTTCATGTGCAGGAGGAGTAGAGGTATAGATGTCCCCATCAAGTGGAAGAGCAGATACTTCATCTTCATCATATGTCTCATCCAGATCTTCTTCAAGATTTTCTTCATCTATTGTCTCATCATCGATTGAAAATCCTTCTCTACAAAGAGTGTGTTTTAACTCTTGGAAAGAATCTTGCAAAATTTGAGTAGCTGGTTGATAATGCCCGTGAAATTATTCAATGAGCTTTGTAGAAGAAGGGATACTCTTTGGATCACATGACTGTGCAAGACAATCTTTTTGACTTGATTCTAGTGAAGACACACAAATTTTCATCTGCACATCTTCATGTAGCACATTTAAGCTCTAATCACACTTCATATAATTCATGACATGGGTGACTGATAGAGCTCAATCATTGTCAAATTTGGGGCAACTTGCCCTCCACTCCGGGGAGGAATGATTTGGATATCCAGGAATATACTGAACATCAAAGGAGGGATAAAGCTTATGCAATTCCCATGGTAAGTCCTGTGAGGCCATGGTTCCATTACTTAGGGTAACACCTCAATGGAGTCACCAGATGAGCTCAAGGCTCAACAAAGGATGGAAAAGGATGAGGGAAAAGTGGGTTCTGGGAAGGTGGAGTCACCAAATGAAATTCAAGGTGAGCTCATCAATAAGGGTTGAAAGGTAACATTCCTTGGGTGGATTCGCTATGCAAGCTAAGGGGAAGGATTTGGGATAGCTTGCCAAATTTTCGTAAGGGTTCCAAAGAGGATTCACAATCCTCTCTAGAAACAACGCTAAAATGTTATAGCACAAGTTGTATATTCGGAAAAACTTGACGCAACCACAAAAGAAAGTGCTAAAATTAGGGAATCCTACACCCAATGTCACCTCGATGTAGGTCCCACACTTCAAGGGTGACTAGGTCACTCTATGGAGGCAATCCCAGTGACCCTAGAGGGAATGCGATGGGGATGGATAGAGATGGAAGTGGAGCCTCTACAGGTCAAGTGTAAATGGAGTGAGATATGGAAACATATTCCTTGTAATTCAAGTGATTGTTGCCCCAAAGGTGCAGTACTTCTCTGGATGATTGTACCTGCTCGAGACACAAAGAAAGACACCTTGCAATGATATATGTTAGTATGGATCATCAAGTTTAGCTTGTTGTCCCTAATTTGAAGCAGMAGATGACAATTTATATCAGAAAATAAAGCATCTAAATCAACATATAAAGGTCTAAACTAGTTAAGAAAATCAACCTTAAGACTAGCAATAAATATGAGTTGAAAAAATGGCACTTAAGAGGCAAGAGAAGATGACTGGTGTAAACATGTATTTTCTGCAGAAAAATGCAGCCTTATGTCTGTAGCTTTCAGTCACTTATATCAGCAAGTTACACCATCAAAATATTCCAACAATTATTCCAAACGATCTTCCCTTGTTAGTATAGTTAGTGAGCAAAATTTAAGAGCTAGTCTAGAGTTAGTTTAGGATTTAAGAGAGAGTTAGTAGCTAGGGTTATGCAGCATTAATGGCTGTAGGTTAAGGTTTGTAATATCAATTAAATTAGTGGGAGAGAGGGGATGCCCTATTAGGGGAATATTCCTCTCAATGTGGCAAACCAACTCCAAGCAAGAGATCTTTAAAAAGGAAAAATTTCATGTTTCCCAAGGCAATGATTTTATATCTCCAATGAAAAAAATAAATGACTAGTGCCTTAAAAAAAATGGGTTAATGGAGTCAAGTAAATGAACTATAGATGCTACTTCCTTGGGGTTGTGAATCCTCTTACTTCCCAAGGAAAGTATCTCTAGTTATGGTTTGAGAATGAGGGGTGTAAATCCTCTTACTTCCTCAAACAAACCCTTGCACCATCAATGAACTTCAAGAAATAAATGATGAAGACTAGAGTGGGGGTGTAAATGCTCTTACTTTCCACTTATCTCCTAGAACAAAAATCCTTGACTTGAAAAAATAATAGCATAAGAGTAAAATACTATACCAAAATCAAGAAAGATGTTAAGACAATCCACCATAAAATCTAGAAACCATTCATCCAATACTAGCACCTCACTCCTCCATTAACCATTCATCAAGATACCCATAAAAAAGTGCACAAGAGACAAAAGAAGCCAAGTGCAGTGAAAATTTCAGTCCAAGTCTTCTCACAATAGGGAGATTTATGTCCAAATGAGATCTTATGATCTCTTATTTATACAAAATGTCAGCAAGGTGAATCTTCCACATATTAAGGAGTAAACCACAAGACTAGGGGTCAAAAACCCTAATCTTTCCCCATTTAAAAAAGAAATATTAAAAAAATCATTTAAAATTTCACTTTTGCACAAATAAAACCCTAATTTTACCTGGACGTCACCCCTTTAGGGGAGGTTTTTCCACTTGGGACAAGTCGTTGGTGTTGGATAAGATATGGTAGGACTCCAAAGGCCACATGTCAAGAATCTATGGAATCTCCTCATGGCCAAGGCCTCATCCTCCTCAAAACGTCCATGTGTCAATGAGTGGCAACACCACCACCAAACCCTAGCCCCCAAATATGACATCAAGCTAAAAAAGAAGATGTTTTTCCCCTCCTGGTCAAATTGTTTGGCATGTGATGGTTGGGATAAGCTTTCCACATCACCTTCTAGGTCTCCAATACTTTGTCCTTTTGATCTGAGATGTGGACCCCTGGAATACAACCTGTGGGATTACAGCCCCATGGAAGCCCAAGCTAGGATTTTTCTTCCAAAACTATCCACCAAATAGGTCATGCAAAGACAAATAAGAATGCCCTCTAAGGATCTCAAGTCATAACATCATGATAAGTGAATCCAATCAGTAAATGATCCACCTAAGCATGTGTGTCAAATATCACTATATCAAACAATTAATTTCTCTAAGACACTATGCGACTTGTCAAGATTGAGTATGGGAGGGTTGACGAGGTGTCCTATTGGGTAGATCTTTCCCTAGGTGAACGAGATGTTCCAAGATATCCCTCTCTAAACCATGTAAAGTGGGTGAAGTAGTTGCGATCAAGACTCAATGGGCATAGGAATGATGACATACAAGGGGTTGTAGTGTCTCATTCATGGGTGCCTTTGTAGAGGGTGTGTGGTACCTTCATCCACAAATGCACTTTTTCCAAGCCCATTATTTTCCTTTCTTTCAGTCATGCATGAGAAGGATGCCTTGTGATGAGACCCCCTTTCTCTCAGCCATGCAACTGAGAGACATTACCCTAGTTTGGTGACCAGATGGTGGAAATTCCATACCACTAGATATTCATGGACGCAATAGGTCAGCTCGTGATGAGACTTCCTATCCTTCAACTAACCTTTTAAGCATTTTAAATGATATTCCATGGTGAGTCCCCCTTTACTCAAAGATAAACATTTCATTTCTTTCTTGGGTGATCCTTGGGCGAATCATATAGAAGGTTCATACAAGGATTTTATATTTTACCCAACATCAATCCCTTTGGACCTTCAACCCCTTCTTCCCATAGAATGAGGGACAACCCCTTCTTGGGTCAATACACCCAAAAATCCCAAGAGATGAGGAAATGGAGGGGAACAATGATGGAAATTGGTAAGTACGGTTGGGAATTATACAATGGCACTTTAAGGGAGTTCTTAGTAGCAAACCCATCTCCAAGGAAGACCACTTACTAGGTCTCAATGTCAACCACTAAGGTGAAGCAGGGAAAAAGGCATAATGTCCAAGCATATATCATGAAATATAGAGAAATCTAAGATACAACATACTCAAATGGATTAAATATTGAAATGATGCTCACCATAATACTGATTTTTACCTCATGGAGCAAGGCCCACTGCTTTCCAGAAGCCAGCTGATGTGGTGGATGCGATCTGGAAATCTGGGACCATCTGTGGTAGTGATAGGGGTTTCCAACTGTGCAAAAGGGAATTGTTGGCCATGTATTCTTCTCGACACTCCATATCTGCATCCTGAGGGCCTCGAGACATAATATCCTTAGTTATCCACAAAATAGGGATAACATGAATGAAAGATCAAATTCTTAGTGCATATTGATGTGTGTTTGTGCATGTAGACATACCTTGATGTATCCCCCATCATCGACACAAAACTAACACAGGAAAGTAATGTGAGATGGTAGATAAAATGAATATGGAATGACATAGGAAATGGAAACTGGTAATACTGTAGATGGATGGTTTCAAGTGAAACTTCCCTTGAACATGATGAGGCTCAAAAAGTGACTTGGAAGCATTGACTCGATGAGTACCAAGAACATAATGTGACCACAATGAGAGCACTCTTTGACTAGAATGAAAAAGTATAGTGACACATGGAATTGGTATGACTCAGAGACAAGAAAATTTCCCAACTGTAAGATGAGACACAAACAAGTGCCATGTTCAAGGGAGACAATAGTTGCCATAATGGATTCCAAAAAACTTGAACCACTTCCTTCAATTTTTTCCCCTTAATGATTGATGAGTACCTCTTTCTTTTTTTAATGAGCTTGAGGAGGGTAACAAAAGCTATATATATATCATCCTTTGGATGAGTCCCTCATCACATGTTTAACAAAATTGAGGAAGGAAGGGTTTGGTCAGGTATGGGTTCTGGAGATTGGACTCACCTAGGTCCTTCGATGCATGGTTTTATGAGCCCAAAGAAGGTAAAATCGATGGTTTTTCATGTTTAGAAAGTATGAAAATAACTTAACGCTGAATCCATGGGTGACTTTTTCGTAAATTTAGTCTCCCAAGCCCGAAAAAAGTGTAAAACAATAAAGGGGAGAACTCTTCTAATTATGCTTGACTAGAGTATTAATTTTTCGTAATTAGTCTCGCGAGGTTGAAAAAGAGATAAAATACCACTCAAAATATGTCCTTTCAAACCTTTTAACGAGTGTGAAAGGAAACAAGCTCACTCGACAATCTTTTCATGTTGAGGGAGTATGAAAAGAGATTAAAGGAAACTCCAAAGAGTTCATTTTTCGTATAGCTTTTACGAGTCCGAAAAAGAGATAAAAGTGTACTCGATAACATATTCTCATGTATTAATGAGCATGAGAAAGAACAAATACTGAGCTCGATAACCTATTCTCATGTATTCACGAGCACAATTAAGAACAAATAGTAAGCTCGTTCTAGAAAAGACTATTACGTTATGATGGGAGTGACCCTCAAGCGAGGACCACTCCTAGCAGTGTGTCTCTCTAGAAGTATTGTTCCCCCAGTTTATTTGGTAGAAGCCAGTGGTTTCTCTCTAGCATGATGTCCATAGGCTAGAGACCTACCCCCCAAGCGTTGTTTCCTCCAGTGACTTTTCTTCTTTCCTCGTTTAGGCGTCTGGTTACTAATTGGAACATTTTCACTAGGCAGAGGAAATGAAGGTTCAAGTATTAGATACAGAGTAAGACTCGATTTCAATGGAGGGGGTTCAGTTTCATTTTTTAATGATCTTTGCAAAGATAGTGAACTATACTCGTAAGAATCTATTTCGTTTTTTAACAAGATTGACACAGAAAAATAACTATGCTCATTAAGACCAGGTACTACCAAAGGATCAGATGATTCTAAGGATTTTCACACCTAATTCAAAATCATATTTAATGTGGCAACCTACAGGGTGGGAGGAGCAGGAAAATGAAAAATCCCCATGAGCTAGGATTCCTTACGGAGACCTACTCTTACATTCTCAAAAACTATTCTATCCTCGAAAAGGGAAATTGTTCGTTGCAACATTGTGGAGATATGGAGTTGTATAGTCAAGTTGGTCAACAATGATAATTTTTCCTTGATGGGAAAATCGTAATATACAAAACACCAGATATGCAATGACAGTCATCACATAGAACCAACTACGACCAAGTAACAAATTATAATCTAGGGGCGCATGAACCAATTCAATATCGACCGAAGCAATTTTACCCTTCAATGTCATGGCGAAATATTGCAAGAGTCTGTGAGGTTGGAAACCACATCCATCAAACACTTTCAAGGTGGTAGGAGACTGGCTAAGTTTAAGAGAACCAAGGGATATCCAACAAGGCAAAGATATTGTAATATCCCAGATCTGACTAATCTAGGAAATGTTGCTAATATGATATGTTTTCTATTTGACCTAATACATTGGGGGTTTCTAGATGCGTTTAGGTTGCGGGTTTCTACATTATTGGTGTTTTGTGCATGTGTGTGTAGATAATTAAGTGTGTACAGCATATAAATGAGCATACAGATAGTAAATGACACAAAAGATTGCAAACCATATATTATGATATTTCTGCGGTTTACAATGCCATATGCGGCTGAATAAAATAAATCCCTTGGCTAGATTAGTGACAAAAGGGATCTTAGCCAGACTACAATAAGAAAACTAAAACAATAATACCTGGTAATAGAATAATGTTGTGGGGTCAATGGATGAGCTGTAAGATCTGTTGCAAGCTACGACAACTGTTGTAGGACTAGAAAGTTCTTCCTGGTGGCTAAACTCTTTGAATCTACCTAGAAAATATCCCAAACAGTTTTCCATGCTCCCTCACTCAGTCCTAGTGATTGATAGACTGAAAATTGACCCTTTGTTGATATGTCTGGACCCTAGATGGATCACCCTGGGGAAATGTGCCCCCTCTACTACTGGAAATTGTTCCCTAGTGATTCCCCCATCGGAATCGACTGATAAGGGTCTCAAACTGAGAACCCTAGGCTCCTCTGAAATGGGTCAGAAGGATTTCCCTAGATCTGATCTGATGATCTCTTAGGAATCCTAAATGTGTCATCCCCAACTACCACACCTTTAATGACTGAGAAATGCACCCATGATGATTTATCGTCTGAATCTGACAAGAAATCATGCAATAGAAGCATCCTTCCATCCTCTCAACTAGATCAGAGGGGAATCCATGGATTCTCCCTGGTTGGGACAAGTCGACTCAACTAATGCTCAGAAGTTGCGCTCTCTCCCTGGACAAGTGCACCCTCATTGCTACAACTAGATAATGGTTGCTGAAGTAAGATGGAATATCTAGATGATCTTCCTGATGACTAGGGTGTGTCTCTCAACACCGAAATCATCCTCTGGGTGTCTTCCTCCTGGAATCCACAAGCACTCTCCTAAGATGTGCCTCTCTCCTCAACTGACAAGTCAAATTATGCATAATAATGAATTAGGCCACTTTACCTTCTCTTATAGCTGCCTGAAACCCTAATTCATTGTTGAATTACTTTTAGCTCCCTCACTTAGGTGTCTACTCTTTTTTTAGCTCAAGTTGGCATAAAATGGCTTTTAGTCACTTTTATCTCAATGTCACTTTCGAATTATAATACCCTTGGCTGAAGTGACCTCTAGTAACCCTGTTTACTCCTTTTGGGCCATGGCTATAGTCTAACAAGGTTTTTTAGACTACTTAGCCCTCCTCTCTAGAGATCCTACTCGGAAAGGGGCATTACAGTCCTCCCTTACTGATATTGTTTGTCCTCAGTCAATACCAATCCAGGGTGCTGCAAAATCTGCTCACTCTCCCAAGTAGCATCCTCTACTGGAAGACCTCTCCCTTCGTCCAAACACTCTTGGATCTCCCTTCTCCTCACAATCCTCTATCTGAACTCTAGTACCTTCTCAAGAACCAAATTCAATCATCCATCCTCATACATGGGTGGAATCTCCTCTGAAGTTCTAATGAATCGAATGCACATGTCATTGAGTCTACTCTGTGGCAACCTGTGAAGTCTGAAGGTCTCTCTGAAGAACAACTCTGCCCTCTGCACTTAGTTGTATTTTGTAGGAATCACGAGAAAATTATCCAAGTTGTTCAATCTGTCGACCCCTACAAATATTTCATCCTTACCCTAAGCCTTCGAAAGGCCTGTAATGAAGTCAAAGGATGAGATTTACCATGTCTGCTCTGGAGTGGGAAGTGGGTGAAGTAAATCTACTAGAAGAGTCTGCTCTGACTTGTTCTGTTGAAAATTCACACACTAACTGATATGTTTCATCACATCCTGTTTGAGACCTTTCCAAGAGAATCTCTCTCTGACATTCCTGTAGGTTTTGAAAAACCCCTTATGGTATGCTAGTGGGGAGTCATGTACTGTAGAAAAAATATTCTTCCTAAGACTTGATCCTGTTAGGATATTTAGACACCTAGGAGTTAGTTAAGATCTACTTGGTCTAATATGTCATTAGGTAAAAGTGTGTTTCTTAGTGTGTTTCTTTAGTATGCATTAGTATGCATTTGTAGTTAGGAAATTCGACATTCATGATATGTTCCCGACATAGAGTGATCTGACGGTTCATACTCTCCTCGATATTAACGACCATTTATCCATGGATTAACACCCGATTGGTCCATGATATCTATTTAAAGATCATGGAGGGTCATTTTCCGATGATCGATTGTGAGAAACTCTCTTGTAAAATATCTTTGTAATCTTTTTCTTTGCATTAATAAACTGCTCCAAGTGGCCGTGTTGGTTGGGGCCGTGGATGTTTCCACGTAGGGGTTTTACCACGTGAAAACATCAGTGTGTTGATATTTGATCTGGTTATGTGAGTGGTTACTGAAGGTGTTCATCCTCTTTTTGAATACCTATGCTGTCGAACATGGTATCAGAGCCTGTTTGAAGACCCACTCCTGTTGAAGATCGAGATCGTGAAGCTGCGTTGCCTCATCTCCACTTTCTATCATTTTCGCACATTTTTGGGCTGAGAGGATTGTTCCATTGCATCCAGAGCACTCGTTCAGTTAGGAACACTTTTCATTTCACTCGAAAAGGTTTCTGTTTGCCCAAGATACGGCCATTACAGTCAGATCCAGAGGTATAAAGCTTGAATATGCATTTTTTTAAATTTTTGCAAAGTAGTATTTTGGTTTTATTTCAGTTTTGCTTTATTTATTTCCGGGTTGCTACTCTTTTAGATTTGTGTATTCTCTTTGCCCCGCACCCTGTGCGATCTCGGCAAATCAAAAACAGTTAGGAAAAGGTGTATCTTCTAGGTAAGCTAACCGAGATCTAACCCTTGTTGTCATTGAGAAGCGGAATTTTTTTCTTGTGTGAAAAGAGTTTTTCTTAGCACGCTCTCCAAGGTCGTCTTCCACAACAACAACAACAACAACACCCCCAATCCTCCTTCTGAACATCATAATATGTTTTTCTAGATCATTTGGTTAAAATTTTCCTTATTAAGTAAGAGGTCTTGAGTTCAAGTCTCTCTTTTGTTACCTTTTTTGAAAAAGTTCATGATAAAATTGTAAAGTGTACTTCACTTCAAGTATAAAAGTGAATCACTATAAGTAGCTTTAATATTTTATTTTAGAGTTATTTATTTTGCATGCAACTTTTTTGTTATAAAGTAACTTCATTGTAAAAGTGATCCCCACTTCTCTTTATAAAAGTGGGTCACTTCATAAAGCAACTTACACAATCACGTAGTCATTTGGTTACCGATTGTGCCTTTTTTTAAAAGGGCATAACTCTAACATCGAAAGTTCGTTTTCAGTGCTGTTTTTTTTAAACCACAAAAATTTTTGAGCTCTTTCCATCCAGATCATCATTTTCAGTTTTAAATCCACATTATCTGCATATTTAATATGGCTTCCACAAGTACTGCCTTGCTTACTAGCGACAACTACTTCCAATGGAAATCTCATATGGAATATTTATTAAGAAGTAAATGCTTGTACCGGATTACCTTGGGAAAGGAAAAAGCACCCACTGATGCTGATAAGAAAGCCAAGTGGGATAATAGGAATGACGAAGCACATGGACTAATCGGAATTTCCATCTCTCTTGATTTAAGGTACCACATTCAACATATTGATGACCCCAAAGAAGCTTGGGACATGATTGAATCTGTGTTTGGTAAACTCAATATTATTCGAGCACAATAGTTATAAAATAAAATATTGACCTTGAGTCCAAATGATTTTTCTTACCTTGGAGACTATCTATCTAGGTTTAAAACACTCAGAATTTTATGTGAAGAATGTAATATAAATATGGAGGAAGAGCATTTCATCTATCTTATTCTTTCTAAGCTAGATAGTGCATATTCTGTGTTTGTATCTACCTGTTATGCCATGAGAGAGGCTCTAGGAGAAGAAGCTTATGAAAAATCCAGTCTTGAGTCCTTTTGTGCTTCTTTGATTCGAGAGGAAGATAAGCTTGTACAATTTGGAGTGATCAACACTACAAGTCCCTCCAACAAAGCCTTAGTTGCCTAGCAAAAAGATAAACCCAAGTATCCCAAGAAGAAACATCCTCGCTACAACAACAAACAACATAAGGGTCCCAAACCTGCTCAGACAGCTTCAGCTCCTACTGGTGACAAAGGAGAAAAATATAAAAGTAAGAATACTAACAGACATTGCAACTTTTGTGATAAATATGGTCATGATGAGTCCAAATGTTTCAAGAAGATGGCGGCTTTAGAAGCAGTGATGAAGAAGCACAACATCAGTATTGATTCTAATTCTTCTTCTCATGGACATGCACTTTCTGCTTCTGGTTTCTCCTTCAATTCAACTTCTACTACTACTTCTTCTTCTGATGAGAGGTTTATTGATTCAGGAGCATCTTATCATATGGCTAAGGATAAAGCCATATTTTCTTCTCTAAATGAATGTAACACCAAGAAAATATTTTTTGGTGATGATAGATCTCTTAGTGTTGTAGGATTTGCAACAGTTCAAGTAGATAATGGTCATTTCAATGATGTATTATGTGTTCCAAGTATTTATTGTAACCTTCTATTAGTATATCAAATCACTCATTCAGGTGAAGGTAAAACCGTCGAGTTTTCACCTCACCAAGTTGTAATCAAGGATCTAAAAGATCCTAAGAATGTTCTTGCAACTGGAATTGCTGATGATATTAACAGGTTGTACAAGTTTGACAACTTTGGGTCATCAGTTTTTGTTGCTCGTAGCGATGAATTGAGCAAACTTTGGCATGAGTGGTTTGGTCATCTAAACTATCGCTCATTGCAACAACTATGTAATCAAAAGATGGTGACTTGTCTTCCTCTTGTTTCATGCAGAGATGGTGTTTTTTCCGGTTGTATTCTCGGCAAACATCATTAGGACAGTTTTGACAAACATGCCTCTTGGCACGCCTCGGGTCCTTTGCAGCTTGTTCACAGTGATTTGTGTGGTCCACTTTCTTCTCCTTTTTTTGGGTGCAAGTATTTCTTAACTTTCATTGATGACTTTTCCAGACATACTTGGGTTTACTTCTTAAAATTCAAGAGTGAATTTTTTGACAAGTTTTTGGCGTACAAGGCCCTTGTAGAAAAGAAATCTGGACATCAAATTCAAAGGTTAAGAACAAATAATGGAGGTGAATATGTGAACAATAATTTTAAAAGATACTGCACTACACAGGGAATCCAAATGCAACACATTGTTCCATATACACCACAACAAAATAGCGTTGCTAAGAGAAAGAACCGCACATTAAAAGAAATGGCTAATTGTATGATCCAATCTAAGGGATTAAGTCTAAAGTATTGGGTGGAAGCCATCAACTATGCAAATTACATAGTAAATCACACTCCCACAAAGGCTCTTAAAAATATAACATCGCAAGAAGATTGGACTAAAATTAAACCAGATGTAAGCCACTTTCGTGTATTTGGCAGTATAGCATGGGCTCACATTCCTGATGAGAAAAGGAAAGCATTGTAGCCTAAAAGTGAGAAGTGTATATTTGTTGGTTATTTTGAAGATGTCAAAGGTTACAGACTTCTTCAATCACATTGTAATGAAATTATTATTAGAAGAGATGTTAAATTTGATGAAAATCTCTTGGCCTGCGAGCCT
>JASDQU010103342.1:96668-158949 GCA_032191745.1 Picea mariana | reverse complement strand
GATGAGAAAAGGAAAGCATTGTAGCCTAAAAGTGAGAAGTGTATATTTGTTGGTTATTTTGAAGATGTCAAAGGTTACAGACTTCTTCAATCACATTGTAATGAAATTATTATTAGAAGAGATGTTAAATTTGATGAAAATCTCTTGGCCTGCGAGCCTAATTCGACGATTGTGCCTTCTTTGGTCTGTGAGACATCTTCGACGATTGTGCCTTCTTTGTCCTGCGAGCCATCTTCGGCATTTGTGCCTTCTTATGATCTGGTTTCTTCTTCAGATGATGAAAGTGAGGATGAAAATCCACCTCCGCCTGCTCACCCTCCTCCGTATGAGTCCTTTGAATCTGAACCAACACCAGCTCTACCACTTCCTAGATGGGTTCATTCAACATGATAAGCAGTTGGTGATCTTGTCGGTGATCCTTCAGATCAACGTCGGACACATTCACAGTTCCAGCGAGCCTCTTCTCTTTTGGGTCAAGTTTAAGAAACTCATGATCCAAAGACATTTGCATAAGCTTCAGGTCATCCAGATTGGGATACAACAATGAATGAAGAGTATCATTCTTTAATGGAAAACGATACTTGGGATCTTGTACCTCTTCCAAAAGGAAGAAAACTTGTTAGATGCAAATGGATCTATAGAACTAAGTATGCATCAAATGGAAGTGTTGAAAGACACAAGGCTCGGTTAGTTGCCAAAGGATTTTCCCAAGTTGAAGGAATTAACTATAATAAAACCTTTGCCCCTATAGCAAAAATGAATTCCATCCACCTTGTTCTTGCCCTTGCTGCCTCACATAAATGGGAGGTCCATCAAATGGATGTTAAATCTGCCTTCTTGCATGGAGATTTGCAAGAAGAAATCTACATGGAACAACCTCCTGGCTATGTCCAGAATGACTCTAGCCTTGTTTGTCGCCTCAAGAAATCTCTTTATGGTCTCAAGCAAGCTCCCCAAGCTTAGTATGCCAAAATGGATATCTTTCTTATTGCCACTGGATTCTCTAGATGCCATTCTGATCCTAATGTCTATATCAAGAAAGTAGGAAGCCATCTCATAATCCTTGTCCTTTATGTTGATGACCCTATCCTTACTGGTAGTGACACAAAAATTTTAAACCATGTGAAAACCAGCCTTAAGAAGAAATTTGAAGTGACAGACTTAGGTTTTTTGCACTATTTCCTTGGCCTCCAAGTTTTGCAAACCAATGAAGGAATTTTTCTTTCCCAGTCTAAGTATGCTTGTGACCTTCTTCGTCGCTTTCACATGGACGATTGTAAACCAACCCCTTCTCCCATCCAGTCTGGAGTCAAGATTTCTTCCACCTGTACTTCTCCTGAAGTTGATGCCACTCTGTACCATCATTTAGTCGGTAGCCTCTTATACTTGACTCATACCTGTCCTGATCTTTCCTTTGTTTGTTGGTCTTGTTGCTCAATATATGCAAACACCCCATTAAATCCATTGGAAAGTAGTTAAAATGATACTTCTCTATGTTCGTGGTACAATTCAGTTCGGGATACATTACAGTTTAGGGGGGAATCCTTTATTGGTTGGTTTCACTGATTCAGATTGGGTCAGCGACCCTGATGATCGAAAATCTATTGCAGGTTATGTTTTCATCCTTGGTTCAGGACCTGTCACTTGGGCTTGTAAGAAACAACAGGCTATTGCACTTTCTTCAACAGAAGAAAAGTAACGAGCAGTGGTAAATGCAAGTCAGGAAGCCTTGTGGCTTTGACGGATCCTTTTAGAGTTTGGATTCCAGCACCAACATCCGACCAGCCTTTGGTGTGACAATTAGAGTGCCATCAAGCTCACCAAAAACCCAGTTCAACATCAGCGTAGCAAACACATCAAGCTACACATGCACTTCATCAGAAAGCTAATTCATGATTAAGTTATTGAAGTTCTCTTTTTCCCTACAGAAGATCAAGTTGCAGACATTTTCACAAAGTCTCTTATAGAAGAGAAGTTTTCCAAACTTCGATCTATGTTAGGAGTTCAGGAAGTTGTCATTAAGGGGGGATAGGCTCTAATGCCTCCTTCCTTCTCCTATTGTGCCACTATTGTAAATCCTTCAATCCTATCCCAAGTTGTTTTTAAGGGGGGATGTTAGGATATTTAGACACTTAGGAGTTAGTTAAGATCTAATTGGTCTAATATGTCATTAGGTAAAAGTGTGTTTCTTTAGTATGCATTAGTATGCATTTGTAGTTAGGAAATCCGACGGTCACGATATGTTCCTGACATAGAGTGATCCGACGGTTCATACTCTCCTCGATCTTAATGGCCATTGATCCGTGGCTTAACACCCAATTGGTCCATGATCTCTATTTAAAGAGCATGGAGGGTCATTTGCCTATGATCGATTGTGAGAAACTCTCTTGTAAAATCTCTCTATAATCTTTTTCTTTGCATTAATAAACTGCTCCAAGTGGTTATGTTGGTTGGGGCCGTGGATGTTTCCCCATAATGGTTTTACCACGTGAAAACATCGATGTGTTGATCTTTGATCTAGTTATGTGAGTGGTTACTGAAGGTGTTCGTCCTCTGTTGGAATACCTATGTTGTCGAATAGATCCTAGCACTAGGTAGACTCAGTCTTTGTAAAATATGACATCGTCCATGACTCTATACCTGTCATCCTGTACCTGCCCCTCCAATATCTCACAAGTGAACTTGTTCTCAGAATATTCCACTAACAAGTGGGATTTCCAATCTGGTGAAATCTCCATCAAGGAACAAGCTGCTAGTCTCTTAGATGATGCATATGTTGCTTCCCCATGCTAGAAGATCCTCTCCATCCTCTTCACCAACACTGTTCTAGGTGACCCTGTCGACATAACCCTCAGTACAATATTCTTCCCATCACTATCTTTGAATCCCATCTCAAGGGTTTGGTAGTTGGTAGAAAACTTTCCCAAGGTGATCAACCATTGGACTCCCAACACCACATATGTTTCAGCTAGGTCAACTACATAGAATGTATCTCTCATGTTGTACTTACCTAAATTCACCTCCAAGTTGGGAACTCTGTCCCAACAACCCACCATGTGGCCATTTTATAATACAACCTTAAACCCCTCAAACTCCTATGTTTGTAGTTCTTTCCTCGATACCCACACAACATCAATGAATTTTTGGGTTGCCCCACCATCTACCAAGGAAATGGCTCATTTTCGATGAACAATCCCTCTGATCCTGAGCATGCCATACCTAAGGACTCTAAAAAGGGTCACTATGACTCTCTTTGTTGGTGCTCGTCTATTAACCTTTGTGAGAGGTTGTGGATTTACTGGTGGCTATGCCCCTCCTAGTGTCGGTGGTCTCCTTGGAGGATGATCCTCATGCAATGGATCCTCCTCTGAGCTAGTGGACTCATTTTCTTGTGTCTGAACACCATATTCCTCCTCATCATTATTTGTGGAAACCTCAATGTAATGGATTTGTCCCTTGCCCATGCACTTATGGTCGAGGAAGCATGGATCTTTGTAGGTTAAGCATAGGTTCCTCCTCATAGTATCATGCCTCATAGAATCATCCAACTTCTCCTTACCCTTCCACTCTCTCTGGATTGGTTTCCTATCCTAGTACTCATGTGGCACAACAAGTTTGAGAAATGTTTTAGTATTTGGTGTTGATTTTTCTAGATCTCATGTGCGTAAGATGGCATCCTGTAAGGTGTGAGTCCTGTATGCCTTCACCCATCCTCTCAAGGGTTCTGTGACTCCATCTCTGAAAAACATAATCAACCTGGGCTCTGAGATATATTTCACTTGCACTACTACCCATTGAAACTCTGTTATGAAAGCCTTCGTTGTGCCAATTTGTCTGAACTAGGAAAGGTGCCTGAAATGGATCTCTGGATGCCTCCTGTCAAACCTATCCACAAGTCTCTTTGTGAAATCCCTGTAGGAAGTGATGTGACTGTGACCCAATGTCACCGATGCATGATGCCACCACTCGTGTGCCTCACCATCCAAGTGTAGGGTAGCAAAATTGATGGCCTTTGTCTCGGTCATTTGGTTGATCTTGTAGTATGTGTCTATCTTTTGTACCCAATATCTACCAATGTATTTGGACAATATGTCCAAAGAATGTATTGTGAGTTTACCAAMTTTTTGGATGAAATCCATGTTATTCCCCTGCTTTTGATGTTTTCCTCCTCTCTAAGACTCTCTGGGGCAACTCCTGAGASTGATTCCACAGTACTCGACCGGGGCCATTTCCTGATGGAAGTCACAACCCAATGTTGCATACTCCCTCCTRTGCTCTGCAATGTCCTCTGCTTGATTGGGTGGAATCTKTTATATTGGTTGTTGTGTTGTTGTAGGGGMTGCCCTATGGAAACTATGGAACAATGGCTTGGGAATCTTACTTGAAGAGGTGTATGTGTGAGTAGGTGACTGGGGTCTACTGTTTTCCCCTGAGTTCTCTTGTGCTGCATGTGGGTATTTTATGCCCGGGGTGCCCACTATAGCCAATATATCAACMATCTGCGTGAAAGACTGAGTCATGGCATGTTGACTGACTACCAGATTGTTGAGTACCTGCATGATGTTGCCTCTAGTTCCATGGGGGCCTTGTCACTAGCCTGTGGTATCTCATAACTATCTCCCAACATCCTCTCTACCTCACACTTTGTCTCATGTTCTACACTTCTCTCTTCTTCCCTTTGTGCCTCTTCCTCTTCCTATGAACTGAGAGGAAAAGGGGGAAAATATGGTCTAGTTCTCCTCTCCCTGCATCTATTCTAAGTGACATACTTGTCACCTATGTGCTCACGACCCTCTAGTTCACCTGCCAAAACCATCGTCTTTAGTCACAGGCTCACAGGACTAAAGCTCTTATACCACTATAATATCTGAGATCTGGCTAATCTAGGAAATGTTTCTAATCTGATATGTCTGATGTCTGACCTGATACACTGGGGGTTTCTAGATGCATTTAGGCTACATGTTTCTACATGCTTCGTGTTTTCTGTGTGTGTGTGTAGATAATTAAGTGTTTACAACATATAAATGAGCATATAGATAGTAAATGAGACAAAAGATTCCAAACCATATATTATGATATTTCTGTGGTTTACAATGTTGTATGCAGATGAACAAAATAAATCTCTCGACTAGATCACTGACAAAAGGGATTTTAGCTGGAATACAATAATCAAATTAAAACAATAATACTCGGTAATAAAATAATGTTGCCGGATCAATGGATGAGCTATAAGATCTACTGCAAGCTGCGACAACTCATACAAAAATTGTTGTAAGACTAAAAAGTTTGACCTAGTGGCTAAAATCCTAGGATATGCCAGGAAACTATCCCAAATAGTGTGCCCCATTTTCTCACCCAATCTAGTGCATGATGCCACCAGTCGTGTGCCTCACCCTCCAAGTGTAGGGTAGAAAAATTGATGGCCTCTGTCTCGGTCATCTGGTTCTTCTTGTAGTACGTGTCTATCTTTTGTACCCAATATATAACAATGTATTTGGACGATCCGTCAAAAGAAGGTATTGTGATTTTACGAACTTTTCGGATGAAATCCATGTTATGCCCCTACTACTGCTACTGTCCTCCTCTCTAAGGCACTCTGGGGTGGTTCCTGAGTCTGAGTCCACATTACTCGACCAAGGTCATTTCCTGATGGAAGTCACAACCCAATGTTGCATACTCCCTCCTATACTCTGCATTGTCCTCTACTTGAGTGGGAAGAATCTGTTCTATCAGCTATTGTGTTGCTACTAGGGCTTCCCTATGAAAACAAGGGAACAATGGCCTGGGAATCTTACTCGAAGAGGTGTATGAGAGAGTAGTTGAATGGGGTCTATTGTCTACCCCTGAGGTCCCCTATGATGCATGTGGGGCTTGTGTGTCCGGGGTGCCCACTATATCCAATCTATCAACCATATGTGCGAAAGACTAAGTCATGGCCTGCTGACTGACTACCAGATTGTTGAGTACCTGCATGAGGCTACCTCTAGTTCCATAGGGACCTTGTCACTACCCTCTAGTCTCTCATATCTATCTCCTAACATCCTCTTTGCCTCACGCTCTGCCTCATGCTCTACCCTTCTCTCTGCTTCCCTTTGTGCCTCTTCCTCTTCCTATGAACTAAGAGGAAAAGGGGGAAAATATGGTCTGGGTCTCCTCTCCCTGCGTCTCTTCTAAGTGACATACTTGTCACCTATGTGCTCATGACCCTCTGGTTCACCTGTCGAACTCATCGTCTTTAGTCACAAGCTGGCGAGACTAAAGCTCTTATACCATTGTAATATCTGATATGCGACTAATCTAGGAAATGTTTCTAGTCTGATATGTCTAATGTTTGACGTCTGACCTGATACACTGGGGGTTTCTGGATGCATTTAGGCTACATGTTTCTACACGCTTAGTGTTTTTTGAATGTATGTGTAGATAATTAAGTGTTTACAACATATAAATAAGCATATAGATAGTAAATGAGACAAAAGATTGAAAACCATATATTATGATATTTCTTTGGTTTACAATGTTGTATGCGGTTGAATAAAATAAATCTATCGGATAGATCAATGAAAAAATGGATCTTATCTGGAATATAATAATCAAACTAAAACAATAATACCCGATAATAAAATAATGTTGCGAGATCAATGGATGAGTTGTAAGATCTACTACAAGCTACGACAACTCATACAACAACTGTTGTAAGACTAGAAAGTTCGACCCGGTGGTTAAAATCCTAGGATCTGTCTGGAAACTATCCCAAACAATGCACCCTGCTCTCTCACTCAATTCTGGTGACTGACTCACTGACAATCGTCCCTCGACTGATATTTATGGACACCGGATGGATCCCCTTGGGAAAATGTTCTCCCTCTCCTGCTGGAAAATGTGCCCTAGTGATTCCCCTGTCGAAATTAATTGATAAGGGTCTCAAACTGA
Organism: Picea mariana; assembly: GCA_032191745.1. NCBI lineage: Eukaryota > Viridiplantae > Streptophyta > Pinopsida > Pinales > Pinaceae > Picea > Picea mariana. The sequence goes on along the minus strand of JASDQU010103342.1, from coordinate 152,019 downwards.
GCACCCTAGGATCCTCTGAAATGGGTCGAAAGGATTTCCATGGATCTGATCTAACGATCTCTCAGGAATCCCAAATGTGTCCTCCCCAACTGCCACACCCTTAATAGCTGAAAAATGAGCCCAATATGATTTCTCTGTCAAAATCTTATGAGAAATCAGGAAATAGAAGCATCCTGCCCTCCTCTCAATTGGGTCAGAGGGGAATCCCTGGATTCTCCCTAGCTAGGACAAGTCAACTCAATTGATTCTCAGAAGTTGCACCCTCTCCCTAGACAAGTGCACCCTCACTGCAACTGGATAATTGATGTTGAAGTATGATGGAAGATCTGGATGATATTCTCGGTGAATACGGTGTGTCTCTCAACACCAAAATCAGCCTCTGGGTGTCTTCCTCCTGGAATCCACAAGATCTCTCCTAAGATGTGTCTCTCTCCTCAACTGACAAGTAAAATTTTGCATAATAATGAATTAGCTCGCTTTACCTTCTCTTATAGCTTCTCAAAATGTTATTTTTTTGTTGACATATTTTTAGCTCCCTCACTTAGGCCCCTGCTCTATTTTTATCTCAAGTTGGCTTAAAATCACTTTGAGTCACTTTTAGCTCAATGTCACTTTCGAATTATAACACCCTCAGCTGAAGTGACCTCTAGTAACCATGTTTACCCCTATCTGGCCCTAGCTATAATCTAACAGGGTTGTTTAGAGTACTTATCCCTCCTCTCTGGAGATCCTAGTCATAAAGGGACATTAGAGACATGACACAAGTGGAGGATCCCTCATCCAAAACAATTTGATTGATGTTCTTTCAACCAACCAAAATTTTAATTTCGAATGCTAAGTGGTGGGAGAGCCTCTCCTTAAAATAATCCATATTAAACGTAATTAGGTTCAATTCCTCTTGATCCATAACTCCAATGGCTAACAACATGGTTCTACGTTGACTTGGGTAGTGTTGTATAACTTCGAGGGTTGACATAGCACAAGGCACCTATGCCAAATATTCAACAACGTTGTAGTTTTGGACAACGCAAACATTCAGATTAAATTTTTCTTTTCGAATTACGCTCTTGGGTGGGTGCAACATTGAGTCAGAAATGGGTTTCTCAATCTGAAGAGGAGTGGAATATGGAGGAGTGGATGTGGAGGGTTGATAAATAGCCTTTCCATTAGCCTGATCACATGGAGAAGTGTCATAAGTATTTTCTCAAGTCGTTACATTAACCACCTTAAACATGTACACCTTAGAGGTGCTTGATGAAGCATCCCCATGATGGGAATGACCTGTGATGGCCCCTTGTGGAGGGGCAATATTTTTTGAAACTAGATGTTGTTTATGAACCATTTGGTAAGTACCTTTCATAAATTTAGTGACTGCCTCACGATGAGGACAGTCTTTCATGTAATGGTATTCCTCACAAATCATGCAAGGAAAATTAGCCTTCCTATTTGGTTGAGTATCATCAATCTTTGTAGTATCCTACTCGTCAGAATATTTCTTGGATTTACCCTTGTTTTTATTCTCACCTCCTAGCTTCTAAGATGAAGTGGATTGGACTGCATTCACCTCAAAGGTTTGAGTAGGAGTGGAAGTAGTTGTGGTATCTAAAACAAAACTTGGTTCTGGAGAAGGTCTTTTCAAATTGTTTGACGGGCGAGGAGCATGAGGGATCAGATCGTAAAGTGTGCCAAAATGGGAATAAACCAAGTCCAAATACCGCGCATGGCTGTATCCTGATCCTTAGTAACAATTTTTCCCATAGAAAAATCATGAGCGATGGGAGGCAAGAGTGACTTTGTAAACCAATCTACAAGGAGTTGGTTCAGAATTGGAGCTTTAATAAATCGTCTTTGTCATCTCCACTCATGAATATGATAAGATATGTGGGTGGAATAGGATTATTGGAGTGAGTTCAAAATTTTTGTCATGGTCTCGTACCATATAGGCAACTGAAAATTCATTAGGAATTCCATGGTAAGAGAATTAAAGTTGACAAAGGAGTTACACGACAAATCGATACACCATTTCATTGTTGCACATGTAAGTGTTCTCTGAAAAAGTCTCAGACGAATAGAATCGTCCATCAAATACTTTGAAGAAAACCATAAATGGAAAGTCGTAACATGATTTTTAGGATATTCCCCAGGTTTTTCATCAAACTTTAGGATTTCATACGGTAATTTGGCAAGGATGGTGGGCCAAAACGAGTCATGTTGAATGTGATCATTTGTCAATCGCAACAGATTTTGCATATATAACTTAGACAAGAATGGAATCTATCAATTAGTGTGTGTATATTGGTGATATCTATATGGCATGGGAACACCAGTAGGACCATATCCAAGTTGTGGAGAGACGAAAAAACTAGATGGTCCTCCCATATATGGTGGTTTCCCGGGTTGTCCACCCATGTAAGGTGGTTGTCCTAATTGTCCACCCACATATTGTGATTGAACATATGGACCTCCTACGTATTAAGAGTGACCTGATGGTCCCCCCATGTATGGTGATTGAAGGGACTGTTGCATTGGAATCGTGGGGTTTACAAATTGATAGGGCAAAGTTCCTTGGGGAGGAATGCCCACCGGATTGGATAGACCCCAAAAAGGGTTAAAAAATACTAGAAATGGTTGTCCAGGATATAGGATAGTGATAGTAGGGATAGAAGGACATGCATGAGATTTCCCCCAGGCGTGTTGATGTTGCAACCACGTAGGTTTCCCCCTAGTGAAAAATTTCCCTCTAGCAGAAGGTTTCCCCCCCGGTTAAAGGTTGGCCTCCCATTGAATTTTGACCTCCAATGTAGGGTAAACTTACATGAAATGTGTGATATGGAGGATGAGTATCTTGTGTAATTATGGTTGTGTGAATGCATAGACTATCGTCCATTTGACCAATGGGACGACCAAGTAAATCACTTGGTGTGTTCATGTGTGGAAATAGTGAAGCAATAATATTACCTGACCCATGTACAAAAGGATATGTATGCACAAAGGGTTGAGTCGGGGTTACCTAGGTCACCAATGTTTCTGGTAAAAAGAAAGCACCAACAGTATAAACCACAAGAGTTGTGGAAAAATATAAATTCCCAGGTTCTTTAAAAAACCAAAAGATGGTGGGTTCATTCCAAAATATTGTGTAGTGGTGGAACCAGACGGTAATTTATAAGAAGAATAAGCATCAACATATCTTTTGGATGGTGGATCAGTGAGTGGTTGGTCAAGTGGATTAGTAAAAGCAATATTTGTGTAATATGCAAGGCTTTCTACGAAGGTTGTGACCGGTTCTTCAACGTGATGGCCACTTCTAGAAACATTGGCGATCATTCCTTCGTAAGAACATTGTGTTGAGGTTCTTGAATAGGATCCATACCTTGTATACTATGAAATCTCTGATCCTAAGTCCAACCACGAAAATCAAAGAAACAAACTCCTAAGAAAACTAAAAGCAATCAACCAAGAAAAAATAGGCTCAAGGATCTTCTGAAGATGAGATATCAATATGCCAATGAAGAAATGAGAAGCAGTTACCCCGACCTCCATGTAACATCCCTTGTCAGTGCAAGCAACCCTCTCTTTTGAAGGATCACCCTCCAAGGATACTGAGAGTTTGATATGTCGTCTGCCCCAGGTACTATGGGAATTCCCCCACAGTCACCTCTGTAGATACCTAGGAAAGGCCATGAAGGTTACCAACTCATAGTAAGCCTCTGAGCGGGTACAGTCAATAGTCGGGACCGAATGTATGGGCAGGATATCAAATTCCAATTTTCTTCCAGAGGACTAAGGACAAGTGGACCAGTAGACTCTAGAGGACCCTGAATAAATTCTAAGTTCATGAAGTACCAAGACCAAATGAGTCAGTGACTCCCAATATATTCTCTTTTCGCTATGACTGGTAAAACTTTGGAGGGGTAATCTATGTTTCTCTTCTGCACACAAACTCATGTTTAGCCCCTTTGTGAGAGGGGGTTCTCAACTATGCTTAACGAAAGTTGGATTTGTACACTCTTTAGTGCTCTACAGTATTTTTAGTAGTCTTGGACAATTTACTCACTTTTCCTAGTCCAAAGACCCTAATCCTGTGCTATTGTTGGTGTGATAAAACCAAAAAATGTTCTAATTGATTTTATTGGTGTGTGGTTGATGTTAATGTCTTTTAATTAATAGCTTCGTGGGGATGAAACTGATGATGTGAGAGAGACTCGACTCCAATAGAATCCAACAGAATAAGATGCAATTCATTCTTTTCAATAAGGGAGAAGAGTTATATTCTTCTTAACACAAGAAATCACTCAAACTATGCAACTTTCCATTTCTGGGATCAAGAAGATGCGAAACTACCAAGCAAATGTTTATGAAAACCGAAATGCACATGAAACACTATCTATTTTTCCAAACATAAACCAAAACAAATTCCTAAAGAATGTAAATTTTCTTTGTTCGATTATGTATGCAAGGAGATATGCAAACTTTTATGCTTCTTAACTTTCAAATGGGATCAAAGATATCTATGTTTGACATGGAGAAATATGAGGCAAAAAAACAATCAAACAAAGCGCACTCAAAATGATGAGAACTTAAAGAAAACAAGTGTGAGATAACCTGTTCAATCAAATACTCAAAGATGAAAAAGAGAAAGAGGACAAGCACTCACGAAAATCCTCAAACAATGAGCATCAAGAAACAATATTCAATATTGGGTTGTGTAAAACAAGAGAGTCCTAATCATCAAAAACATAGATGTTTCAAAGAAGACAAAAAGGTCTCAAAACCAAACAACCTTTGCAAACTCTAGTTGATGAAAACTCCTAAACAATCAAGCAATCTGAAAACTTTGTGAGACGAAGATCATAGAAATGAAAGATAGGAAGAACCAAGGGATATATTTAACCCAAGGGGATCACAACTAGGAGAGATTTGCAAACTCGGAGAAGGAAATGAAAATGAGTGATAATTTCAAATTATCAAGCCAAAAAAAGTGAAATACCAACTAGGAGTCTCTGGGATAAAAAACTCTCAAAATAAAATTGAGTAAAACATGGAAGAAATAGGAAAATACACCTAAATTGGGAGACCAAATCCGTTGTACTCAAAGGTACAGATGGCCATGGCGCCCTCTAAAAGGCTTAGGGGAGTTCCAGTCATCTAAGTGGCACCCTGGTATACACTGCAGGGGGGGACAGTTCTGAAAAGGGTAAAAAATGAATTCCAACAACTCAAACTCAACACAGACTCAGTCAGTGGCTCTGTAAAATCTTCAATGAGGAATATGGAAGGGGAAATAGATAAAAAAAAATAAGCATCAAACAAGCAAGATATAATCATAAGCAAAGGAGTCAAGATGAAAAATAGGAAAAACTAGTCAAAGTTCCTCCCCAGTGTAGTCACCATTTTTCTGTTGTGGGAAATCTTACCCTGCGGACAGGATAAGCTCCCATTTGAACCAAGACCCATATATTTGGTCCAAAGACAAAAGTAAACAAATGTTTTCTAACATCCCTATATATCTAACTCAATCAATCAAGCAAGAGAGAAGAATAATGTGGCGTACCTTGGTGCGATGTTCATCCTCACTGCTCCAATCATTTGGCTTGATTTCCAAGCTCCTCAATGCAACTGAAGTCTTGAAAAGAGTAGAAAAGGAACTCTTCCTCCTACTCTAGATGATTATATAAAGAAGATCTATCTATGAAGACTGAAACGACAATAGAAAAAAAAATGTAAAATGTAAGGACCGATTTTAAATTAACAGCTAGTAATTCTACCAAATGTACAGTAATTTCTACAAGCTGTATAAAGAATAATAATTCCAAATTTACTTAACACTTACGCATATAAAATTTATCGATGACTAAAAAATCTAATTAAACAATGGATAAATTGGAATGAAATACCTTAACTCTGATGCTGTTATCCGCAGCTTGCTGAACCTGATGTTGTTATCCACAGCTTGCTCCTTCCTGCTTCTTTAGGACACCACCCAAAACCGACCTCCCTGCCGACTAGTTAGCTCCTAGCCCTAGGATATCAACGGATATCCTAGCCCTCCGAGCCCAAAACCCCTAGCAACCCCGGTCCACTGTGTCAATGCCAAACACAAAATTCCTCCCTCTGTCCAATACTCATAGCTCTCCCCAAAATCCTTCTCCCCTCCTCTCGGATGCCCCTTCTCCAAACTCCTTTCCCCCCCCCTTATTCCTCCTTCACTGCCTTCCCTTCATTTACTCCCCCACCTAATATCTTATCCCATTATTAAATACCTTATCCCATTATTAAATATCTTATCCATTCATTAATATGTTTCCATTTTCGGGAACGTNTCACTGCCTTCCCTTCATTTACTCCCCCACATAATATCTTATCCCATTATTAAATACCTTATCCCATTATTAAATATCTTATCCATTCATTAATATGTTTCCATTTTCGGGAACGTAACTAAATTTAGTAGTATATTTTATTATTCACCATTAATTTAATACTTTATTAGTTAATGAATTAATTAATAATTAAGTCAATAATTAACCATCATGAACAACTATTTAATAATAATCAATTAGAAATGTTATTTTAAGACATAAATACAGTTTAGCTAATCTTTTAGGATTATATTATTAAATTAATTATACTTAATAATCAAGGGTCATTACATAAAACACATGAACTTGAAGGGAATAGGCCAAGTTGATATTAATTGGAAAGCCAAATAAGGAACTTACAAAGCATGATTGATGATGCATTCACTTCTCCAAGATATCCTTGTCCAACTCTTGCATGAATCTTGACATCAAAATGTTGATGCTTCCTCCAGAATCAAAGGTTTGATACCTCAATCTTCTCCCCTTCACCTTGGAAGTACCTTCAATATATAGGCTTTGAGAGGTGCAACCACCATGAGAAAATGAAGGATATGGTTGAGTATATGGCTCCTTTAAGGTTGGGATCTGATCCTAAGATAAATCCATAGCATATGGGTCAAACACAACCAACCTCATTTCAAGAGATCTAGCCCTTAGGAAAAGGTGGGAGATCCCTTGATTTCATCTAACTAGACTAGTGCTCCTCCAAAGTTGAATACATGGAACCATCCTATAAAGTGGTGCTCCCCTAACATGGAAAGGGGGCACCAGTCCATGAAGTGGCACTCCCTTAACATGGCTAGGGGGCACCACCCTTCATAAATTCCCCAAAATGGTCAATTTTTCCAAGAAGAAGGTATGTTTCGACTGTCAAATGATGGGGCTTCTTCTTCCAACATGTCTTAGGGATTGTGACATATGTTTTCATGGTGTCAAGGGGTTGTGACACTTAGAAAAATGAATGTGACACTTGGTAAGGTGCATACGACAATTATGATATTGCATGTGACACTTAACAGGTGCATACATCACTTTGAAACACATGTGACACTTAGGGTGTGACATTTTGATTTGTAACACCTATGTAACTGAGGTTTGGACTGAAACCTTTTTTCCTACACTAAATATCACTAAGGGATGATGTTCCTAGTGTTTTGTATGGGTTGAAGAGGAAGGTATCCAAAGGATTATACGGGTTGTGAGGAAGATTTTGGATGATGTATTGAGGCATGGGCCATGCCTTCCAAATCACATGGTGGAATACATGACATGAACATATAGTATTCCAGAATCAATGGAATGATGCATTGTGTAGATGTGGTCATGATTATTGGCACATTGGTTTTATTTATTGGTAAAGTTTGATTGCATTATGAAAAGATTGATGTGTTGATAATGCATGTACAATGAATGATAGTTTCATTCTAGATAATATTATGAACAGTAGAATTCCATTTTAATCTGAATAATGGTTGGAAATGATTGAATTGCTGGGTAGATACAATTCTGATATCATTTCATGAACTGCTAAAAAAGTGCATGAGTGCTAACAATCTTGTTTGGTTGCAAGAAAGATGATGAAATTGCAAGAAGAATGGTCTTGGATATAGAAATTAGGTATGCCCATAAGAAAGACTGATATCTACTGCTACAAGAGCCAAACAACTATGAGAAGAAAACTAATGTTTGGGAAATTATGTTTTCCTGTGTAAAACAGATTTGAAATTTTATAATTATATGATATTGTCTCATATTAACTATATGCATGTGATGCAGATGGGATGGTTGCCACCAATTGTAGATTTCTAGAATAATTTGAGCATCAAGATGACATTTGTTTGTGTGACAATACCTTGGAAAATGATGGATTTCCTGAGGAACTGTATAATATTGAAAGGGATGCCTGAGCCTAGAGGGTTAATACAACATGAAGAATCAAGTTTCAGGCTTGTAGAAGAACTAGGTTGTCAAGCCTAAAGAGTGAACTCATATGTGAGTTTAACTATCTAAGAACCAGATTTTCAAACCTAAAAAGTGGACTCCTGTGTGAGTTGCACTACCATAGAACCAAGTTGTCAGGCCCGAAGAGTGGAGTCCTTTGAGATTTTCACTGTGGAAACAAGGTTGTTGTTGGTTATTTTGTTGGTAATTATTCCTAGAGGTGAGTCCCTTGAGTTCCCAACAATGAGATTCCTAGTTACCTATTCCTAGTTAAATTTGGCAACATCGACAGTCATTCTCCAATGAGAGGCCATATGGGCCACCCTGAGGCTAGCCAGGGAGATTTGGAGAATCAACCAGTCTTGTGAGGTATTGACAAAATCCAGGGGGAACGAACAACCTCTGTGAGTCAAACCAAAAGTCAGGACGAACGAGATGCTATGTGAATCTAATGCAAAAGTCAGGGGGAATGTACAACCTCTGTGAGCATAGACAGTCTAGTGCAAAAGTCAGGGGGGACGTACAACCTCTGTGAGCATAGACAGACTAGTGAAAAAGTCAGCGGGAACATACAACCTCTGTGAGCCTAGTCAAACCTTGTGAGCCATGAGAAAAAGTCAAGTTATCTAGCAAAAGTTAGGTTGAATGTAAAATTCTTATGAGCTAGAAACAAAGGATATTCCTAATATTGCAAATGATGTAATTGTATTGATATGGTGCGTTGGCACATGTAAACATTATCCACCATGAAGAGAAATTTGAATTGCCTTGTCAAGAGTTGTAACTAAAGTCTTGAGTCTAGTTCTATTTTAGTAATGTTGAGTTGCAACTAAAGTCTTGAGTCTAGTTCTATTTTAGTAATGTTGAGTTGCAACTAAAGTCTTGAGTCTAGTTCTATCTTAGAACTAAAGTGTAATGTTGAGTTGTAACCAATCTCAAGTCTAGTTCTAAAGTTCGAACTAAAGTGTAATGCTGATTTGTAACCAATCTCAAGTCTAGTTCTAAGTTTGAACTAAAGTGTGAAGCTGAGTTATGACTAATGCATGCAAACAGGTTACTATTTCGAGCTTCTCCTGTTCCCCTTTTTATCCTATATAAGAAGAGGTTGAACCCTCTCCTCAACACAGTTCTGCAACATAGTTTTCATATGCAGGTTGAGGGTGAAGCAATAGAGGAGAACATCAGTAATAAAGAGGCAGCATATTGGAGGTGTATTTTAGCAAGGTCTTGTAAGTCTTTGCCAAATCAGAGTCATCTTGGCAAGCTCTTTGAGAGAAGTACATTCATGGTGGACATTTGACGGCAACCTGCCCCTCAGTGGACGGTCGCTCCACCAGGATCTTCTCTTCCTCTAACGACCCGAAGAGTCAACGCTCTTCAACTCCTCTCGGGAGTTCTCCTACCCACAGTAATACTCCTTCGGTGATCTCCCCTTCAGATATCGGGAGATCGGATCTCTAGATATCGTGAGTCTTGCAACACTATCCCGTGCAATCAAACGCCGAGACTCCGAATCCCTGATGGTCAATGGTCAACCTCGGGATATCGCCACTCATGATGCCGAGTCTTTATACTTCAAATCCCCGAGTGCCGAAGTGCCGAGACCATGTGTTATACTCCACCCAACCTCTGTGGGCCCGTCGCGACTCGAGACTTCACTATCTCTCCGTGCTCCCTCTGACTTTGAAAAAGCCAAAGTGCCGAACCCCAACTCCTCGGGATCTGATGCCACCTGTCTGCGCTCGGATCGACGGTCCCGATCAGATCGGTAAATCGCACCCCGCGATCTCGACGTGCATGCGTTTCTAGCAATCGCTGACCCCGATTCGCCGATATGCAACGGCAAATGATTCTTTCTGCGCCTGAGGGATTAACTTCCTCGCTCCTTCTCCCAGATCCAATGATCCACAGGATTTCACGAGTCTTCACGACAAATTCAAGTCGTCGATTCTCTTCCTCTGGAGAATCCTCCGTTCGCCACCTTTGTCCTGCGCAACTGAAACAAAGGGACTATCCCTCCTGAGCTTTTGTCAACTCAGACTTCCTCAGGGATTTCTCGAACACGCTCCCTGTGCTCGTTCTTCAATCACTTCCAAAAGTGTTGAAGTCTTCCGGACCTTGCGCATTCACGCTCGCAACAGCTTCAAATTTTCCCCCTCTCAGACTTGCCGCTAAGATTCAACCTTGACCTGCACTCGCCTGCACGGCTCGAATAAATCAAACCCAACTCTGGGCAAAGTGAGAACAAAATTTCAACTGTTTGGCCTCCTCGACACACTCTATGCGACGGAATTCAACTGCCTCTGTGCAGGAANTCTTCATGACAAATTCAAGTCTTCGATTCTCTTCCTCTGGAGAATCCTCCGTTCGCCACCTTTGTCCTGCGCAACTGAAACAAAGGGACTATCCCTCCTGAGCTTTTGTCAACTCGGACTTCCTCAGGGATTTGTCGAACACGCTCCCTGCGCTCGTTCTTCAATCACTTCCAAAAGTGTTGAAGTCTTCCGGCCCTTGCGCATTCACGCTCGCAACAGCTTCAACTTTTCCCCCTCTCAGACTTGCCGCTAAGATTCAACCTCGACCTGCACTCACCTGCACGGCTCGAATAACTCAAACCCAACTCTGGGCAAAGTGAGAACAAAAGTTCAACTGTTTGGCCTCCTCGACACACTCTATGCGGCGGAATTCAACTGCCTCTGTGCAGGAATCTCCCGGCTCAAACAGAGAAACAATTGAAACTCATTCTCTCAAATTTCTAACTTGATATGCAATCACATAAGCAGCATATAACAGATAAGCATAGAAATAAGCAAACATGCACAAGCATAATATCAGCAACACACAGAGATCAAACACGTCCATGGAATTGAATCAGGGCTCTTCCTATTAATTCAATAACTGTACATGGAGGTTTCTTCACAATTCTCTGCTTCGCTCTCCTCTCTCTCTCAATGCTAATGCTGAATGAATGTATTATTACAAAATGATACCAGGGAGGGTGTCTATACTCCGTTTTCCCTCTCGAAAGGTGACTGTCTAATCTAGACTTAACTATTCTATCTACTGGAATTTAATCTAAATAAATGCCTCATCTACCTAAGGACGAGAGCTTATCCGCTCAAGGTCCGTTACATATACAAAGTGCACTTCATCACATCAAGTATTAATGTTTGGCACAGCCATATCACAATGTTCCAAAATTTGAATGCTGGCGCTGTCCAGCTGTTCCTTTGCCTCCACGCGCTGGCTCGCTTGATGAGTGAGTGATGCTCCTGCATCAATATTTGTAAGAGATATTACATTATTAATGCAATAAAGGAATATTGTTTGCTGGGGTTTTTCTCCCTCTACAGGTTTTCCCCGGGGTATATGTGTTGTTGATATGCATGTTTACTTATCTACATAATTATTGCTATTCGATTATGATTTGAAATTGTTGAAGTGTATTAAGTTGGAATCAAAGTATTCAAGAAAATAAAATAAATAATCCGCATAAGAAATCAAGCTCATAATTTAACATGGTATCAGAGCCAAGTTGTGTTAAACGTGTGTAAGTGCAGTAGCAGGTACATACAGATCCAAGTGATCTTGATTAATTTTCCACTGTGAGGACCATGTCATCCTCCATTTTAGTCAGGGCGGAAGATAGGCTCGAAGGAGCTACCAACTTTAATGTGTGGAAGATCTGTATAACAAATATCTTGCAAGAGCATGATCTTGAGAAGTATGTGACCACAGTGGTGGAGGAACCAACGAATAATGCAGGAAGAATGGCTTTCAGGAAGAGTCAATCAAAGGCCAAGTGAATCATCTTTGACTCATTCAAAGACAATATAATGCATGTAATGACTTCGTTGATGACTGCCAAGGACTGTATGGATACCTTGGTGAATATGTATGAGAAACAATCTCCAAGTCAGAAGAGGACACTTAAGCACAAGCTTAAGTATCTGAAGATGGAGAAAGGTGAATCAGTGGCATCTTTCTATTCCAGGATAGCTCAGATCAGAGATCATCTTTTGGTCACAGGGGTGACAGTGGATGATGATGATTTAGTGCAGGCCATTTTTTACGGTCTTCCTTCTTCATGGGAGACCTTCTTATCCAGTGTAAGTGGGAGAGAGATTCAGCCCACATTTGAGAGGTTATGGCATGATTGCCTCCAGGAGGAGAGTCGCACAGCTACCAGGAGCGAGCCAATGAAAGAAGAGCACTCAATTTTAGCATCAAGATTCAAGGGAAAGAAGAAATGCACTTTCCAAAAAGGCTCTCAATGGAAGACAAACATCAAAGGTACATTCAAAGGCAAGAATGTTGATACATCTAAGATTAAATGCTTTAGTTGTAATAAGTTGGGTCATTTTGCTAAAGATTGTTGGTTTAGAAAGAAATATCCTCGGAAATGGAAACATCATGCCTCAACTGTTGAGGATGATGAATCCAAAAGAAATCAGAAAAGTCCTACTAATCAGAAAGAAAATAGGAAAGAATATTATTTTGTTTCTGCTTTATCCAGTTCAGTTTCCACGGGGCCGAAAACTTGGTTAGTAGATAGTGGTGCACGGTACAAGGAGATCCTCTCATATTTCGAGACAAAATATTTTGCAGAGTTGGTCAAGATCGGGGATGAAAAATGTTACAAGATAGAGGGAGTAGGCTCTATCTCCTTTAGATTGGAATCTGGGGCTAGACTTCATGTTGATGAATTATTATATGTTCCAGGGCTCAAGAACAATCTACTATCAGTTGCAACCCTTGAGGACAAGGGATATTGGGTGATCTTCAAGGACAGGAAGGCACTACTATGGGCTAAAGGTATCCACTTAAGTACATAAGAACCCATTGGAACTCATAGTGGAGGATTGTACGTCGTGTCAGGACAGTCAATTCAGGCATTGGTTCATGATGCGACTAGCTCTAGCGAGTTGTGGCACAGAATACTTGGACATCTTCCTTACAAATCTCTTTCAGGTCTACAGAACATGGTATGTGGCATTCCGTCTATTTCTCTTAGTAAAAATGAAATTTGTAATGGATGCATGCTAGGTAAAAATATAAAGAAATCATTTCCTAGTAGTGACAATAGAGCTTAGGGCATATTAGANTCTAGCGAGTTGTGGCACAGAATACTTGGACATCTTCCTTACAAATCTCTTTCAGGTCTACAGAACATGGTATGTGGCATTCCCTCTATTTCTCTTAGTAAAAATGAAATTTGTAATGGATGCATGCTAGGTAAAAATATAAAGAAATCATTTCCTAGTAGTGACAATAGAGCTTAGGGCATATTAGATCTGGTTCATTATGATGTATGTGGTCCCATGTCATCTCCCTCACTCAGTGGTTGTTTGTATTATGTCATTTTTATTGATGATTACTCAAGAAAATGTTGGATATATTTTCTTAAAGCTAAAAGTGACAAATTTGATAAACTCAAAGAGTATAAAGCCTTTATTGAAAAGAAGACAGGGAAACACACCAGAATCCTTAGAACAGACAATGGAGGAGAGTTTGAATCTCTTCAGTTTGAGGATTTCTGCAAGTCAGCAGGAATCAAGAGACAGTTGTCCATGCCATATAACCCTCGGAAAAATGGTGTTGCTGAGAAGAAAAACATGACTATTTGTGAGGCAGCAAAAGAAATGATGTTTGACCAGGATCTGCCAAATTATTTATGGGCAGAAGCTACCTCCATTGTCGTGTATATTCAGAACAAGTGTTCACATCCTATTTTGAAGGACAAGACTCCTGAAGAATTCTTCTCGGGGATCAAACCTAAAGTAGGGAATCTAAGGATATTTGGATGTCCTGTGTATATTCATGTCCCTAAGGAAAAGAGGACAAAGATCGAACCCTCATGCAAGAAAGGGGATTTTGTGGGGTAGAGTGAGAACTCCAAAGATTACAGGATTTATGTACCAGCTCATAGGAAAATAGAGGTAAGCAGAGATGTGACTTTCCATGAGGAAGTTGCATTTAATAAATCCAGAGAGCTTCAGCAGGATTCAGAAGCAGTTCAGCCAACTTCACCCTCTTCTGAAAATGAAGAGTCAGATGATCAGAGGGAGGAACCTCATGAAGGGCCAAGTAATGAGCCCCTAGAACCCGTTGAAGTGTTAGAAAGAACTCTTGAAGAAACTCTATCCAAAAGGAAGCCAGGGTGGCTTAAAGAAATAGTGCAGGAAGCAGAAAGGATAGCTTCTCCCAAAGGAACTTTTAGGGAAAGGAAGAGGCCTCATACGTTTGGAGGCTATGTTGCACTGATGAGAAGCATTAGTGATGTAGAACCTTCTTCATTTGAAGAAGCAGATAAATTACAAGTATGGAAGGATGACATGCTTGAGGAATACAGGTCTATTATAAAGAACAATGTTTGGGACATTGTGCCAAGGCCAAAAGACAAATCAGTGGTTTCTTCCAAATGGATCTATAAGATCAAACATGTAGCTGATGGAAGTGTGGAAACATTCAAAGAAATATTTGTAGCCAGAGGATTCACTCAGAAAGAAGGAATCAACTACGAAGAGACTTTTGCTCCTATATCCAAGTATACCTCCATTCGATCTATTATTTCTTTAGCTTCCGTACTTGGTTGGAAACTACATCAGATGAATGTAAAAATAACATTCTTGAATGGAAAGATTGAATAGGAGGTCTTTGTGGAACAACCAGATGGTTTTATGCTGCATAACAAAGACACTCATGTATGCAAGCTAAGGAAGGCCTTGTATGATCTTAAGCAGGCTCCCAGAGTTTGGTATGACAGGATTGATGGCTTTCTTAAAAGCCTAGGCTTTCAGAAAAGTGATGCTGATGCAAATCTATACTTCAAGGTAAGAGGTAACCAACTTGTTATACTAATCCTATATCTTGATGATCTCTTTCTAATAGGAAATGAAGGGCTAATAGCCTGGTGTAAGAGGGAGCTAACCTCAGAATTCAAGATGAAAGACTTAGGCTTGATGCATTACTTTCTAGGATTGGAAGTGTGGCAAAGACAGGGCGAGATATTTCTGGCACAAGGAAAATACACAGTGGATGTACTAAAGAGGTTTGGTATGATGGATTGCAAATCCATGTCTACTCCGATGGTTACCAACCTAAAGAAGCTGCATGATTCTGATATAGGTTCAGATTTGGTGGATCCCACCATGTATAGGTAGCTGATTGGATCATTGATGTACATGATCCACACTAGGCTAGATATATGCTATGCAGTGATTGCAATGAGTCAGTTCATGACTGAACCGAGACAAAGGCACTGGGTGGCAGCAAATCACATCTTTAGGATATCTCAGAGGGACCATTACTTATGGTATGATATATACATCCAGTGGTGGTTTATTTTTGCATGGGTATGCAGATGTTGACTGAGAAGGAAGCCCAGTGGATCGAAAGAGTACTTCCAGATACTTCTTCAGTTTAGGATCCGCTATGATCTCTTGGTCAATCCGGAAGCAGGGATCCATTACATAGAGTACAACAAAGGTTGAGTACATTGTAGAAAGTGATGCTAGCAAGGAAGCAATATGGCTCAGAAAATTGGTTTATGAGTTTTTTGGTGACAAGCTCGAGACGATGGTGGTTCACTGTGATAATCAAAGTTGCATAAAATTGACAAAGAACCTGGTATTTCAAAACTGGTCAAAACATATTGACATGAGGTACCACTACATCCGAGACTTGGTCCAGAGAAAAATTGTAAAGTTACAGTACATAGCCACGAGCGAGCAGGTAGTTGATATCCCGACCAAGCCTATGACCACGAGACAGTTTGTGCAACTAAGAGGCAAGCTTGGTGTGGCTAAGAATGACTCCCTCGCTGAGAGGGAGTGTTAAATTTGGCAACATCGACATTCATTATCCAATGAGAGGCCATATGGGCCACCCTGATGCTAGCCAGGGAGATTTGGAGAATCAACCAGTCTTGTGAGGTATTGACAAAATCTAGGGTGAACAGACAACCTCTGTGAGTCAAACCAAAAGTCAGGACAAACGAGATGTTATGTAAGTCTAATGAAAAAGTCATGGGGAACGTACAACCTCTGTGAGCATAGACAGTCTAGTGCAAAAGTCAGGGGGAATGTACAACCTCTATGAGCATAGACAGACTAGTGAAAAAGTCAGGGGGGACATACAACCTCTATGAGCCTAGTCAAACCTTGTGAGCCATGAGAAAAAGTCAAGGTATCTAGCAAAATTTAGGTTGAATGTAAAATTCCTATGAGCTAGAAACAAACGATATTCCTAATATTGCAAATGATGTAATTATATTGATCTAGTGTGTTGGCACGTGTAAACATTATCCACCATGAAGAGAAATTCGAATTGCCTTGTCAAGAGTTGTAATTAAAGTCTTGAGTCTAGTTCTATTTTAGTAATGTTGAGTTGCAACTAAAGTCTTGAGTCTAGTTCTATTTTAGAACTAAAGTGTAATGTTGATTTTCAACTAAAGTCTTGAGTCTAGTTCTATTTTAGAACTAAAGTGTAATGTTGAGTTGCAACTAAAGTCTTGAGTCTAGTTCTATCTTAGAACTAAAGTGTAATGTTGAGTTGCAACTAAAGTCTTAAGTCTAGTTCTAAGTTCGAACTAAAGCTTGTCAGTCTCAAGTCTAGTTCTAAGTTCAAACTAAAGTGTAATGTTGAGTTGTAACCAATCTCAAGTCTAGTTCTAAAGTTCAAACTAAAGTGTAATGCTGAGTTGTAACCAATCTCAAGTATAGTTCTAAGTTCGAACTAAAGTATGAAGCTGAGTTATGACTAATGCATGCAATCAGGTTACTGTTTCGAGCTTCTTCTCTTCCCCTCTTCAGCCTATATAAGAAGAGGTCGAACCCTCTCCTCAACACAATTTTCATATGCAGGTTGAGGGTGAAGCAATAGAGGAGCACATCAGTGATAAAGAGGGAGCATATCGAAGGTGTATTTCAGCAAGGTCTTGTAAGTCTTTGTTAGGTCAGAGTCATCTTGGCAAGATCTTTGAGAGAAGTACATTCATGGTGTATATTTGTAAGAGATCTTACATTATTAATGCAATAAAGGAATATTGTTTGCTGGGGTTTTTCTCCCTATACAGGGTTTCCCCAGGGTATATGTGTTGTTGATATGCATGTTTACTTATCTACATAATTATTGCTATTCGATTATGATTTGAAATTGTTGAAGTGTATTAAGCTGGAATCAAAGTATTGAAAAAAATAAAAGAATTAATCTGCATAAGAAATCAAGCTCATAATTTAACAGATAAATGAATGGTGCAGTCCAAGGGAATGAGGATAGTGAAGGGGGGGCATTCCTTGGGTCAACCCTAATATATGAATGGGACTCCATTCCTTGGGTTGGGTAGGTCAAGAGGAAGAGAGCTGGTGGAAATCAGGATAACTGTAGGAGAATGCCAATGGCTTATGTACATGTTTTGGGCCAGGGTGCCTTTGTATCTATCTTTTGGGGCCAAAGAGCCTATGTATTTATGATTTTTGGGGGCCGGAGTTCCTATGTATATATGGTATTTGGGACATAGTTCCTATGCAATTTTTTTAAGTTGGAATTCCTATGTAATTTCAAGCCAAAGAGCCTATATGTTGATTAATGGTCGGGGAGCCAGAATTGTAAAATGAAATTACACATGTAGGGTGTTTTGCAATGAGGAAAGTGAAAAAATAAGAGGTAGAGGATGTAACATCCGCAGTTCTAATACCTGTGAATTGTAAAGTAATTGTATAAACGTGAATTAGGCTGGTGAGTCAATGTGTTTGGGCGAAGAGCTTGTATTGATTTAATGTGGTCAGGGGACAAATTGCATATTATGAACATTGAAATAATTAATAAAAGTAATAATCGTTGTATGTGATACAAAAGAGATGAAGAATGATGGGGGGCTATGATTCCACAAGAGAGAGGGGTCCAAGGGGGAATTATTCATGGGTATTAATCCAACCCAGATTCTTGAAATTATTATCTTTGTGTATAACCTTCTATTTGTTGATTGAGTGTATGAGAAGCCACTAATTTAAACTCATGTAAGAGGGTGGGTGTGAGTGGTCACATCCCATAGTTATTGGAGAGCATGGGATGAAGTACAATCATCCTTGAGAAGAGTGTGAGCAAAGTAAGAAAGGAAGAAGAGGAAATTTGTATGTAGATTAGGGACAATTTTTACATGCATATTTTGGGCAGCAAAGGAGGAGCAGAGGGATAGGAAGAGGACCCGCCATGGTATACTTGAAGGAAACCATTTCTTGGTTGTGTTTTTATGCTGATAAAGAGGCCTATGTGCCTATAAATCAGGCTATGAGCCTATGGTGTGATTTTCTATGGAGAAAATGACTTAGAGCCTTGTGAAGACTGCTATGAGAAAACATGAAATAGCTGAGATATCCTAGAATTCCCTTCTTAGTGATTCCTCACCAACCAAGTGCACTAGGGACCCTGATAAATGAATGGTACAGCTTGATGGATTGTGAATAGTGAAGGGGGTGCATTCCTTGGGTAGTACAGGTTGTGGGGAAAAGAGAGAGATAGAGGTTTGGGACTGTTGTGAGGATAGAACCTAGGTTTGGGGTTCTTATGTGTGAAGAGTGGATAACCAGTGGGTCAGATCTCCTTTTGGACTCATAGATTCAATTCGGGGGTGGCTTGTTCATGAGAGAAAATGATCAATAGTGCCTATGGTTGGGAGGTTCATCCTTCGTTTGCAGCCAGTTGGTTAATCATTAACAAATAAGTATTTATGTTTTGTTCTTATGTTAATTATGCTCTGTAAATGGTTTTTATGAATGTTGTGTGTTTGGTGTTTTCTTAAACAAATGTATTCATGTTTAATATATGTTTCTAGATGCATTTATAACCATGGTATGAGTCAAATGGTCATATTTGTGTGTGATTTGTAGATGGTAAGCTACAAGAATTTGATTAGGAGTAAATATTAACAATTTAATGAGTTTTTGCACGTAATGTTGCTCAGCTAGGCATTGTATACATTACACGATGCACATGATAAGATTAAAGGGGAGCATAATGATACATGGGTATTTGTAATGTTCCCAAGTTGTTCCTTGCTTGGAAACTTAGGGTTTTATTGAGTTTTTTTGCTTGTCTTTTGTTTTGTTCGCAGTTCAACCTTCCATATTTGCACTAGAAGGGTTATGTGGAGTTTTAAGTTGTGAAATGATATAATTATGGAAATAATCACACCAAATAACAATATACAAGAGATTTAACACAATGGAATAGAAACAACTTCATATATGACCTTTATTTAGATAATATGATGATCATGATACAATAGATATGCATATCTGGATAGATACAAGAAGAAGAATGAAGCTGGAATGGTTGTTGCTACAACAAGCTCAAATATTGTAGAGAATAGCTTCCAAAGGCACCACAAACTCCTGAAGAAAGGGACAAGATCAATTTCTTCCCCTTTGATTACTGGATCTACTCTCCCTGGATGAGTTTCACACTTCATGTTGGTTGTAGCTCTTCAATATTTCAGATTCCTCCTTTTAGGCCACCAAACCATACCAAAATTACTAGAACAGTATATCTTGGGAAGACAAACCCCTTGGTTGAGTTTATTTCTAATTGAAGGTGTTTCGATCCCTCAAATGGATGCATCCTCTTTCTGATGTTCACCCTCCTCCTCTAAAACTAGTGCCAAGCCTCAAATAAAATATATGTCAATGAAACCCCCTCCACAATAGGCTAGGAAAGGTTCCCTAGGCCCCACTGTCAAATCCCAATAGGTTCTGGGTTCCAAAGCCTCCTCTCTTTAGATCAAATAGAACTTCCTCAACAAGTGCGCCCTCCTGCTGGAAAACCCTCATTGGTGTGAATTATCCTTCTCCTTCCTTGTAGAACCAACCTGTAGTTGAATATAATGGTGAGGGAGGGATATTTCATCTCTGTGACCAAGCTTGGACTAGGAAAGGTGGAATCTTTCACCACGGAGATGATCTCTAGTGTTTGTTCTCCCAAAACCCTCAAAACGTCCTTAGGCGCTGAAGAGCTCAAGATGCAAAAGTGAAAATGNTAGGAAAGGTGGAATATTTCACCACCGAGATGATCTCTAGTGTTTGTTCTCCCAAAACCCTCAAAACGTCCTTAGGCGCTGAAGAGCTCAAGATGCAAAAGTGAAAATGACATGAATAATGAGCGAGGCTCCCTCCTTTTTCCTTTATACCCTTGTTCTAATTCTCAGTTGAGTTAGTTGACCACCCTCTAAGCTTAACTCCTTACTTTTCTCCATGTGGTATTTTTCCCACTAACTTTACCTTTTTCCCCAAAGTCACTTTTAAATTACAACATTGCGCTAAAGTGAATACTTTGTAGTCTTTTAGCCCCCATATCCCATGAGAATATAGTCTAGTGGGGGGAATACATACTACTAAGTCTCTATAATCCTCTCATCAAGAGGTGGGGAAGATTACAGTCTCCCCTACTAGAAATTTATTGCCCACAAGTAATTATGATCCTACTTTCTGAAGAACCTGTTCATTCTCCCATCTATAATCCTCAATAGGAAAATCCTTTCACTTGATTAGGTACTCCTTGATGCTCCTCTTTCTTAGATTTTTCTCCCTCACTTCCAACACTATTTCTAGTATCAATATCAATTGTCCCTCCTCATCCAATGAAGGTAGTTCCTCAATAGGAGTGATGTGTTGGACTAAGGCTCTTTTCAAGCATGATACATGAAAAAAATTATGTATTTTTCTCTTGGAGGGTAACTCAAGCTCATATGCCACAACCCCTACCTTTATTCTCACCCTGTATGGCCCAAAAAAATGAGGTTTAAGTGTTTCTATGCCACTCTTCTTTATAGAGGTTTTCCTGTATGGTTGGAGTCTTAAGTATACTAGATCACCAACCTCAAAAGTGCACTCCACTCTGTGCTTGTCTCCCTGAATATTTTGTTGATTTTATGCCCTGTGCAAATGGTCTTTGAGTTATCTGAGTATATCCTAGCTCTTTTGAATCCAATCATGTACCATAGGTGCTATGTTATCCCCAAATACAATATCCACAAAGGTGAGAGGATCATAACTGTACAAATCCATGAAAGGATACATACCAATAGACATGTGGTAGGTGGTGTTGTAACAATACTCACCCATATGTAACCACTTAACCCATTCCTTATGTTTCCCAGATACATAAGCCCATAGATATCCTTCTACCCATTTGTTAACTATCTTTGTCTGACCATCCATCTGACGGTGATAATTGGTGTTGGGAGTCAAGTTCGTACCTTCCAACCTGATTAACTCCAGCCAAAAATTACTCATGAACCTGTTGTCCCTATCACTCACAATGGTTTTTGGCAAACCATGAAGCCTGAATATATCTCTTAAGAATAATTATGCAACCTGTGAAGCACTGTAATATGAGGCAATGGAAAAAAATGTGCATAATTAGTTAACTTGTCTACTACCACAAAGATGCAATCCTTGCCCTGAACTTTGGGCAACCCTGCGATGAAGTCCATGGAGATACCCTACCATTTGTTCTATGAAATGGGGAGTGATTGCAATACACCTACTGGATGAGTGTGTTCATCCTTTTTTTCCTCACAAGTGGAACATTCCCTGATATGGTGCATTACATCATCTTTCATACCCCTCCATGTGAATCTCTCCCTGACTTTCATGTATGTCTTGACAAAGCCTTGGTGCCTAGCCAATGTCAAGTCATGGCATGCCTTTAGCACTCTCTCTTTGAATTATGACTCATGAACTAGGAAAATTTGGCCTTTGTAATATATGATGTCATCCATGATCCTGAAGTTCTCATCCTTTATATGTCCATCCATAAACTCACATGCAAACCTATTTTTTGAATACTCCACCAAGAGGTGTGCCTTCCAATCAAATGAAATATCTGTCATGGCATATATTGAAGGTCTCTTGGATAAAGCATCAACCACCACATTGTTTTTTCCTTTGACAAATTCAATGTAAAATTCATAAGCTTGGAGTTTTCTAACCCATTTTTGTTGCCTCTCATTGAGGTCCTTTTGATCCAAGAAGTATTTTAGGCTATTATGATCAGTTCTGACAACAAATTTCATCCCAAACAAGTACTGTCTGAATTTGGCCAAGGCATGCATAATGTTCAACATCTCCTTGTCATAGATGGTGTAAGGGACCTCAGGTCCCCTCAATTTTTGGCTTTCATAGGCAATAGGGTGTCTATTTTTCATAAGAATTGCTCCAATTCCCTCACTTGAGGCATCACACTCCAATATGAATGACTGTGAGAAATATGGAAAATAAAGCACCAGGAAAGTACTCATCAGCTTCTTCATGTTATCAGATGTTACTTGTGCCACTTGAATCCACTTGAATGTGCCCTTTCTGTTCAAACCTGTCAAGGGTGCACAAATTTGGGAGAACCCTTTGACAAACCTCTTGTAGTAACAACAAATGCCAAGGAATCCCTTCAACTCAGTAAGTGTTTTGGGTGTGGGCCAGTCAAGTATAGTTTGTATTTTCTCTTGGTGTACCTATACCCCTTTTTCTCCAATGATATGTCCCAAGTAAAGGACTGCAGTCATCCAAAATCCACACTTTGACTCCTTAGGGTACAAATATTTCTCCTCCATAATGCTCAATATTTGGTCTACATTCTTGAGATGATCCTCCCAGGTCTTGCTATATATCAACAAGTCATAAAAAAAACGAAGAGAAACTTCCTCAACTATTTGTTGAATACATGATTCATGCATGATTGGAAGGTGGTTGGTGCATTAGTTAGCCCAAAGGGACTAACCAAAAAATCATAATGAGCATAATGGCATCTAAAAGATGTTTTTTTCACATATTTCTCCCTCATTTTGATTTGATGATAACCGGAGCGCAAGTCTATTTTGGTAAAGTAGATGGTGCCATGTAGCTCATCCAATAGCTCATCCATTCGAGGGATGGGGTACATGTTCTTAATAGTCTTCTTGTTAGTAGCCTCATCCATCCTTCCCTTACCTCTATAAATTTCCCTTGGATCCTTTGTCCCTTGGTTTATTGGGGGTCTTGGAGTGAATTTGGCTTTAGCTGCTGACCCCATCAAGTCCCTAGTCCTCCATATGGCATATTGTAAGTTGCGGGGCTTAAAATCCTTAACCCAACCACGTAAGGGTTCCAACAACCCTTCAGTGAAAAGAATCAATAGTCTAGCAGGTGATATGTCTGATATCATCACAACTGTCCTCTAGAAATCCTCAATATAACTCTTTGGTGACCCTGTCTGCTTGAGTTGCATGAGCTCCCTGAACTGTATTTCAGGATCTCCCTGATCAAATCTGCCAATGAGCCTTTGGGTGAAATATGGGTATGATGTGATTTGATTGTGTCCCAAGGTGTTCATCCCATGATACCACCAATCATGTTCTTTCCCTTCCAAATATATAGTCGAAAATTTTATAGAATCAAGTTCCCTCATGGGGTTAAGATGCAAATAAGCATCCAATTTTTGCACCCAATCCTACGTAGTAAATCTAGTTGTCCCACCAAATGTAAGTATCTCCATATTCCTTTCCYTGCACTCCAACTCATGACTGCTCTTTTGGTATTTTCTAGGCCTACTCTTGTATTTTATGCCACAATATTGATCCAATGTAACCTGTCTCCTGAAACCTGCACTGAAAGTTGCATACTCCCTAGCATAATCCTCAAAGTTGTCCTCTACTTCTGGAGGGAAGTTATAATGTTGTTGAGCTTCCAAGAAAGAAGGCATGTAAGTTCTAGGAGTGGCTCTATTGTGTGTTATCCCCATGAAAGGTCCCCCTCCAAAGATTTGTCCCTTTGTATGGTAGTGAGGATCCTGCTCATGATGATGTTTAGTTCCCCCATGAGAACCACTAGCTTCCTTATTCACATTATTATTCAGGACATCCCCTCCATGGTTAATGTGCATAAGGAGAAGCAAAATCTTCTCCTAGATAGCATTCAATCTCTCTAAGGAATCTCTCATCTCATCATGTCCCCTGTGCATTGTTTCCCGAGTCTCTTGTTGATGGTGTTGAAGGGTGAACTGTGTGTTGTCCATGGATATCTTCAACTTCCTTACTATACCTCCTAAAACTTGTGGCTCACTGTCATCACCTGACCCTTCCATTTCTGCCTCTCGTTCACCTGTCTGTCTTATGCGCCTTCTCATACAGATACCACTGAAATTATGCATGTGCTAAACCCCACAATATAAGAAGATTTAATGCTCTGATACCAGTGTAATGTTCCCAAGTTGTTCCTTTCTTGGAAACTTAGGTTTTTATTGAGTTTTTTGCTTTTGTTTTGTTTTGTTTGTAGGTCAACCTTCCGTATTTGTGCTAGAAGGGTTATGTGGATTTTTGTGTTGTGAAAATGATAGACGTATGGAAATAATCACACCAAATAACAAGATAGAAGAGATTTAACACAATGGAATAGCAACAACTTCATATCTGACCTTTATTTAGATGATATGATGATCTTGATACAATTGATCTGTAGATCTGGATAGATACAAGAAGAATAATGAAGCTAGAATGATTGATGCTCCAACAATCTCAAAGACTGAAGAGAATATCCCCCAAAGGCACCACAAACTCTTGAAGAAAGGGACAAGATCAATTTATTTCCCTTTGAGTATTGGATCTAGTCTCCCTAGTTGAGTTGCGCACTTCCTGTTGGTTGTAGCTCTTCAAGATTTTTCCCTCCTCCTTGTAGGCCTCCAAACCATACCAAAATCACTAGAATAGTATATCTTTGGAAGACAAACCCCTTGGTTGAGTTTCTATCTAATTGAAGGTGTTTTGATCCCTCAAATGGATGCATCCTCTTTCTATAGTGTGCCTTCCTCCTATAAAACTAGTGCCAAGCTCCAAATAAAATATTTGTCAATGAAACCCCCTCCACAATAGGATACGAAAGGCGCCCTAGGCCCCATAGTCAAATCCCAATATCTTTTGGGCTCCAAAACCTCCTCCTCTCTTCAGATTGAATATATCTTCCTCAACGAGTGCACCCTCCCACTGAAAAACCCTCACTTGTGTGCATTATCCTTCTCCTTCCCTATAGAACCAACCTGTAGCTGAATAGAATGGTGAAGGAGGGATATTTTACCTTCATGACCAAGCTTGGACCAGGAAAGGTGGAATATTTTACCACCGAGATGATCTCTAGGGTTTGTTCTCCCAAAACCCTCAAAACATCCTTAGCTAAAGAGCTCAAGATGAAAAAGTGAAAATGACGTGAATAATGAGTGAGGTGCCCTCCTTTTTCATTTATACCCTTGTTATAATTATCAATTGAGTTAGTTGACCACCCTCTAAGGTTAACTCCTTACTTTTGTCCATGTGGTATTTTTCCCACTTACTTTAACTTTTTCCCTAATCGCTTTTAAATTATAACATTGTGCTAAAGAGAATACTTTGGAGTCTCTTAGCCCCCATATCTCGTGAAACTATAGTCTAGTGGGGGACATCTAGACTACGAAGTCTCTGTAATCCTCTCATCAAGAGGTGGGGGATATTACAATATACAATGGTATACAGTGGTATATAGTGATATACAATGATGATGCAAATATTGCTATTGATAATCCATATGAGGAGGAGATAGATTTTGGTGAGGACAATATGTTGGGACATAACGTTGTCCCATTATTTTTTCTTGAGGATTGTATGGTGAAGTATTCTCATCAATTTCCTTTCAAATAACATATGCATGAGCAAGGGGTTGGAGAAAATCCTCTAGGGACATCCCCTGACATGGGATTCGAGCATACCATTGACTTTGGTTTACCTAGGATTGATAAATTGAGGGGTGAGATTCATGGTGCATTATACCTTTCTGAGCTTGAATTACATTCAAGGTACCATCAGATCAGGATGAGAGAAAAGGTTGTGTGGGTACATCAAGAGGAGATCCATGCCATATGGGATTGGCTCACGAATATTTCAGCTAATTGGAAGTCCCGCCTTCTGGTGGAACATTCCAAAGATTAGTTTTCTTCCAAGTTGATGGATGCTCACATTCAGGATGACAGGTACATAGTGATGTATGAAATTTTCTACTACAGAGAGAATATACTTAGTCCCTGAGTTCACACTTAGGGAGGATATCATGAGGGCTATACATGATACACCCTAGGTGGGGCATCCTAGGTACTTCGGGACTTACTAATAGATCAGATAGAGGTTCTCATGGAGATGCCTCGAGGACGATGTGTTGAGACATGTGAGTGAGTGCATGAATTTTCAACGAAATAGGTCAGGACATACCCACCCAACAAGACTGTCGCAACCTATACTCATTCCAAAACAAAAGTGGGAGAGTGTTTCAATAGATCTAATCATAGGTCTACTAGAGGTGTATGGCAGGGATTGTATCTATATCATTGATGGTCGATGGACTAAGTTGGCACATTTTTTTGTGAATCCATTAGAGTATGAGGCACTGCATGTAACAAAGTTGTTTTCCAGGGAGATGTTTAGACTCCATGGGTTGCCTGAGTACATTAACAATGATCGTGAAAACACATTTATCAATACATTTGGGTAGGAGATGGACATATTAGCAGGCACGGAGTTGACTTATAGTACCTTATTTCCACCAAATGGTTGCATACAAAAACAAGAGTAAAAAACTTGGTTTATTTGGATTTCCTTGGTTATTAGTGTGGAACAATAGGAATCAATAGGTATTGGGGATGGTGGAATTCTAAATTGGTTATGGGATTTGGGAAGTCATTTGATTTATAGATCACTTCAAAATTTTATATTCGTTGGCAAAGTTGTGATAGTGATTAGTCAGTTTCATTTTTGGACTATCATGAGAGGAGACAATAGGAATATTGTATAGGGCGAGACATATTTTATTTTCTAATACCCAGGATCGAGTCCAATAGTGTATTTGCATACTTTGAATTCAAAGAGATGCCTTGGAAATATATGACTTGTGGTAGTGGGTTTATCCCTTACAGGTATTTCAGCTTGGGGTTCTAGGAGAGGAGAATGCAGTTTGGGCACTGTTTCCGCCTTTATACACACATGGGTAACGTGGAGGAAATATTCAATCCACTTGGTGTGTCCTTGGGGGAAAGTTAGAGTTAAGGTGTTGTCACCTAATCCTAAACTCTTTTGTCTAGGCCAACTCCTAACGAAGCCAAAGGGGGTATTCCCTAAAGAAAATAATCTAAGTCTCAAAACTAAATCTAAGCAATTAGTGTTCTAGGAGTTTATTTCAAAAGAAAACATATAAATTAAATCTATTCTAAGAGCATATATCAATCAACCACCACAATATACATAAAGAAGTACTTGCATGAAAAGGATACTTAAGATAACAAGATGTAAGTAAATAAAGAAATACTTCAAGATAAAATGTAAATGATTGAGAAGTAAAAGTACTTGAAGCAAATGGATTTGTAAAGTGTGTAATAAGATAAGTTCCTTAAAAGTATCGTGGGAAATTGTTAATGAGATAATTAGATTGTCTTTATTGAAAGTAGGTTAATGAGATAATTTTTATTTGCAATGAAAATAAACTGTTTGAGAGCTAATCTAGATTTGGCCCTTCAGAGAACATTCCTAGAGTGGAGGTTGAGTGTGATGTCCCGTTCCCAAGAGTAGGCCAGGAGGGAGTGAAATAGAAGTCTATTTGTTCTTGTAGACTATATTCAGGCACACACAGGGAACAATAGGAGAAATAAGGGGTGATTTAGTGGCTAAATGATGAATTAAGCCAAAAAGCATAGAAAAAGTCACTTAAGCTAAAGTCAACGGAGAAATAGAGTGAAAAGGTGTTGAGGGGGAGAATTAATTAATTAATTAATCAACTTAGGAGGAAAAGAACCTAGCTTAATTGATGTCAATGGAGAATTAGATCGGGAAGAGTATAAAGGGAGGAATTCGACCTAATTCCTCATTATGTTATGATTGGATGTTGAGAGAGTTTCCAGAGGAGGTGTGTGGATTTCTAGAGGAAACCACCACTTTGATTGGTTTTGGTGTTGAGAGAAACACCATAGCCTATCGGAGATACCATCCAGGTATTTCACCGTGTTATTCAGGAGTATCCAATTTGCAGTGTTTGCGCAGCTCAGCTAGTGAGGGTGCAAGGGTTAGAGAGGATTTTTGTGTAGGTGCACGAGACCAGATATTATATTGCAGATTCCTCCTGAACCAATTGAGGAATAGCTAGGGCACATCTTTTGAGCCATCAGTCATTAGATTCTGACGATGGAATCTCTTAGTGCGCAGTAGAGAACCAGAAAGTGAGAAACTCTTGAGGAGGGACATTTGGGGTTCCAGAGGGAGTTCCAGATCAAGTCCGAGGAAACCCATCCGAACCAGTACAACATTGGCCAGGGAACACATTTTGAGATATATAGCATCGTATTCCCTCGGTGGAATCACTAGGGCACACTCATAGAGCCGAGGAGGTGTGCAACCCCCTAGGGGTTGACATCCAGAGCATCTGAGGTCCGATATTAACTCTGTCAATCATCAGTATCATCCTATAGGCCAGAGCACTCAGTTTGGAACATTTTCCATGTGATTTTTTTTATTATAGCCACCAGGGCAAGTTTTCCAGAGTTGCAGCAGTTGTCGTGAGTTTCTGGAACTCCATCTTTTTTCCAATCTATCCGTGCATGCAAAGATCTGCCTTCATCTTTTGATCATGGGTATTTTTTATTAGTTGCTTGTATTCCAGTGACGATCCATGATATTTGGCTGACAATTTCATATACTTTCAACACATTATTGTATTTCCTATTTTTTATCTCATAATACATATGAATGAGATAGTGTTTATTCCTTATTCTTTATGCATCATATATTCTACCTAAACATTAATTGAATGAAACACACATGCGAAAATCACCAAGCATGTTAAAACATTAACTCAAATTCATCCAGAAACCCCAGAGTATCATATCAGACAATGGATTTGAAAGTTTAGTAGTGTTTCCTAGACTAGCTGAGTTAGGAACATTATAGTGGTATCAGAGCTTTCTTCCTGCCAACCTATGAAGAAATTACTTCTCATTACCCCATGATTCCTGGAACAGGTGAAGAATACCCATAGGTTTGAGGAAATATTTGGGACAAGTACATTTAGTACCGTAGAGGTCATAGCAGAGACCGGAGAGACATGAATAGAAGGGACTACACTCCCTTCCACACTTAGTCCGATACAGATCAAGAGTTAGAGGATAGAGAGCATATCAGCTCTGACACGAAGACATAGATATAGAGGAGTATAGATGATAGACGAGGGACTCCAGAGGGTAGGGGTAAATGCCATGAGACACAGTCGGACAATACGCAGACCATCTTGAATGACCTAGCAAGAGGCCAGCGAGACATGATGAATGCCATATCACAGATGGCCATCAGTACAAAGATGATTCATCATAGCGTGAGAACTATAGGTGCCAATTCCACAAGAGGAGCGAGTGGTTCAGGAGGACACTGGGGAGGTGGGGCCAGTGGCTCCAGTGGATCTCATGGTGGAGCTAGGGCACACCCTTCACCAGTCTGATCCTACACATCGTCTGGGAGGATTCCCCGACCTATATACCCACAGTTCCAAGGAGGACAACCATTGGGACAACCAGTGCATGCAGGAGGACAACCAATTCAGGGATGGTAGTGCCACAAGATCCATTTGGGGAGTACAGGAGAGACTATTTGGCACTAGGACCCAAGTTCCATGAAAACATGAGTTTTCTAGACTATTGTTCAAGAAGATATCGAAACAAACCCTAGGAGGCAAAGAGGGGAAATGGGAAAACTCACAACATGGACTTCATCAAGAAAGTGGGAAAGTTGAACATTCCTACTTTCGATGGAACATAGAGATGCTCAAATCAGGCATGGGTATAGAATCTTGACACATAATTCAAGCTTAACCCGATGACAGAGTCAGAGGCTATTAGTTTCACCACTTTGCACTTGGATGGGGAGGCCCACGGGTGGTGGTACCATGGGATGGTGACCTTGGGTCAAACCCACATTACTTCATACTTGGAGTTCACTGAGAGGTTGATGGAGAGATTTGAGAAGAGAGATCCATAGATTCATTTCAGGGACCTTACATAGTTAAGATAGACAGGATCAGTCAAGACCTTCATCACATAGTTCGAGTGCAAGGTAGTGGTCATATCCAATATATCAAAGCACAAAATGGTGATGTTGTTCATTTAGGCATTGACGGAGCCATTGAGAGGTTGGGTTAAGGCTTCCAAGCCTCACACCCTACAGGAGGCCATTGTGTGCACGAGAGACATGGGGGACTCATCACTGAAACCCAAACCTGTTACCAAACCCTTTGTATCATAGAGAGACAGGTATCAGAGAAATAATCAAAGAGAATGGAAGGGTAAGCCAAAATTGGATGATGACACTAGACGTGAGTTGATGAGGAAGAATTTATGCTTCTCTTGAAGAGACCCTTGGGTTCCAAGAAATAGGTGCATAGGCAAGGGAGAGATCCATTATTGAGGTGGAAACACAAAGTTTGGATAGTGAGGAGGAGAAGAAGAACAATGGATCCACTAGCTCAGAGAAGGAGCCATCACAGATAGAGGAGAAACCTCCATGGAGACCACCAACACCTGCAAGGACCCACCCACCGGTAGCACCACAACCTCCTGAGCAGGATAACGCATAGAAACCAACAAAGGGAGGATTCATAGTGTCCCTTTCTGTTTTTCCTGTGTATGACACCCTTTGGATCAGAGGGACTATTCATGGACAATGGGAAATCTCTCTAATAGATTGTCGGGCCACCCACAACTTCATTTATGCTTCATTGGTATCGAGGTGGGCACTTCAGACAGAGGAGTTTGAGGGATTCAATGTTGCAGTAGCATATGGACATACAATGGAGTGTCTTGACAGAGTCCCATAATTAGCGGTAAAGTTAGGTAATTACACAGTGAGAGACACATTTTATGTAGTTGACCTATCTAACACAGATGTGGTATTAGGAGTCCAGTGGTTGATCACATTGGGAAAAATCACTACTAACTACCAAACCTTGGAGATGGGATTTAGGGACAGTGACGAGAAGAGGATCATTCCTAGGGGCATGTCGACAAGGGCACTCTGAACATTTTTGTCCAAGAGTATGGAGAGGATCATTAGGCATGAGGAGGTAGCATCTGTTGCAGAGTGCTTGATCACTTCGCATAAGTATTCAAAGGATCGACAATAGTATTAGACAAAGATTAGGAACTTGTTGGGACGACATCAACAAGTTTTTGATTTGATTCCACTAGGGAGGCCACTAGTCAAGGGGTTTGAGCACACCATTGAGTTGAAGGAGGGGGCCAAACCTATGATCACACCACCCTATATTCATCCTAGGAGGTTCAAGGATGAGATAGAGAAAGGAATTAAGGAATTGCTAGTGATGGGACACATCAGACCGAGCAGTAGTCCATTCACTTCTTCAGTTGTCTTAGTTATGAAGAAGGATGGTACCATGAGGATGTGCATCGATTAACGGGCCTTGAACAAGAAGATCATCAAGTATCGATATCCTATCCCTCACATAGATGAGTTGATGGATGAGTTGCATGGGGCAGTTTTCTTCTCAAAGATTGATCTTCGCTCTAGATATCATAAAATCAACATTCGAGAGAAAGACATAGAGAAGACGAAATTCAGATGCCACTTTGGTATTTTTGAGTTTTTGGTTATACCATTTGGGCCAACCAATGCACCAGCTACATTCCAGTCTTGCATGAACCAAATATTCAAGGATTAGTTGAGGAAATCGATCTTGGTTTTCTTTGACGACATCTTGGTATACAATAAGACATGGCAGGAGCATATGAGGCACTTGGATGAGGTGCTAAGTATCATGGAGACATGGTAATTAAATGCCAAAGAGTCAAAGTGTGAGTTTGGTATGACAAAGATGCTCTACTTGGGCCACATTATTAGTGCACAGGGGGTAAAGGTTCACTAGGAGAAGATCAGGGCCATTCTGGAGCGGCCAATGCCTAGAAATGTGACAGAGTTGAGGAGATTCTTTGGGCTATTCAACTATTACAGGCAGATTGTTAGGGGTTTTATTAGCTTGGAGCACCACTTACATATATCATCTAACATGGGGATTTCATCTAGACCGATGAGTCACAAAACTCCTTTGATCACATGAAGGAAGTCATGGGCACATATCCAACGTTAGCATTACCAGAATTCAGTTTGTCGTTTGTATTAGAGTGTGATACATCCGACGAGGGTATCAGGGAATTTTTGATGCAGGGAGGACATCCCATTGTGTTCGAGAATAGGAAGCTCATTCAACTTGAGAGGATGTACTCCATTTATGACAAGTAAATGTTGGCAATCATGCATGCCTTGACCAAATTCAAACCATATTTGGTGGGCAACAAATTTGTGGTCAAAACAGATCACAACAACTTAAAGTATTTCCTTGAGAAGAAGGACCTTAGTGAGCGCCAACAAAAATGGGTGATGAAGGTGCATGCCTTCGACTTCGACATAGATTATGTGAAAGGGAAGAAGAACATTGTGGTCGATGCACTCTCTAGGAGACCTGCCACATGTTCTTTGATGAAGATTTCAAAAGATTGGAAATCCCACTTGTTAGTGGAATATTCCAAGAACAAGTTCGCTTGTGATATTTTGGATGGATAGGTTTGGGATGATAGGTACAGGGTCATTGACGATGTCGTATTTTATAAGGACATTGTCTACTTAGTGTCAGATTCAGGCCTCAATAAAAATATCCTCACAGTCGTTCACGATTCACCACTGGCAGGCCATCAGGGGTTTTTCAAAACCTACAGGCAGATCATAGAGAGGTTCTCATGGAAGGGCCTCAAACATGACGTTATGAGATACATCAATGTGTGTGACTTGTCAGCAGAAAAATTTAGAGCATATGTTTCCAGCTAGGCTACTTCAACCACTTCCCATTACAGAGCATAAATGGGAGATCATATTGATGGAATTCATCACATGCCTACCCAAGGTCCAAGGTAAGGATTGCATCTATGTAGTGGTCGACAGATTGACCAAGTTTGCGCACTTCTATGCCATACCCACATAGTACAGTGCAATTCAGGTAGTCGAGTTATTATTCAGAGAGGTCTTCAGACTTCATGGGTTGCCAAGGAACATCATCAGTGACAGGGACAGCCAGTTTATTGGGACATTCTGGAGGGAGTTTCTTATATTGGTGGGGACAAAGTTGACACCCAACACCATCTATCACCCTCAAAAAAATGGGCATACCAAGATAGTCAACAATTGGGTTGAGGGGTATTTGAGGAACTATGTGAGTGGACAACAGAGAACTTGGGTCAGATGGCTACATCTAGGAGAGCATTGCTACAACACCACTTTCCATGTGTCCATTGGCATGAAACCCTTACGATCATTGTATGGTTCTGATGCTCCCACTTTGGTAGACTTGGTTTTTGGGGAGAGAAGAGATCCCAAAGCCAAGGATTGGATCACTGAGATTCAGGAGATTCTCAAGATGCTAAAAGAGAACTTGCAAATAACACAGAATCGACAAAAGGTGAGTGTGGATAGGCACAGGATAGAGCACATCTTTGAGGTTGGGGATTTGGTTTTCTTGAGACTCCAACCTTACAGATAGTCATCTCTCAAGAAGAGTGGGGCTGAGAATCACAAGCCCATATTTTATGGACCTTATAGGATCATGCATCAGGTAGGCGAGGTTTCTTATGAGCTATAGCTTCCAAAGAGGAGCAAGATTCATAACGTGTTCCATGTATCTTGCCTCAAGAAGGTGGTGGGACAATTCATCAACACATCAAAGGAGCTTCCACCATTAGATGAGGAGGGGTAGTTGGAGCTAGTGCCAAAGGAGGGTTATCAGGGAGATCTTGGTTAGATGGTGGGGACTTCCAGTGGAGGATGCCACATGGGAGGGAGAGCACATTTTGTAGCACCCAGTATTGATGTTGCTTGAGGACAAGCAATATCAGGAAGGGAGGATTGCGATGTCTCGTTCCCAAGGGTAGGCCAGCAGGGATTGACTTAGTAGTCTATTTGTTCCTGTAGAATATAGTTAGGAACACACAGGGTACAAGAGGAGAAATAAGGAGTGATTTAGTGGCTAAACGATGAATTAATCCAAAAAGCATAGGAAAAGTCGCTTACGCTAAAGTCAACAGAGAAATATAATGAAAAGGTGTTGAGGGGGAGACTTAATTAATTAATTATCACCTTAGGAGGAAAAGAGGCTAGCTTAAGTGATGTCAATGGAGAATTAGATCGGGAAGAGTATAAAGGGAGGAATTTGACCTAATTCCTCATTATGTTATGATTTGATGTTGAGAGAGTTTCCAGAGGAGGAGGAGCATCGACCTTCTATTGTTTTGTGGATTTCTGGAGGAAACCACCACCTTGATCGGTTTCAGTGTTGAGAGACACACCCTAGCCTATCAGAGATACCATCCAGGTATTTCACCATGTTATTCAGGAGTATACAGTTTGCAGTGTTTGTGCAGCTCAGCTAGTGGGGGCGCAATGGTTAGAGAGGGTTTTTGTGTAACTGCACAAGACCAGAGATTATCTTATAGATTCCTCCTGACACAGTTGAGGAATATCTAGGGCACATATTTTGAGCCACCATTCATCAGATTCTGATGGTGGAATCTCTCAATGCACAACATACAGCCAGAGAGTGTGCAGCGCTTGAGGAGGGACATTTGGGGTTCCAGAGGGAGTTCCAGATCATATCTGAGGAAACCCTTCCAACCCAATACAACATTGGTTATGTTGCACATTTCGATATATATAGCATCAAATTCCATCAGTGGAATCACTAGAGTGCACTCATAGAGCCGAGGAGGTGCACAACCCCCCAAGGGATGACATCCAGAGCTTTCGGGGTCCGATCTTCAATTCATCAATCATCAGTAGTAGCCTAGAGGTCAGGGTGCTTAGTTTGGGACAATTTCCAGGTGATTTTGTCGAGTATAGCCACCAAGGTGAGTTTTCCATATTTACAGTAGTTTTCGTGAGTTTCCATAACTACATATTTTTTTGATCTATCTGTGCATGTGCAGATCTGCCTTCATCTTCTAATCACATGTATTTTTTATTATTTTCTTGTATTCCTGTGATGATCCCTGAGATATAGCTAACGATTTTATCTTCTTTCATCACATTATTGTATTTCCTTCTTTTTCCCTCATAATACATATGAATGAGATGGTTTATGTTCCTTTTTCTTTATGCATCATATATTCTACCTAAACATTAATTGAATGAAACACATATGAAAAAATCACCAAGCATGTTAAAACATTAACTCAAACACATCTAGAAACCCCCAGAGTACCAGATCAGACAGCGGATTTGACAGTTTAGCAGTGTTTCCTAGACTAGCCAAGTTAGGAACATTACATTGAGCTTGTTGAATATCCAACAGGGAGAGTGTCCCTCTAATTTTGCACACAAGCCCAAGAGAATGTGGGAGATCCGACATGGAGAACCTAGATCTCAAAGTTCCCTCCATATTTCTTACACAAACTCTCTTACATTTCCACTGAAGCAATACTTCTTAAGGATTTCCCTATTAATCTATCTGCACTGACCAACCCATTGTGTATGGAACTTACTCCCAAAATATCAAGACAAGCTCGTAACTAGAAGGGTCAGGAAAAACATTGGGAGTTGAGGGGAAATGTTTATTTAAATAATAAAATAAAATTTTGAAAGGGAAATGTTCTTCTAATTACTAAGTCTTCATTGACCAGCCTCTTGCGAGGAGCTGAGGAGACGGTTTATTTACAAACTTTGAAATTGTAGAAAGTAAAGTTGAATAAAAGGAAATCTAAATTAAAAATTAAAGTATTACTTGCCAAATTTAAATCTAATCTATGTGATGATTGTTTTAAATTTTAAAGCAAGAGAAAAAAACTAAAATGAAAAAAAGCTCCAAACCACAACACCAACCCCCCTAGGGGAAACACAAAGTGAGGCCTCCCTTGGCTCACTTATTTTATTATATCGGTTACAATGATCTCTTGAAGAGATTTGGGATCTCTTTAAATGAGATGTGGATCCTTATAAAATGGATTGAAAATGAAATTTTAGACTTTTACAATATTTCCCAAAGGTACAAGGTAGTTTTGGGGGTATTGGAAGCTCCTAATCTTCAATATTTTGACAACACATCCCTTTGTTCTTCCAAAAACCTGCACAAAAAAGAAATCAAACCAAGGTATAATATGCCCAAAAACACTTTAAAGGTGTCTTGGGATGTTAGTAATAAAAGGCCAAATTTTCCTAAGTTAAACTTTATTGAAAACTACAAAAAAGAACTAAGGAATCAAGCTAGAGAGCTTGCTTCCTTAGGATATTTTGCTGTTGTTTTATGTTAGAAAATTATAAGCACTAAAATTCCAAATATATATTAAATGAAGCACTTAGAAAAAGAGACTATATTTATCCTTTATGAATTTAGAAGAGAAAATTGACAAAACTAGCTCTTTTCCTACTCTAGATCTTATGCTTTAAACTATAAACTTTTAGATGCAAAAATAGATCTAGCTTTTCCTATATATGCAAGATTGAAACTAAATATCTTTCAACTTTAAATCAGATTCAACAATTTGCATATAATATCTTTAAAGTAACCAAAAAAATAATGATGAATTGAGAAAGAGAGAGAAGGATCTTCAAAGCCTTGGAACTTTGGGCAATATGGGGTCTTCTTGATGGATCAAAGAGGGTCTTTTGTCTTTCTTAAGAGCTTGAAGGAGAAGAGAGTGCAAAAATTCCTATCCTCCTCTTCAAGTTGTGAGATCCTGCAAACTTAGATACTTCTTGCCAATAAACTATTAGTAGAAAGGTGTTCTTGCATAAGAAATCTTAAGAAAGCATAAACATTAACTGAAATGGATATGCAACATAAAATATTCAAATGTAATAAAAAAACAAGACTATAAAACAACCTAGCTCTTCTATTCTTACCCTTCTTGGAGACAACTCCACTTGAAGGCCACAATCCAATAATCAAGCAAAAAGAACAAAGCAAATTACCCCACAAATTGGCACACCATTGACAAATGAGATCCACACATGAGGCTTGATCACCAAAAATAGACTCCAAATCCTTTTATTCCAAATAGAATGATAGTATAAATTATTTACAATAGAAATCATTCACTATCTCCAACTAACTCAACAATGGAGAGAGTGCCTCAATATATAGCAAGAGGAGAAGGTATTGTAGAAGAGGAGGGTGTACCACTTGGAGAGGGAGGGTGCACCACTTGGTATCTTGACTCACGACAAGTGTGGAGAGTGGGGCTGCCACCTCTCACACCACCAACATATGTGACAAGTGTGCTTCAAATTGGAGAGGGGAAGTCACCACCTCTCAAGAGGCAGACACACTTCCTCTTAAGGGCGCCACCTACCTAAGAGAGGGGTGCACCTCTTCTTCAGTCTTCGTTAGTACTCAACTACACCTCATCCAATCAATCCCAAAAAACATTTACATGCCTCTTATTTCTCCCACATAGCCTTTTATGCTTTATTTCACTCAAAACATGTTGAAACATGTTTCCAACAACTTTGCTAAATTTTAGCAATCCCGATTTTTTATGTCTTTTTTTTGGGTTTTGTGAGTAAAATTAACTTTTTAGTGATTAAAATCACTAATTTCACTCACAAAAGTGGCTACTTACGTAAATTGGGTGATCTAGGTTAAAAAATGAGCACCCTAAGGCATATCATGCCTCCTAGTACCACCTTTTTTATACAACTTTAAATTACAATTAAAAAATTCATTTTTACGAGAATTTTTTTATTAACTGAAAAATTTTAAAACAACTAAGGGGAACTTAGCACATTTCCATAAAAATATAGGAGGATGTTTAGCATGGTAATATACATTAGACACTAGGATTATATGACCATGCTAAGACCTAACCATGAGTGTATACTCCAGCTTTAGAGGAATTGAGTGGAAAAACTCAGAAATTACAAATTGCTTGGACAACAGAATATAATTAACAAGTAAAAAAAACACTCCAGAGTAACAACTCATTTCTAAGTATCAGGAGGCTAAAATTTTACAAAATTCATCATGCAATATCTCTTATTACAATTCCCCAGAGGGTATGGAAATGCGGAAAAAGTTGGTCAAATAAACCGCATGAACTACTAAACTCTGAAACTGAGCATTTCATTGCTCAAACTTTGCGGCTCAATTGCAAGTCCATCTAGTCCAATCCAGTTGATAACATGAATAATGGGAAGAAATGTATGATCATATTGGCACAAATTTAGTGTGGTGGTTTCTTTCTGAGATTATCTTGGGACCCTGGGATTACACGGTTGGAATGTTCAGTTACTGATAGAGGGGGGAGAGTTGGTTCATACTTTCAGGATTTTTCTCATATGGTGCTTTGGGTTGGTTCCCTAGAAGAGACATCCTATGAAGGATTGATCGAGTTTTTTTAGTGCATGATTTCTCTACCTATCGGTAGTATTCAAGTGGCCTCTTGTGTTAGCACCTTGTTGGACAATGCTTTGAGCAGAGGGTGCTTCACATATTTTAGGTTGGTTTGGGACCCTGGGATCATCCTCAGTTTCAGTTTGGTTCATATTGTAGATCATAGGGTTTTGATGGCATTGCTTGAGGACAAACAATATTAGGGAAGGGAGGATTGTAATGTCCCCATTTTTGGGTTCCCTTGCTCTACAGTTGGAGATGACTTTATGGGTTTGTGTCATCTTGATCAGAGGGGTGATTTGATGTTACCAGTAAGCTCAAGGGGTTTAGAGGAGTTATATGATGCTTTTAGAGGCCCGCTTATCTTTCATCATTGAGATATCACCTGCACAGTCAGATTTTGATTCCGATGCATTTCGACCATTCCTGTAATTTGAGAGTATTAATGATCATTATTTAATGGATTGCACTAAGGTTGTCATTTTAAAAAATTATTTAAGAGGGGTACCTTGGTGTAATAGCTCATTGGAACTAGGATGAAGAGCTCTAAATGTTGAGATGATAAAAAAGTGACTTCCAGTGCCCATAAATGATTTAAAGTCAAATAAATCACTTTGGGGAATAAAAAGGCTTAATAAATTAATAAAGTGATTTTGGAGGAAATACTAAAGATAAATTAAAAAGTCACTTGAGGAGAAAAGATGAAAAGGGATATAAAAGTACAATGAGAGTTCATTCTCTCATTATGTTGATGATTATTTATGATTTGATTTGGAGAGCTCTTGGATCCTTTGGGGTTTG
Source organism: Picea mariana (assembly GCA_032191745.1). Taxonomy (NCBI): domain Eukaryota; kingdom Viridiplantae; phylum Streptophyta; class Pinopsida; order Pinales; family Pinaceae; genus Picea; species Picea mariana. The sequence goes on along the minus strand of JASDQU010103342.1, from coordinate 112,454 downwards.
GAGTGAAACCCTTGTTTGAATTGGTTTCGGTGGTGAAAGATTCCACCCTAGACATTAGGAAGGTTTATCATTCAAATCTTCCACTTGCATTCATCTTGAGGAGATTGACCCATCTTTGCAGCAGTTTGGGACTTTTTAGAAGCCATAATCCTCTTGGAAGAGGATGAGTTAGACCTTTGGAGGTCATTTTGTTCTAGTGGGAGCCATATCTTCTTAAGTAGGTTGAGTTTGGCATTGAGAGGGTCGATTTACTGGAGTAGGGGTTGATTTTCTTGTTGAGGATGCCTAGTTCATCATGTTGGTCAAGTTTCCCTTGCTTTTGGGCCGAGTTCTTCTCTGCTAGGCCATATTTTTCCTTAGAGAGGATGCGTTGTAGCTATTAGGGCCAATATTTGTGAGGAGAGATCGTTATTCTTCTTGGAGGGGTGTATTATCTTTGCGGAAGAGCCACATCCGATTAGTGGAGGCCAAATTCTTCTTCTACAGGTTGTATTTGTTGTGTAGAGGATGCACTTACCTTGTGTGGGTCACTATCTCTTCTAGAGGGGCCATGGGGGTCACATTCATTCAGACAAAGGGGATGTAATATACTTGGAGAGGTCGATTTGAGCTCCATAGATGTCATGCAGATGTAACATGTCAACACATAAATAAAAATCAGATCTGATTTGTGCTCATTTTGCTGTTGGCTGAGTTATTTTTCCATTACAAGATTGTTGTTATAATTTGTATACTTTTTACATATTATATTGGCACCAAAACTATGCTTATACATTGAGAAACACCTCAAGAAAACATAGCAGAAAATATAAAATCATAACATCATTGACAAGAGAGTTTTTACAGTGGATTGGAACCTACAGCCTACGTGTTTGACAAAAGTCACCAACCAGAAATACACCTAAATTACTTTAGCATCCAACAAGAGGGGGATTTATAGTGGGTCTTGGGCATGATAATGAACTATTTGAAAAAATTTACCAGCCAAGGAAGTGCATAAACATATCAGTAGTCAATAATGATTCATTATAGGGTTGTTAGTAAACTATTTGGCAAAAACCCTAACCCAAATTACTCACTAAACATAACAACAACAAAGAGAAAATTATAACAACAATAAGGAGGGACTTTACAACCAAGGATGGTGCAAAATATTAGGGGAGGGGAATGTAATACCTCATGTTCTAGTTTATTTTCCAACAAGTAAAATGAGTGGAACACTTCTAGCTAATTGTGTGTATAAGATGTATAGGAGTCAAAAAATTTCAATTTTTTCAAATTTGTTAGTTTAGTCAATGAAGGAGACCATTAGTCTTTGTCAGTCATGTGATTTGTCCTTCTTGTATGAGTCATTTGTTTAATATTGTAGGATTGATTCATAGGGTCATGTTCTCAATGTTTTGAGTCATGTTCATGTCAAATAAATAATGTTTTGATTGTCTCTTAAATCATAAAATTTGATTAGAATCCATTTAGGAAGGTCTTGGTGTCATGGTGGTGGTTATCATCATTGGAAAAAAGGGAAAGTATTGGTAATATATTTTAGTTTAAAGGTCATCATCATCTAGTGTCATGTCCCAAAAAGGTGTGCAACTGATTTGAAAGTCACATCTGACTGTTTGGGAATCGTGTCATGTGTTGAACCAATCTGCTGCAAACTCTCCTAAAAGTTCATAGCAAATCAAGAAAGTACAGCATGCACTAAATCATGTATCATCATGTTTTGGAAACATGACAGTTGGTAATTTATTGTATTCAACGCCATCCATTCATCACTCATTTCTTCAAGTCAGTTTCAAAAGGAAGTTTTATTATTATTGCCATTTGAAAATGTGTGTTGCAAACTGGTTAATTTGCTGCAAATTGTGGTGTTGCAAACTCTCTTGTAGTGGTTGAAGGTGAATCAGTGGCTTCAAAGGATTGTTGGTTTGGGTTTCTACAAACAAGGAGCAAGCCCTATATACATGTACTTTGATTGATGTCTAAATTTCCATCGCCTGAAGATTAATTACCATCAAACCCTAGTTGCTGCAAATATTTTGTTCGCTTCAAATTGTTTTATACAATTGTCGTTGCAAACTCCTTTTTGATTGGCCAGCTTGCACAATATTGTCTTTTAAAATTCTATGCAGACCAAAGATTCTTGTTCTCTTTTCAAAAGGGTCATTTCTAGGTATTTCTTGCAACCGTAACCCCATTGCTGCAAAATTCCTATTAGTGCTACGAACTGTATTTGTTGTATGCATTGTGAGTTGAATGTGCTACGAACCCTATGTTTTCTCAGTTGATAAAAGCCCAGTTAACCTTGTTTTTACCCAAGTCTAAAAAATATCATCTCATTCAAGATCGTATACCTTTCCAGACCTGTGAATTTTGCAAATTTTATTTATGGAAACCATAACCTAAACTATTTGGTGCAAACTTGATCTATGCGCTACAAACTGGGAAATCGTGTTGCAAATCCCTTGTTTTACACAACTGCTTCGAAGTTTGGTCTGTTTGAGATTTTATATAGTTTTGGGTTGTCATCCTCTCTTCCCATCTCTTATTTTTAGTCTTATTTCAGTGTCTGCAACATTGCTTTAGCATAACTCTTTTTGCAGCATACCCTATTTTTGTAGTATCAAGCAGTCAAACCCTAATTTATCAGTTTTTATCACATAATTTGGTAGCAATTGTCATCAGAGGAGGGGGGTTTTGACTAATTTTTCATGGAAAATCATCAAGGGAAGAAGATTCATAAAGGAGGAGAGATTTTCAGGGCTGGGCCCCGTGACCTACAACTAATCAACTCAAATCCATTTTTCCGAGAGGCATTTCAGAGAGTGTGTTGCCTGGATTTTTGTGAGAAGATGTAGAGAGGACACCTTGAGGTTGTCGAGTAGTTTGCATTGAGTTTCAGTTGGGTAAAGATCAAATTTGGTACACTGCAGTTTGAGGTTACAAAGCATTCCATTTCTACAGCTATAGAGATACCAGTTCATGGAGAAAGATAGTTTAAAGCCCTGTCTTTGAAGTCTGCATTTTCTAAAGAATTCTTAAAATCTAAATATCAAGAAGATAAACTATATAAGAGAGTGCCTAGAAATCATATGCTAGAGTATTTTGATAAAATTCTTAGAGTCATTCAAAGGTATTTTACTTGTGAAGGTAGGTTTAATATGGTCTATCAATGCCATATTAGACTGTTGATGCATTTTACTGGAAAATAATTCTTGAGTCTACCCTTCTATCTGCACAGAATCCTTGGGAAGATGTCAAATAGAGTTCAAGCCAAGTCCAAGCAGGTGGATACCAGTGTGTTTCATTCTGGTCTGATCAAAATTCTAGTGTTAGAAGAATTGAAGAAGACCAATACTGATTAGGATGCTTTCCTAGTTGCATCAGGATTTCATCCAGATGTTGTTCATACACCATAATCAAAGAGATAGAAATGTATTTCTGTTGAAAAGACTGTGCATTCAGAGTCCAATAAAAAGAGGAAGATGGATAAAAAGGGTAAGTCCTCTCAGTCTACTAATGAGATAAGTGAAGGTCCTTCACAACCTCTTGATGAAGAAACTTCTCTTGTGGCAAAGCCTTCACCTATGGAGACATCCTCTAGCAAACCAAGGAGTTTAAAGGGAAAGAAACTTGTATTTTCTCCACCTGTTGCTGCAGAAGTTGTTAAGCCTAGAATACCATTCACAAGATCAACAACAAAGCAACATGTCTCTGTGGAGGAGGGTGCATCCAAAGTACCAACTCAGCAAACAATTAAAACTTTGCCTCTTAAACAATCAATAGAAATTGTTGAGATCAAGTCTCCTTCTGATGAAAGGGATCCCACTTTCAAAAGACTCAGGAGGAAGCTGAAAGATGTAAGGGATGAGAATGAACAGTTGAAAAAGGAAAATCTGCATGCCAAGATTCAACTAAAGAAAACTATAGATATTGGTGAATAAACTGTTAAAAAGGAAAAGCACTGAGTAAAAAGATCCATATCTCTACGTAAGCAATTGAAGAATGTGTATAGGAAAAATAGAGCTTATCAAGCTCAAAATATGAAGTTGAAGGAGGAAGTGTAGCAATTGAAGGAACAAAATGAAAAACAGAACCTAGACATGTTGGCTCAAGTGGTCACTAGGAGAAGAAGATGAAGCATCATTTATGCATCAACATAAACAATTTTTCCATGATGTATTATATATGCATGCTTATAACCCTCAGGAGTGATTTTGTCTTATGATGCTATTATTATGCTCATTTGCTATTGTTGCAAGTCATTTTCATGATTTATAGGATATAACATGCATCAACAAAGGTTTTAGGCTTCTTGCTCGTTTTTGGCATTAGTTGATATATTTTGAAAGCAAAGTGACACCTACAAGAAAGTTCGCAGTGCATGTTGTTGAAGGCCTTGCAAATTGCTAAAATTGGGACAGTTTGCAGCACACTCGTTGCAAACTTGACAGTTACTTGGATTTCGAACTTTAAGAGGGATGCCATTTGTCAGATAAGGTTCGATAACTTCTCAAAGATTAGTTGTACATCAAGGGACACTTGTGCCTAAGATCTAGCTTCAGTTAATCTCCATGCAACGAGTTGGCTACAGTTGTATTTAATACTTCCAACAACTTCTTGAAATTTAGCAGTTTGTTAGATTTTAGTTGTGTTGTCTGCTTCCACGCCTCTCCTGGGAACATGATCTTATGCTATAGCTAGGTGGCAAGTTCAAGAAGGTTTTTTTATGCTTTTTTCTATTTAATGTGTAATGTAACTCCATAAGAGGGTTCGCATGGTCATAGATTGAGACTCGTACATTTACTCTCAACTATAAAAAGTTCCCAGACTGTATGTACTCAGACTTAAGAATCTTGAATGGTTAATGATCAATTTCTTCTCTTAATACCATATTATGTGTTTCATTCTTACTTTGATGCTAGCTATTGATGAAGGATTCATCTTAGTACATGTTCCTGAATGTAGTGAATGATTTACTATTTATTTGCTGGTGCAAGTGTTATCAAAGTACTCTCTTGTTGATTAGGAGGTTCCTACTTGATGAGATTTCTACTATATGTGTCTCGGAATTACTTGATGTAACATGATGCATGTGTTTTACATTTTCTGCTAAATCTTCCATCTTTCAATTGACATTCTAAATGTTGGTCTGAGACTATTCAAGCCTTGCTTGCTGGTGTATATTTTGTGGAAGTTTTGTGTTGATGTTTTAAACTGAGTTTCTCACCCATTCCCTTCACATTGAACTAAACTCTTATGTATCAAAAACCTACAAGATTTATGATGGGTATTAGGCTCACACCTATAGTAGTCTAGGTGAGACTTCTAGTATTAACACTGTGCAAGATTTTATTTCTTCTTGAGTAATGTTCTATAGTTTTCATAGAGAGATTTTAGAATTTTCAAGATTGATTGAGGTAAGATCTATCATAAGGAGGATGAATGCAAAGGAGGTAAGATATTCAATTATGTTTCTTTTCTTTATCAAATCTAGGGTAGATTTCTATTTGTATTAGAAATAAATACCCTGGGGTTTTGTTTCTTTACATTAGCTCTAGTGTAGAATCTTCTTAGTGATACTTAGGTTTACTTCTTAAAGAGTTAACCTCCCTTCAAAGTCTTGCAAGTTTTATTATATAGCTTGATGCTCCTCTAGTAATCTTTAGATGTTGGAGGACTTCAAGAATTTCTTTTGAAGAGGACATTTCCAAGGGTTATTAGACCCATAGCCCAATGGTAAGAAACCTTTGTTATGGAGTTATTAAACACTTGGAGGAGTGGGCCATGTGTTGGTTGGATGCTCTATGAGTGGACCATGTTGGTTGTAGACTGGGGAAGGTGCCTAAAAACCGTAAATTTTATGTAGATTCAAGGGGAGTTCATCAAGAAGTTGAACGAAAGACCGATGGTTACTGCAGTTGGGTACCCATGTATTCTTCTAGTGGATGGTTGTTGATTTATATGGACTTTGGCAATTTGGTGATGTCTACATGATCAAGGTACAATAAGTAAGTCCCATGTTGGACTAGATAGAGACTTTGTTAATCAAGGGGTTCTTCAATTCAAGGTGAAGCATTTGTTGCAGATAAGTAGAGGATGATGAAAACCTAACCTCACATAGATTAACACAAATAATCATTAAGAGGGAGTGTTGGAATTATTAAGTCATGCTTGTCTTATGTATGATCATATTTGTGATTGTTATTATTAGTAATTGTGAGGTAGAGTTTGTTTCTAAGTAAGGATTCTGTTTTCATATTTCAAGAAGTTGTTAGATATAGTTAGATATGAGAGATTATATGTGGAAAACATTTCTACTCTCATTTCTCTACTCTAAAACAATATTTCAGTTGGCTTTGACCTTTGACCGCTGCTAACTCGCAACTGGTGAACGTCGAAAGGCCAGTTGGTGAACGCCGAAAGGCTAGCTGTTAAACTTCTCGTTTAGTTAAAAAAACCTTGATTAACACAGTAAAAAAGCCAGGCTCACGAAAATCCGTTTATATTTTTTAATCGGGTAGACGTGGCAATAAGTTAGTGAATACAGTAATTTTTAAACACAATTAGGTAAATGTAAAAAAGTAAACATATAAACGGATGTATTTATAACAGCTCAGAAGTTAATGGATGAAATCAGAGCCATTCATTTATTGTGACGACTAAGAATATTCTAGGCATATTTAATCTCGTCCATAGAAAACGTATTAAGAACTAAAAACCTATTAAATGTGCCCATTGTCAATAGGTGTAGGCCTTTCGGCGTAATCAGGGCTATACGCTGTTTCATACTGGCCTTTTAATAAATTAAATGGAAACATTATTTTCCAACACTCAACAGAAAGGAAAATAACGGCTTTCTCACTCAACATTACAGCAAAATCGTAAAACCACTGTTGAAACTACTGTGCATGTAAAACCACCTTCTAAAGGCAATTTACTATGCCAAAGACCAGCGTCATCAACAATATATGAAATAGCCCTTTTTAGGGAATATAGAAACGATTTCAGGAATGTTAACCAGTATAAGGTATTCTTGCCACAGATCTACGGGTGTGATTTGAGTGCGAGTGCAAAAAGAGCTCAAACCTGGCAGAGTTCGGCTCCTTTTTGCTTGGTATCCATAACAAGACTCTCGATGAAATTTGCACAGGATTCTGTGACAACCGGCATGATCTCACAGTTTTCTTCTGGTGGTCCAACAGTTATTCACCTTCTCTACAATAGTATCTGCAACTGATTCCATCACAAGGACTACTTTGACCGCAGTACATCTCTAACATCTGTGAACAACAACCAAGATTTCATGTCATAAACATTGGAAAAAGTGGGATTCCCTGTCACTAAGCAGATCGATGAACAAGAAAATAGCTGTAAGAAAAGCCTCTGACGACATTGGCTGCTGCTAGATCCAGATCTTCGTTATCAAGTATAGTACAGGCATCTTTCCCACCTAATTTTGTCTGAAGAGGAATCATGTCAGCCTTTTTGGAAATTGCAATACCAGTGTCACCTCTAGTGAAACTGCAAAATGCAGAGAAAATGAAAAACAATAGTCAGACATATGGTGAAATTTTTTTAAGTTTTTTAAATGCACTGATAAACATACAAGTGAGTCGTTATTACCTGATACAGCCTATACCGGGATACACTCTGAGAAAGTCTCCAATTTCAGATCCCTTTCCTGTAACACAACTGATAAGGTCCTTTGGGAATCCAGCCAAATGGAAACAGTGTACCATGTGCAAGGATGCCATGCTCCCTGTCAATAAACCATATATTCCATTGTAAATTGACATGTATTTTTTATTATTGTATTTTCATTAATTAATTATATTTATATTTATTATTTATACATTATATTATAAATATATTATTTATATATTATATTTATATTAATGATTATTTCCTCACATGCACGTCTAATTAATATATATGCAATGTGAGAGCACCTCAAGTCTATAAACTTCTCATCGGGAGAAAGACTACGCCTCGGCCATTCACCACTAGCAAAGCTCTGTGAGTGAATAAGTCATTTCCCTTGGTCAAATCAGCTTGACCAATATGGGAGAATGTATGTCTAATGCTACTAACTGGAGAAACATCAACACTCTCTCTCAGAGAGGGAGACATTCTACATCACGTCTAGTTTGTCTCTGAAGTATACAAACTTTGTCTTAGACAGAGGCTTGGTGAGAATGTCCGCAATTTGTTCATCTGTGGATATGTACTAGAGCTTTATTGCCTCCCTTCTGTACCATGTCTCGGATGAAGTCATATTTGATCTCAATGTGCTTCAACTTGTCATGAAATATTGGATTTTCCAAAAGCTTGACAAAGCTTTGATTATCATAGTTTATTAAGGTTGTCTCTAGCTCTTGATCGAATAGTCCCGCAATAAGTTTTTGAAGCCATACTGATGAGCGACTTGCAACACTAGTTGTGATATACTTTGCTTATGTTGTAATGAGTGTTACAGAAGTCGGATTCCTGCTAAACCAAGATATCATAGCTAATCCTAAGCTGAAGCAGCACCCCGAGGTGCTCTTTCTGTCCACTGTACTCCATGCCCAGTCAGAATCAGTATATCCATGCAGCCTCACTTCGCCACCTGGGTCATATCTCAAACCATATCCAACTGTACGAGAAGGTACCTCAACACATGCTTCGTTGCAACCCAATGGAAGTGCCTTGGTTCAACCATGAACTCGCTCAGGGTCTTCACTGCAAAGCAAATATATGTCTTGTTGTTAACCAGGTACATCAAAGATCCAATCAATTGACTGTACATAGTGGGATCCACCAAATCTGAATCTAAAGCAGAATCACTCAACGTCTTCAAATTTGTCATCATAGGTGTTAGCCATGGACTTGCAGTCCTTCACACCGAATCTTCTCAAGATCTCAATTGTGTACTTCCCTTGTCTGAGGAAGATCTCACCTGATTTTTGCCACACTTCCAATCCCAAGAAATAATGCATCAAGCCAAAATCCTTCATCTCGAACTTAGAGGCCAACTCCTTCTTGCATTGATCAATGATTCCACCTGCTCACGTAAGGAACAAGTCATCAACATATAACACCAAGATCAAAGGATCACCATCAACAACCTTGTAGTAAAGGTTTGGATCTGCTTCACTCTCGGTGAAGCCCAAGCTCATCAAGTATTCAACAAACGTCCCCTTCTTCCCAAAAGGCTCCAACTTCGTCATTTTCTCCTTGGGCGCATGAATGTAGACTGGACAACCAAAGATCCTCAAATGACTGACCTCTGGTTTCACACTTGTGAAAGCCTCCTCAAGAGTCTTGTCCCCCAAGCTCTGATGAGGAGTCATGTTTTGGTCGTACATTGTTGTACTGGATGCCTCTCCCCATAAGAACATGGGTAAATCCTGATCATGAATCATGGCTTTGGAAAAATCTACAATGGACCTATTCTTCTTCTCTACAACCATGTTCTATTGTGGGTTGTAAGGAACAGTCAACTCCTTCTTGATCCCTGCCTCCTTGCAAAAATCATTGAAGTCCTTAGAAGTGTACCCTCCTCCATTATCTGACCTTGGCACCTTGATCTTCTTCCCTATAAGTTTCTCTACCTGAGCCTTGAACTCCTAGAATCTTGAACTCCTTGAACTCCTTGAACTCCTTGGTCTTCATGAAGAAGATCCATGTCTTCTAGGAGAAATCATCATTGAATATCACATAGTACAGGAATCCACCAAAAGATGTAACTATCATAGGTCCACATACATGTAAATGTACTAGATCCAATATCCCCTTGGACATGTTGTCACTGATCGGAAAATATCCCTTGGCATTCTTGTCAAGTGCACATCCTCTGCAAATTCCATCATGCTTTACCTAAAGATTTGGAAGTCTTGTGACCATCCTCTTCAATGATGGTAAAGCCATGTAACGTAAGTGTGAAAATCTCTTATGTCATAGCTCACACAAACTGATGTTGTCATGTACCAATGCYTGAGTGAATCGTCCCAACAATCTATATAGACCTCCCTATCGAACACCAATCACTACTGTGGAGTCTATAGCATCTCTGTTAGTTTTCACAGTGCAACCGGTCGTAGCTTGCAGAGAAACAAAGAGTGACCAAAGGAGTTGGTCACATTATGTAGTGCAATCCTTAAGGCAGTCACGCTCTATAATTAGGAAAATCGTGACCAAAGGAAATGTGGTGGCTATATGTGCACAGACTACTCACGATCACGACCATACTATTGCAAAAAAAATAAAAAAATTGAAGGAGATCTATCAGATCTGGCACTGAAAGCTTTTAACTAGTTTCATAAAAGACTTAGTAGTAGATCAAGAACAAATAATGGGGCTCACAAAAGGAAAGGATGTTGAGAATATGAAATTAAAAAAATTAATGGAAGAAAGCTAAATGAAAAGTTTTGATACCATGTTGAATTTTTTGATTTTCAAATCTGATAACTATTGCCTTATGATTTAAATGCCCTTATTATCATAGAATAATTACACACTGAAAATCTCAACAAGACTTAGCGAACTTGATGAGAGGTTATTGTAAGTAAATATTATATATGAGATGATATATTACAATTGAAGGCCCTGACATATATACTTGGGTGGAGTGTCCTTTCATTTAATGGACATGTCTTTTCCATTTTTGTGTTTTCATTAATTAATTATTTATATTTATACATTATATTATATTTATGTTGATGATTATTTCCTCACATGCATGTCTAATTAATATAGATCACTCCATCCTAGAGCACACAATGTGATAGCACCTCGAGTCTATACATTCCTTGTCAAGAGAAAGACTATGCATGGGCCATTCACCACTAGCAAAGCTCCATGAATGAATGAGTCATTTCTCTTGGTCAAATCAGCATGACCAATCTGGGAGAATGTTTGCCTAATGCTACTAACTAGAGAAACATCAACATTATGTACTTTATTTCCACTAATGGCCCATTGGCGATACTAGAGTCTATCTCAACACAACAGTCTGGTCAAGTAAATCCTCGCAAACCAGTCACGTTGAAGGGCTTAGCTAAGCTATTCCAATCATGAAAAAGAGTTCTAAAATTTCAGCTATTGGCGATAAACTATATTAACAGATGCAAAATGTTGACTCCTGATTTTGTATGCAACACACTCTTGACGAGTGATATTTCACGAACAAACAACTTGAAAATTATATATATATATATTATTTTTTAGTAGTAGGGTGCTTGAAAAATTTTAAAAAGTTATATATATTATTATTATTTTAATAACAGGGCATGTACACTTCTTTAAGGGTCCCTTGTACCACAAAAAAGGGGTCTCATAAACCAATTTAGTGTCTGATTTGGCTGAGACCTTAAAATTAGATTATTATTATTATTATTGTATGATATAGTTGCACATACATCATGTTAACTAGTATGTCTTATTCAAAATTATCAAACTATTATTATTATCACCATATATTTAAGGTGTTTCTTGAGAGAACCCTTAAAATTAAATTATTATTATTCTATAGTTGCACAAACATCATGTTAACTAGTATATCTTATTCAAAATTTTTAAACTATTATCTCAATATATTTAGGGTGATTCTTGGGAGAAAAAATATTTAATAACTTCGAGACAAGTTAAAAATAAAACAGAGTTAAAGTATCAACCTTACAACTAATCACCTTACCACCATTAAGGTTATTTAGGAGGATTGGTCACCACCTTTAAGGTTATTTAGGAGGATTGCAGAGATTTAAAAAAAAAAAAATCATCTTATATGTTGTTTCATTGATTTTTAAAAAGTCGTTGATACTATGCATAAAGTCATGTTATTGAGTTCCATACTATTGTGATTGGTCTCTATAAATAGTTTCTTACTATAATGCAATGTAATAATCAATGGTTTGTCTATATTAATTATAATATTAGTATTGAGAAGTTCTCTCTTTCTCTCATCCCTTTTGGTGTTTATAATGATAAAATTGAGCAATTTTTAGAGGATCAAGGATGCATTGGCATTAACATGGGCACGTTGTTTGTAGTCCTTATTTTATATGGTGATGATATTGTTCTCCTTACAAAAAATATTAAACATATTCACAAGCAACTGAAATCTCTCCAACAATTTCGTGGACTTATTGTAAATGTGTTGAACCTGCACATAATAGATCTAGCTAGCAAATGACATACACAATTTGCAGAGAAAATATGAGAAAAGAGAAGCAAGAGAGAAATAATGGAAGAATTATCATTAACCAAATGAATGAATGATAATTTACACATGATATACTATGTATAACTCAACTAATGTTCACTAGAGGAGAAGCCAATGAGCCATAGCGGTGGTCTAGAGTGAGTTGGACACACACTAGCAGTTATGGGAGTAAATTGCCACCTAGTCTAGTCTCTCAGGAAGTTACGGAAGTGAATTGCCACCTAGTCTGAGTTAACTAGTCTCTCGGTCTTCAGTTGACTGATTGAAACAGAGTGAAGTGAGGAGGAGATCAGGTAATCATGAGTAATGCGCTAGTATGGTGATGATCCCAAGGAAAATGTGCATTAGCTGGTGATGATCCCAATATTGCATGGTGATAATCCCAATGTGGCATCTAGACTCCACTCAACTGATCAAACTAAATTGTGAACTGCAGAGAATATTATCCTAGAGGAATATTCCTAAACTATAGGAGACTAAATAATGACTAATAAACATAGGGAAAGCCTCAGGAAAAAGAAATCCTAGGTGTGTGTGAAGTATCTCCAACACCCCCTTGAACATCACTATGGTGAAAATCAAGAATGGGTCCCGACAACGAGGCCATGTTAGGTACCCCAAATACAAAAGATACACTGAAATAAACGAGGAAAGAGGGAAAACCTCATGGGAANCCCCCTCAAAGTACAATGTATGTAAAAAGAAGAACTAGCAGTTGTTAAGTAACTGTGTCCTTCACTCCAAGACGATTGCGTAGAGAATATGTCTGCAGACTGTTTTACTGAAGGACATAACTTCGGGTCAATTATTCTCTCGTGTACTATGTCTCGAATGTAGTGCATGTGGATCTCAATGTGCTTCGTCCGCTACCTCTGAACTGGATCTCTGCAGAACTTCAGAGTGCTCTGGTTATCACACCAGATGACGATCGGTCGATTAAATTGAATGCCCAAATCAGTGAGAAAATGTTATAGCCACATAGATTGAATGGTTATGTTAACTACCCCTATGTACTCTACCTCGGTTGAAGATAGAGAAATAGTTGTATGCTTCTTGCTTGACCAATAGATGGGCTCATAACCAAGAATGAGTGAGTAACGAGATGTGGACTTACAATCAATGTTATCGCCAACCCATTCAGAATCAGTGAACTCGATGAGGTCCAATGTAGATTTTTATGCATAGTGAATCTCAAAGGTGATGGTTCTCTGTACATATCAAATGATACACTTTGCAGCCTTCCATTGTAGCTCATGTGGCTCCTGCATGAACCTGGAGACTTCTCCAACTACATAGGAGAGGTCTGGTCTGGAGTGTGTGAGATACAACAAGCTCCCACTAGCTATCGTTACAATGTGTTGTCAACCAATGGAGTGTCCCCACCATCCTCAAGTATTACTCCTTATAGGAAAGGATTCGGGGAAAACTTGCAGTCTATCATGTGAAATCTCTCAACAGTTTGATGCCTGATGCATCTTGACTGATCTCGATTCCAAGGAATAAATGTAGTGGACCCTTGTCTGCCATCAAGAACTTGTCATGCAAAATTCTCTTGACTGCAGCAATCTCTGAAGTCGAGCAACTGGTGATCCTTGAATCATCAACATATAGAACTAGGAGTAGAAGTGAATCAATCGTCAAAATCAGTGAACACGATGAGGACCAATGTAGAGTATGTTTCATAGTGAATCCCAAAGGTGATGGTTCCCTGTACATATCGAAGGATGTGATTTGCAACCTTCCAATGTAGCTCATGCGGCTCATGCATAAACCTAGAGACTACTCCAACTACATAGGAAAGGTTTGGTCTGGAGTGTGTGAGATACAACAAGCTCCCCACTAGTTGTCTGTATAGTGTGTTGTCAACTAGTGGAGTGTCCCCACCATCCTCAAGTCTGACTMCTGATAGGAAAGGAGTTGAGGCAGACTTACAATCTTTCATGTGAAATCTCTCAAGGAGATCTCGTGCATACTTGGCCTGAGATGGTTTGATGCATGATGCATCTTGACTGATCTCGATTCCAAGGGAGAAATGTAGTGGACCCATGTACGTCATTAAGAACCTATCATGCAAAATTCTCTTGACTATAACAATCGTTGAAGTCGAGCAACCAGTGATCAGTGAATCATCAACATACAGAACTAGGAGTAGAAGTGAATCAGTTGTCCTGAGAATGTAAACATTCGGGTTTGACTTACAATGTACAAAATTTTGTGACAGCGGGTAGGAGTCCATCTTGGTATACCATGCCCTCAGAGCCTTTTTGAGGCCATAAAGAGACTTCTTCAGTCGACATACCAAAGATGAATCCTGCATAAATCCCTGGGGCTGCTCCATATAGATATCCTTAGAGAGATCGTCATGAAAAAATGCATTCTTCACATCCATCCGATGGACTTCCCATCCCTTTGTTGTCGCAATAGCAAATTCCAAATGTACAAAATCCATCTTCGCTACTAGAGCGAAGGTCTCATCATAGTCAATGTCATGCACCTACTGAAAGCATTTGAAAACTAGCTTGGCTTTGTATCTGCTAACATGTCCATCCGCTGCGCTCTTGGTCATGTAGACCCATCTTCACCTGACAAGTTTCCTTCTTGAGGGAAGGGGAACCAGATCCCCAAGTCTGGTTCTCAAGGAGGGAATTGTACTCCTCCTGCATGGCGGATTCCAAAAATGGATTTCCAACAACCTCTCAATAAGACTGTGGATTTGAAGACTTAACCAAGAAAATATTCTTGGGTGGCATCGGTTCATTGACAGTGAGTGCAAGAGGAGGCTCCTCGAAATCAGATTGAGTCATCCTAGTATCAGCTAGATCCCCAACAATATCTCATGCATCCTGAAGAGTAGTCTTGTCCCACTTGAGCCTCTACTCTAGCTCTGCATATGCATCTTCATGCACTGAATCTGCATTTGACTGTATTGACTCTGTATCTAGATCATCTAAATCCTCTGAATCAGAACTCTCATATGAAGAAGATTTGGCATGTGCATGTTCATCATCTCTGACAGGTGGAAGAACAAAAGTGTTTGCATGCGGCTTTATGAATAAGAACACATTCTTGAATATTTTGTTTGTGACTTCAATTATTCCTTTGTCGGTGACCTCAACTGGAGAGTTGTCCCCCGTCAGAATAGGAAGAATTTTGCATGCATCCAATTAGGAATAGACTTCTTTTGTGGCTTCCATGTGGTGTGATACACATGAATCTACGATCCAAGCATCAAGAGAGGAGTTTATGGAAATCAAAGCATGAATAGAATTGTCTTTCTTGGGATTCTAATCTTCTAGCTTCTTCTTCTTGGCACCCTCGGGGATGCGATCTCCAAGGTTGTTTTGTTGAAGTATTTGGGCCATTTGATCTATCTGTTTCTACATACGTGCGGATTCTGGATGGAATCCTTTATGGAAGTAAGTGCATTTCTCCCCTTTTCTTCCCTTTCTACCTTTGGATCTGGAGGCATTGTTGAAGGGTTTTGAGTACCCTTCCTTTTTTGGATTTGCATGTGCTTTCCTTTTGTCTTTGTCTTTATATTTATGATATTGATGAACACTACCATCTTGCACAGTAAGTGC
>JASDQU010103342.1:84704-95586 GCA_032191745.1 Picea mariana | reverse complement strand
ACTAGTCTGGTGATGATCCCAAGGACAATGTGCATTAGTTGGTGATGATCCTAATGATGCATGGTGATAATCCCAATGTGACATCTAGACTCCATTCAACTGATCAAACTGAAGTGTGAACTGAAGAGAATATTCTCCTAGAGGAATATTCTCCCTAAAATATAGGAGACTGAATAATGACTAATAAACATAGTGAAATCCTTAGGAAAAATAAATCCTAGGTGTGTGTGAAGTATCTCCAACACGTATGAGCTTACTATTAATTGATAAAACATAGATTATGATTATTAAAGTTAAGAAAATAATTTATCCTTTTATTTTGTATGGTAATAGCACCAAGGTTGAAGAGGTGGAATCTCACAAGTACTTAGGTATGGATTTAAATTTCCATGTGAACTAGAATCAGGGTGTCAAGAAAATAAGCATTGGTGGTTGGAAAGCTTATTACAGTCTCCAAAAAAAATGTAGAAATAATGATCTCTAGGTTTGTTATAAGAAATAAATTTATTTTCGACACTTTATTTGTCCTCGTTATTATTTATAGTTGTGAATTTTGGGTTTGCGACATCTCTCATGAGACTTGGAATAAAATTTAGAAAATTGAAAAAGAATTCATAACCTATGACTTTAAAAGTAAGTGTAGCACTCCTTATCCCATTCTCATAATTGAAGTTGGATGAACTTTTGTGAAGTCTAAAGTCATGATCATTTAGTACTTCGATTATAAGCACAAATTGATCAAGTTTATAAAATATAGGATCCTTATTATTGCTTCTAGTATGAGCACTAGTCACCATAGGTTTAAAAGTTGTGCTAAAAACTATTGAAACATAAAAGAAGACAATCAAATAGTATCAACAATATTAAATCTTACATCCCTATGAATTTTAAATATTGGTAATGAAATCATTAATAAGAGGAAATTGAAATACTACAAAGATTTTATAAATCCTAATTTGGTTGATAAAAATTATTTTCCCAACTTTTGAACTTGAAGAAAAAAATGAATATCATCAAAAATAAGACCAATGTTCATGACCTCCAAAATGAAACTAGTCATTGGACCAACCCAAAAACACCTTGGGATGAGTGAATTTGTAAGCTTTTTTACATAAAGGAGGTTGAAGATAAACACTAGTTCCTTGTTAAGTACCAAATACCTGAATACAAAATACCACAATAGTACCAGAGATATCTGAATACAATCACCACATAAGATATATGGAACAATATAGAAAACCACCACTTTATTATATCAAACCCTTAGGGTAGGGAAACACCATACAATGGATTCTATTATGGAAGAGATCCTCTCATTTTCACCTACCTCTTTGAGGGGGCATCCTCATATTGAACTATCGCTCCACATACAATAATTATTCTTCACATCCCATTACGTTGATTAAATCTCTTTATATAGTGCTACCAACCACCTAAGAACATTCTAGAGGATGAATATTCTAGAAGAAGAACCTTATAAGAAGTCCTCTTATATTTATTATATCTATACTAAGATATCTAACTACCATAGTGGACCTTATTTAATAATATAGTGGACCTAGTCCACCTTACATTGAATGGTTTCCACTACCTCTCTAGCTACCTAACATTCCATCCCCCTTATGAAAGTGTTTTCCTCTTAATATGCCATAACTTAATAATATAAGCCTTCACTTTACCCAATTTCATAAATTAACTACACTTCAAGATATATTTCCTTAAAAAAACCATAATGATATTAGTAATTCACTTCCACCATGTTCAACCATACAAATGGCATTTTAAAGAATATTTAGAGATGAATCTATGAACTATGTTATGTTTTTTGTCAA
Source organism: Picea mariana (assembly GCA_032191745.1). NCBI lineage: Eukaryota > Viridiplantae > Streptophyta > Pinopsida > Pinales > Pinaceae > Picea > Picea mariana. Next base: position 93,754 of record JASDQU010103342.1, on the reverse strand, counting down.
TTGGAGCAGGAAGGAATTGTCTCACAAACCCTTAGTCGAGGGATAACCTTGACCTAGGTTTTAAGCCCTTAGGACCTTGATTAAGGACTTGTGCAAGTTGGAGTAATGAGTGGAATTAAAAACAATAGTTGTGAAGAGTCTTGTAAATAAGAGGTTGTAGAACTAAACCACAAGAGAGACCATAGCCATTTGTGCCTTTGGAAGCTCCATTGATAATAAGGACATTTCATGTTGGAAGGAGAAACATGTCCCTTATGACTCTAGGTACAGGCATATTCTCTGCAACCCAATGTGGATATAAATTGGTGAATCTCCACTGGTCACAAGAGTTGGAAGGTAGGAGAAATCTATCGCGGTTGGATTCCTAACAGGAAGGTTCATTCTCCGCCCTACCAGATATTAATACTTGTACTTCTACATCTAAGAACCTTATAGATTCATCCAATGGAAGAAGGATAGAGGATTCAGATTTGGGGGAATTTATGGGGCTTCCTAGCATTACTAAGTATTGCTACAGGGTGTGATTGTTGACATAGTCAAATAGAATCATGTTGGTGTTGGCGAAGATGAACAAGATACCATCTAGTGCCAAGTGAACAAAGGGATAAATATTTCCATCCTTAGTCTCCTTGAAAAACCTCAAATTGTAGTAGGATATTTGGATCTAGATATCGCTAGTCATGGGTAGAAACTTGTAGTTAAAATGTTGCCACCCACCAACAATGATAATTGTCATGTTTGATAGAATTTGATTCGTAGCATATTGTCTTTTGCCCAAGAATTATGCACTTGTCCACTCCCTCCAATTGCAAGAGTCATCATCACACCATGGGTTGAATATATTGACATGAGAACTTTCTTCTTCATTGCAAGATATTTTTTAAAATGTTGAGCTCAACATAATGAACCAAGCATATATAATTAAGGTGTGACCAAGGAAAGTGAGGCCAAGTGACCTAGAAGATGTTTTTAAGGAAGTTACTTAGAGAGTATAAATAAGAGGCAAGGCTCTCTCATTTTAATCACACTTGAGCATATTGAATACCTATAGGTGTCTGAGGTAACCAAAGGATATCTAAGCTGAAATTATGAGGAAAGTGAAGAAAAAAAGGCCGAAATGCAAGGAAGGATAAATTATTTTGATGGTGTTTTCTAAGGTATGTTATTTACAGTTCATGTCACCATTTTCACTATAAAAAAATTTCTATTATGATTGAGATCGTGAAATTGTTATTCCATTGAAAAAACATATCCAAGTATCTGTGGTAAAAAATTCATCTTGTGGGTCGTTGTATTTTGGGAGTTACACTCCGTGGAAAATAGGGTTTGTGGCTAGTCCTGAAACTAGTCAAAAACAGATGTTTCAGGTAAAAACTTCATAACTTCTTCATAACAGATCCAAATTCGGTGAAACCAAATGTGTTGGTTAGGGTATAGTCTTTAGTATGCTTTGTAATAGTTTCAGATCATTTCAAAAAATATTCAATGCTAGGAATGCTCTACAAGGTCTTTCTCTAGAATAAGCCACAATTCAACAAGGTATGTCATTTTTTCTATAACTCCTTTTCTGAGAAGTTCCAAGTAGTGACACTTGTAGAAATTTCACAAACACACTGAAGAACATTGTATATCAGTTTCAAATCTTTATACATTACAAGTACAAATTTATGATTACTTCAAGTTAGGGTTGTTGACTATTCCAAAACTAGGCATGTGAGACTAAAGAAAAGTTTGACGAAAATGCTAGTCTCTTGTTGTTTAAGTTAAGGAAGGTTTGCGAGAATGTGATCATATACACCAAGTCTATTACAGATCTACAAATCAGATTTGGATGATGAAATTGATGAGGGATTTTAGTTGAGGTACATGTTGAGTACATGGTTGAGACAAGTAGTTGATGAGTTGGCACATACATGAGGTGTATAGTTGATGATGTTGGTACATATTGATGAGTCATAGTTGATGAATAGTTGACACATGATTGGTACATACTTGGTACATGGTTGGATGCACTTGTTTATGGTACAGGTTGATTACAGGTTGTTTGGTACAAGTTGATGCATGGTTGATGCACTTGTTTATGGTACAGATTGATGCATGGTTGATGCATGGTTCAGATTTATTGGTACAGTTTTACAGCAGTATATCTCACAGTGATAGTGTGAGAGTGGTTCCATCATTCTACTTCTACTTCAAGGCGGTTGGACGAGGCAAGGACATATGGTTGTAGCCACCTTCTGGTTCTGGCCGGAGAACATAGGGGGTTGTAGCCTCCTTCTGGTTGTATCCAGAGAATTGGGGAGTTGGAGCTTCCCTCAGGTTGTAGCCTGAGAAACTAGGGGGTTGGAGTCTCCTTACAGTTGCAGCTGGAAAACAAAGGAAGTTGGTGCTTCCATTGAATGTAATTCTTCAAGACATATAAGAAAAAGCATTATGTGGTTTTCTCCCAATTTGAGTTTCCACGTAAAACACTGGTGTACTATGTATGTGTGTGTTTGTTCATTTGTTCATTGTTTATTTACTCTACAGCTATTGGATGATAATGCTTCATTGATATAACACTTGGATTATATGGTTAAAAATGATTAAATTTCTCTATTACTGATTCAACCCCCCTCTCACTAATGCAACAATTGGTATCAAAGCCGGTTCCTTAAGGAAACAATTTAACCTCTGGAAGGAGATCATGGATTATTCTGATAATGGAGTACCAATGTTTAATGGTCAGAATGGTTTTAAGTATGAGATGTGGAGCATAAGGATGAAAGTATTTTTACATGAACAGGGACATTATATTTGGCTATCAGTTGTTACAGGATATGATAGTTCAAAAATGGAAAAGACTGCAGCCAAGAAGGAATTGAGGAAGAATAACAAAATAGCAATGGCTTTCATCTCGGAAGGATTGCCTAATCCGATAAGAGAAAAGGTTGGTAAATGTTCATCAACAAAAGAACTTTGGGATAAGTTACATGACATATATTCTTCACCCATCACAAATCCAAAAAATGTCAAAGAAGATGCATATACAAATCAAGAAGAATTGTGTTCATCATGTCAAGAAGATTCAGAAGATGAAGAGTACATAATCACTAGAGGTATGTTGTTTTGTGTTAATTGTGAAAAACGCGGACATCTTAAAATAGAATACCATGAAGGAAATGAGACAGGAAAAATAATTGAAAAGGAAGACAATTATGAAGAAGAATTGAATAGTGCTTTAGATGAACCAAGAGAAGAAAACAATTCACTCAAGAAAGAATTAACGAAACAAAAGGAAAGTTTTCACTTTTTTTAAGAAGTCCAACAGGTCATCATGAACTTAAGAACTTAGCTAGAAGAAGCCAGAAATATTGAAGAAAATCTTGAATATCAAAAGCAGTGTTTGGAAACCAACATAGCAGCACATAAAGAAGAAGCAGAAATGAGAGAGAAGATATTGACAGATCATCTTAAGGAAAGAACTAATGATCTAAACCAGCTTGAGGCAGAGTTTGGTCAAGAAGAGAAAGGACTTGAAGAAGAAATAATCACATTAAAAATTCAGCTTGAAGAAGCGAAAATAACAGAAGAAGTCATGAAGTCTCAGATAATGAAAAAAGAAGAAGAGGTTGAGAATCTTAAAGAAGAAGTTGTCACATTGAGAAGTAAAATCACCAAGCTCAACACGAATGTTGAAGAGACAGAAACATCCACATCAGTTATAGAGAATGAAGAGAAACACTCTAGGTTGTTAAAAAAGAAGAATAAAGAAAATAGAAAGAGTTATGCACAAGTACTCAAAGGAAGGAATCATGGTCAACCAGAATCTAATAAAACTATTAAAGATACATCTTCAAGGGGACCATCCATGTTCAAGACACAAAGAAGCTTCAATCATGATCAGTCAAAACAAAAATTCAGAAGGACTACACCACAAAGAAGATCATTCACTCCCAGGTATGCAAATTTACTTTATGGTCATTGTTTTTATTGTACTAACTTTGGACATAAGGTTGCAGATTGCAGGGATTATAAAAGAAATTTTCAAGCAATAAGTGTCTATGTGGTTGCACGTAACATTGAGTGTTACAAATATCATAACTATGGACACATAGCCAGTGATTGTAGAAGCATGTTCGATACTTCCATGAAAGAGAATACTGATATCAAATATAAGAAAGTATGGATAAGAAAACAAGAAGAACAAGTGATCAAAGACCAGGTACCAGAGATTGCAAGATTGGCAATAAAACAAGATGAAGAAAATTCTACAGAGAAAAAAAAAGATGTCAGATACATAAAGGTTTGGAAAATAACTGAAATAAAGGAAGGGAAAGTAAATAAGGAATGGGTTCAAGAGATTGTACTTTCAGGCATTGCAGTGAAAGATGAATCCACAGACAGAAAGAAAGAAGCCAGAGCTCAGAGAGATAATGAATCTACCCATGAAGATGATGATGAATCTACCAATGAAGATGATGATGAATACACGTCAGAGCATGAATTGTTCTGAGCCATCCAACTTAGAGACTCCCAAGTAATATGAATATTAAACAGGGAGAGTCTATACAATAGTTGTGACAGACCAAAGAACCATCCTTCGAGCATCTTGCAGAGTTTGAGAAGACATATTCAGAGCAATCAGTTAGCATAAGTATAGTTTGATAGTATAATGATAAATGGGTTAGCATTATGGACAGTTGCGCAAGTAGAGTCTTGGACAGTATGGACAGAGATGGATTCATAAGAACACTTAGCAGGTTTGGATAGATATATGATAGTGGAAGAGAGCATGGATTCATAGATTGGTTCATAGAATAGTTCAGAAACAAAGGAACATTATCATAATGGATGATAATTACACAGGAAATGGCTCAAACAATGTTAATGGATTACAAATTGACAGATATTTTTTGGAAACAGACAATGCATACAGTAGTTCACATTCAAAACAGAGTAATGCTCAGAAACAACACTAACAAAACTCCCTACAAGCTATGGAAAAGAAGACCAGCAAATGTGAAGCACTTCAGAGTTTTTGGAAGAAAATGCTACATCAAAAGAGAAGATGGCAGAATGAGAAAGTTTCACTCTCGTGTGGACAAAGGAGTACTTGTTGGTTACTCAAGTACAAGGAAAGCATATAAGTGTTACAATCTGAGATTAAACAAAATTGTGGAAAACATCAACGTAACAATTAATGAAACAGACAAAATAAAATAAATCAATGGAACAACCTTCCGAAGAAGAAGTAGAAGAGGAAGATGAAGATGAAGAAAATCCGACAGAAGCAGAAGAGCAAGTTCAGCAAGTATCTCCAAAGACACCTAGCAAATGAGTGTTACACTTCAAAATTACTCACTTTGATAGTGTCGCAAGTGTCGTCATTACAAGTGTTGTAAGTGTCGCATCTTGTCCGCAAGTGTCGCCTCTTGACCACAAGTGTTGAAAGTGTCATAAACATCATACTGCCATCTTTCCCATGTCGTGCCTCTAACGACATCACAAAGACACTTGAGACACCCCAAAGACTAGTTTTGAAGAATAGAAGTCACTTGAAAGGGAGTATGCCATAGAAAAAACACTCAAAAACTGAATTTTGGAGAGGAGCGCTCCACTACCCACTGTCAGAAAATGTTGGCGCTCCATGAGCCTCTTTGGGGGAGTGCTTGAGCGCCTTGTGCACCCTTTTGGGGGAGTGCTGCCATTTTTTTAGCAAATTCTGGGTTTGTTGAGGCAAATAAGGGAATAATCCCTCAATTCCTGAAGGTAGTTCGAATCAAATAGATGGTTAAGGCATGATCTTAGGGGAGATCCTCAACTGAAGGAGAAGAATCCTCAACTCATCCCAAAGATCTCTCAAGTGGTTGGACCTCTCCAAGGTTATATGAGGAGGCCTTCTCATGGTGAAAGGTACAAGGAAGATTGAGAATTATACCTAACTTATGACCTCATAAGAAGGTATTGACAATGGAGATTGAGAATTATATCAAACTTATGATCTCATGAGTGATATGTCATCAAAGCAATCAGTGGAAATTATTTGAGCAAAGGGATTAGACAAGGAGAACTGGAAGAAGTTGTTGCACCTTCATTCAAAGGGTTGTAAGTACTTTTACTTGTTCTCATTAATAATCAATGCTTGGCCTATTTCTTTCAAACTTGTTCTTGTTCCATATGAGTTTGTCTTTAGTAGATGGATCTATAATTGAGCTAATATCAATAGAGTAGGAAGTCCATTGTATCTTTGTTTGTCTTACAGGATCTATCAGGGAGCTCAGGATCGAAGCTCAACCTAAACTTTACAAGAACAAACGTCACTAATAAGGTACATATATTTATCCCCCTCTTTCATTCATTAGCTTGATTAGATCTAAAAGAAAGTCAGTGTCCATGTTAAGCACTTTCTGTCTTGGCCTTAGAAGTCTAGAGATCAAGAGGGAATCCACTTGTCCGCAAGGGGATTCACCTACAACAACGAGTACAGAAGAATCATCCTTCAGATCAAATTATTGAAAACAAAGATGTAGGAGTTGAGACTAGAAGAAAAATATATTTACCAGAACAAACACACCTAGCACTCTTATCTACAATTGAACCAAATTGTTTTGAAGAAGCCAGCAATGATGAATTTTGGAATAAAGCCATGGATGAAGAATTGGATCAAATAGAGAAAAATGACACTTGGGAATTGGTTCCAAGACCAAAGAATAAGAATGTGAACGGTACAAAATGAGTTTTCAGGAATAAATTGAATGAAGATGAACAGGTTACAAGGAACAAAGCTAGATTGGTTTGTAAAAGATATGCACAGATTGAAGGAATCGACTTTGAAGAGACATTTGTCTTAGTTTCCAGAATGGAAGCAATCTGTTTACTTTTAACTTATGCATGCTCCAAAAATGTTAAAGTATATCAGATAGACGTAAAATCAATTTTTTTGAATGGGAAACTTGAATAAGAAGTCTACATTAAACAACCAGAAGGATTTCAATTGTTAAAGAACACATATTATGTATGTAAATTAAAGAAGGACTTGTATGGTCTAAAACGGGCTTCTAGAGCATGGTACTCCAAACTAGATAAGTATCTGCAGTAGGCAGGGTTCATAAAAGGAAGTGCAGACAACAACCTCTACATCAAGGTAAGTCAAGATAATATTTTATTAATTGAAGTTTATGTTGATATTATTTTTGGTAGTGATGATGACAGGTTAAGCCAAAAATTTGCAAAAGACATGCAGAATGAATTTGAAATGTCGTTACTTGGAGAACTATCCTTCTTTCTGGGACTTCAGATACATCAAAGCAACCAAGAAATTTGTATTTCTCAAACCAAGTATATCAGAGAAATGCTAAAGAGGTTTGGAATGAAAAATTGCAAACCAGTTATCACTCCAATGCAAACCAGTTGTAAGTTGAACAAAGATGATGATTCGAAGTCTACAGATCAAAGAGAATACAGGTCAATAATTGACAGCCTACTATATGTGATAGCATCCAAACTAGATGTAATGCAAGCAGTTGGACAGGTGGCACGATTTCAAGCAGCACCAAAGGAATTACATGTATTATCAGTAAATAGGATTTTCAGATATCTCAAAGGAATAGAAGAGTTTGGATTATGGTATCCAAAAGAAAAATATCTATCACTTATTGCCTACACAGATGCAGATTGGGCAGGTTGTATTGATAACCGACAAAGCACCAGTGGAGAAGCATTCTACTTAGGTGAGTGTTTGGTATCATGGCTAAGCAAGAAACAAACATCAGTATCTCTATCTACAGTCGAGGCAGAGTATATTGCAGCAGCATCATGTTGTACACAGGTTCTTTGGATGAAACAAACTTTAACAGATATACAGGTTGAGTATGATGAGCCCATTCCGATATATTGTGATAATACAAGTGTCATCAGTATCTCAAAAAACCCGGTGATGCACTCCAAGACGAAGTACATTCCAATCAAGTATCACTTTCTACAGGAACAAGTTGCAGAAAAGAACATCAGAGTTGAGTACGTGGGCACAAAAGAACAAATGGCAGACATCTTTACAAAACCACTTCCACGGGAAGCCTTTTAATATCTTCGCCAAAGACTTGGAGTTATTTCTGCTCCAAAATGAATGTTTTTTGAATACTTATCTTATATGTCTTAGATGTACACGAGGAAGCACCATAAGAGAGTTCAGTCCGGGGGAGCAGCCCCGGATGGAAAGATATATTTGTCATTGATGACAAAGGGAGAGAGATTTATCAAATGCAGAGAAAAGAGGCATGGTTCCAGGGGGAGCAGATTTATCAGATGCAGAGGACAGAGGCAAATTTATCAGATATAGAGGACAGAGACATGGTTCCAGGGGGAGCATGAGTGATATGATTTCAGTATTGCATCAGAGTATTTTCATCAATGTCAAAGGGGGAGATTGTTGATTAAGGTTGGTTGTCATTGATGTCAACCCTTGAAAAAAGCCCCGCAGCACAAAGGTTTGGGTAATGGACCCAAGATTATTTGATGTAACGATGAATCATTATTTTCTTGTCATGGTTGATAAGAAGTAAAGATGGATGAACTTCAAAGTGGTCCCCTTATGGTGAAAGCCCTCGCGGGAAGATGCTTTGTAGAGTAAGAGAACCCATGCTTAATTGTGGAATAATGAGAAGAAGGACAATGAATTTGTCAGGTAAACTATCCTAGATGGATAGTGTTCATAATTCCATTTTCGGTGGTATGTGGAATGTCACATAACTCCTCACGGTTAGAGAGTTATGGCCATGAGAAGTTGGAGACCACGGGTTTGGGTAATGGACCCAAGTTTGTTTGATGGATAACGATATGAGTTATGATATACTTTCATATAATACTATTCTATATGGATAGTACATGTCATTCATTTTTGGTGGTATGTGGAACATCACATAACTCCTCACGGTTTGAGAGTTATGGCCTTACGAAGTTGGAGGACCCTCATATGTCATCTAGAAGCCCCAAAAGGTCAAAGTAGTCAAAGTGGTTTAAGAGATTTTAAAAGGTAAATAATAAAGTGAAGTAATGAGAGTATTATAATT
>JASDQU010103342.1:55847-71412 GCA_032191745.1 Picea mariana | reverse complement strand
GCAGGAGGGTGCATGAACTACATGCTACAACCATTAGCAGGTATCAGACTGATATTAAAAGAAAAATTCTGGAGGTTGCAAATGCAGACCTATAGTACAGAGAATTGGTTGCAAAGCTACAACAAGGTAAGATGCCACAAAATATGGATATTTATAATTTGGGAATAGATGGAATACTGCTGTACAAGAACAAAATTTTTGTACCAAATGTCCAGGACTTGAAACGTATGATTTTTCATGAGATGCATAATTTCCCTTATGCAGGGCACCCTAAATATAAAAAAATTGTGGCAGTGGTCACGAGCCATTACTTTTGGCCAGTTATGAAGAGAGAGATCATTGAATACATTGCTAGATGTATGGAATTCCAGAAAGTTAAAGATGAGCATAGGCACCCAGCAGGGTTGCTGCAACCTTTGCCCATTCCTGAATGGAAATGGGAAGTGGTGACAATGGATTTTATTATGATATTTCCCAGAACAGGCAAGCTACATGATTCAATCATGGTAGTGGTGGACAAGCTTACAAAAGCTGCCCATTTTATTTCACTGAAAACTACTCACAAGGCAACAGATGTTGTTGATATTTTCATGAAGGAAGTGGCACGATTACACGAAATTCCTAAAACAATTGTGTCTGACAGAGACTCGAAATTCACCTTGAATTAATGGAAAGGATTGTTCAAAGGATTTAGAATGAATCTGAACTTTAGTACATCTTATCATACTGAGTCTGATGGACAGATATAGAGGGTGAATAGAGTGATAGAAGACATATGAGAATGTATGTGATGGACAAACCATCGAAATGGGAATACTACCTACACTTGGTAGAATTTACTTACAAAAATGGGTATCAGGCATCATTGAAAATGAGCCCATTTGAAGCACTTTACGATAGAAAGAGCAATACTCTAGTGAGATGGGATAATCTAGTTGATAGGACAGTAGTTGGGCCAGAGTTGCTCAAGGAGATGGAGGACCAAATGTTAAAAATTAAGCAGAATTTGAAAGTTTCCCAAGATAGGAAGAAAAGTTATGTCGATAAGAACAGAACCCATAGAGAGTTCAAAGTGGGTGATCATGTTTTCCTGAAAGTGAAAGCTAACAAGAGTTTCCTGAAGCTAGGAAGCTGCGCCAAGTTGGCAGCCAGATTTTGTGGGCCATTTGAAATCCTAGAGAGGATTGGTCCAATTTCTTATATGATTGCATTGCCTGCCTCTATGTCTGTTCATAATGTATTCAATGTATCATTGCTAAGGAAATATATACCTGATGCTAATCATGTTATTGATTGGAATGTGATTCAGGTGGAGCAAGAAGGTGCTTTCCAAGTGCATCCGGTGCGCATTCTGGACTGAAAAATCAGATAGCTCCAAAATTGAGCCATAGGGCTTGTAAAGGTCCAATGGACCTGGTATGGTCCCTAGGACGCTACTTGGGAGCATGAGGATGCAATGCGGGTAGAATACCCACATCTTTTTGAGGATTTTTGAAAATTTTGTTGTATATGGGTACATGATGCACTGAGGACAGTGCATAAATAAGGTTAGGGGATTGTAATATCCCTCGGCTAAACCCAATTGTAAATGTAATGCAAGTGTACTTAAGTTGGTGAGTTGTTTTGACATCATTTTGTAATGCACCTTTCATGGCATAATGCGCGCATGTACTGCGCAGTAAAATGATGTAGTGCGCACATTCCCGGATGCCGTGCACAGTAACTAAAGTGCGTGCAATATTGAGGTCAGCGAACCTTTGTGTACATGATATGTGTTATAGGTTGGTGAGCCCGTTATTATAAGCTGGGATGCTTATGTTTTGGAATTAGGCCAAAGCACCTAGATGTTAAAGGCCAATGTGCCTATTTTGTATATGTCTCATGATTAATATAAAATACATCGTTGCACGTAGACCGACCACAATAAAAGAGATGGGGGATTAAACTCCACTAGTTAGGGAAAGGGAGGGCCAAAAGTTAAGGAAAAGGGCTAAGCTAGAGGGCTTAAGCCAAAAAGGAATATTATATTAATATTTCTTAAAACATAAAGTATGAATATTTATTTTATCCTAAGTTCTAAAGTTGGGGACAAGTTGACCAAAGTATATCCCAACATGACAAGTGTCAAGTTGGCGACATGCATACATATTGTTGGGACTTAGTTCACTTTTAGGGACTCCCATAATTCAAACCATCATATCTCCCATGATTCCTTCGATCATTCAGCCATGATTCCATGACCATTTCACTCATGCAGTCAATTATCCTTCATACATTCATTTCACTGTACCTGAACCTGTGTCTGTAGCCATATCTGTTCATGTAGCTGGTTAGCTTAGGAGATGGAATGAAGAAGCAGGTTGTCAGGCCCGTGGGATATTGAAGAGGCAGGTTGTCAGGTCTGTGAGAAATTATCTGAGTGAGAGAATTGATGGGGATTGATTTCCTAAAGGTGCTAAACTACAGCTACAGTTCTCTGAGACTTCCTATTTGGCCTGTTGCTGAAGCCCTGGAAGGGAAGTGGGGCAACCAAATGATTGTTGAGTAGAGAAGGGGCACACTTCCTTGGGTGGGACAAGCATGTGGGGAATGAGAGGTTGTAGGATATTAGTTTGAGTTGCACCTAAGACAAAGTCTTTCCTGTTGTCTATGAGCCTTAGCCTGGTTAGGAATCCCTTTACCCGGGTGGAGTTTAGTCCCAACTCGGGGGTGGCTCACTGTTGAGAGTGATAACCATTGTATTCTAAGGCTAGGAGGTTTATGTATGGTCTCCACGCAGTTGGTGACGTTCCTGCCAAGATAAGTACCAATTGTGTGATGAAATTACATGTTGCATTGTTATTTATGTGCTTATTTTATGGGTTTATCATATGTGTGATTATAATTGTCTATATGTTTAGGGGTATTTACCATATATGCTGCATGTCTATGGTTACTATTATTTTAGTATGAATTCGTGCATTTACGTAAAGTATTTGTCTGTTACGTTTTATTTATAAAGCTTCCACAAGAGTTCTGCGTGCATATATATTTTTAATTGCATGCAGTTTGATATGTATATATGCCTATGTGTATATGTATGTATTTGTAAATTTATGTGGCATAGCTTAGTTGAATACTGGGTAGGTTACAGTATGTTCCGCAGTGAGAGAATGAGAGTGTTCCCTCGTGTAGCGTGGCCCGACCATGGGTGTTCGGGGATGTTACACATGGATGGTTGCAGGACTCAAGTATCTGCAACCTAGCTGGGACACATATATGTGATTACAACACTCTAATAGAGCACTTAGCATTTTTCATTCATTAGTATTTATCCCTTATTCACAATGGAGATAAACCCTAATTACAGAGCAATGCAGTATTGAACGAAACCTAGCACATTCAAGCACTTAGCATATAGAGATAAATTAGATCTAGGATTCATTCACATGGCTAAGCACTAAGCTATCATATAAGATGTATCTAAATATACATTATTTCACTAAGAATAAATCACATGAACAATATAACAACAATAATGCACAAAGAAACCATAACACAAGATATACGTGGTTCACCCCCATCCTGGGGATACGTCCACCAACTCTTCTTCTTTTTATTGTCATTTGTCAATCATCTACATGCACAGAGCCACAAAATCCTAATCCACATAGGACAAGAGATCTGCACGCACTTCACCAGATCCTCCTTCCTCGAGCTAGGTTACAACACAAAGCCTTCTTACAATCTACACACAAGCTTCTTACAATCACTTGCACTTGGCACAAAACCACTTAGATCTTTTACTTACATCACCTAGCTACTCATTTATACATTACAAAAAGGGCCTAATCATGGGTAAACCCATGGGCCGACATCCCCATACCCATTACATAAACCCTAATCCAAAAACTTCCCTAAAAAGGGGCCGAGATCCTGCGATGTCTGCTTCGACTTGTGCTCTGTCTTCGACCAGCTTGTCGAAGTCCCAAAATTGGTAAAACATGACCAGTGTTTCCAAAAAACCTGGTCAAGGGCCAACATGTAGTGGATGGTACCATTGGAAAAGAACAAAAAAGTATCTTCAATCCCTACTCACTTTTTTTTTTTTGAAGTTATATTGATGTTTCCATGGTTAACCGCTAATCAGACCTTCTTGCTACTCTTTCATAAATATACTTTACTCACCTACTCAGGTTTCTTGGGGAAATTGTACTAGTAACCTCTAGGTTTGATAAGACAAAGTGTCACTTCCTTATATCCTCTAGTGGTGGAGGTTATGAGCAAATTCCATGAAATATGCCTTGAGAGAAAGGAAGAGAGAAATCTTGAAAAAATGGCGAATTTAAAGCAGGTAGTTTCTAAGCATAATAAAATGTCATTATCCAATTGGTGCTTAAGCAGAAAACATAGTTTAAATATAGAAACATATTCTTTCAAAGTAAAATAATTCACTTTTTGTCTCCTTGGAGTTGTCCACTTGTTGTTAGGTGAACACGTGCATAAATATATAAAATTGTTTATCATAAAAAACACACTTTAAAATATTTACATTTGTACAATCATAAATCAAAACGTTTCAAGAATAGGGGGAGGGAGAAGAAAACTCCTCGTCCACTAAGGCCAATGCCTTGTCGAATGACATGACCTGTAGAAAATCTTCTTTGGAAATGGGTATGTGGTAAAGTTTAAGTCGGTGTCCATTCATTACGAAAGAGACTTGTCCATCATCAATTGTTTTTATCTTAACAACCCTATTATCATACATGTTAACTACCTCATAAGGACCCAACCATCGAGTGGTAAGTTTACCTTTAAAAGTTTTGAATCGGGAATCAAACAATAAATCCCAGTCACCAGGTTGAAATTGTTTCTTTTTAATAAATTTATCATGCCACTTTCTCCTCTGGTTTTGAGCTAAAATTGTCCTTTGGATAACATCTTGTCTAATCTCATCTAATTCATTCAATTGTAGGGATCATTGTTTTTGTGACTCATCTAAGTCTAGTCCCAATTGTGCAGCAATACAGAAAGTCCTTACTTGGAATTCAATTGGTAGAAGTACTTGTTTTCCATATACTAGTTCGTATGGGGAATGCCCAGTGGTGTTTCTCCATGTGGTACGATATGCCCACAAAGCTTCTGGAAGTCTATCAGCCCAATATCTATGGTGTAATTGGATAGTTTTGGTCAAGATAGTTTCTAATACTTTGTTTGTTGAATCTACTTGGTCATTAGCTTGTGGGTGATATGGAGAAGACTTATGATGCTTTATCCCATATTTTTTCGTTAATTCCTTCATCAGCTTAGAAGTGAATTGTGTACCCTGGTCTGTGACAATTTCAAAAGGAACACCAAAGCAGGTAAATATGTCTTCATAAATGAACTCAACAACAGATTTCTCATTATCCCTAAACAAAGATTTTTCCTCTACCCACTTGGTGACATAATCTATGCAAACCAAAATATAATTCTTCTTACGAGACATGGGGGAAATTGGTCCTACAAAATCAAGGGCCCATTTCTCAAAAGGTTCTATTATAACTTGGGAATGCAAGGGAATTTAATTAGCTGATGTGGGTCTTCCTATCCTTTGACATCTATCGCAACTTCTCACATATTTGGCAACATCCTTAAAGATGCTAGGACAATAGTAACCTAAATGTAAAACCTTATATGTTATACGTTTATTGGAAAAATGTCCACCACATGGTCCATCGTGAAAACTTCATGGGATTTCTGCCATCTCATCTTCCCAGAAACATCTACACATAATCAAGTCTGGTCCAGTACAAAAAATGTCATGGCCAACCCAGGAGTAGTTAGCACTTTGTGTTATAATTCGACGCTTTTCATGAGGTGACAAATGAGCTGGTAATTTTCTAGTAGCTAAATAATTTTCCATGTCTGCAAACCATGGAGTGTTTACAGAGATGGTAAAGAGATGCTCATCTAGAAAACTATAATCAACAGGAATATTATCACCCTCATGATTAATGCATGAGAGAAAATCATCTACTAAGTTCTCTTTTCCAGGTTGGTCAAGGACGGTGATATTTAACTCTTGTAATAACAGGAGCCACCTAATTACTCGGCCATTGGTAATAGGTTTTTTCATGATAAATATAATGACAGAGTGACCTGTATGTACAAATACCTTATATCCTGTGATATAATGAAAAAACTTGTTGATGACATGGACGACTGCCAATAATTATTTTTCGGTGATTGTATAGTTTATCTCGGCATGGGTCAAGTTATTACTCACAAAGTAAATGGCATAGGATTGTTGGTCTTCTTTTTGTCCTAATAATCCTCCTATTGCAGTATCAAAGAAATCAATGGATATATGAAATGAAAGGGCCCAATTGGGTCCCCTAAGAACTGGTGCCACATATAATTTAGTTTTTAGAGTTTCAAAGGCGGTTTGACAATGGCCAGTCCAAAGAAAATCAACATCTTTGGTAAGAAATCCAAACATTGGTGCAACAATCTTTGTAAAATTCTCAATAAATTGTCAGTAGTATCCAGCATGTCCAAGAAATATTCTTACCTATTTTTGAGTCTTTGGAGGTGGAAGTTTGACAATTACCTCAATCTTAGCAAGATCCACTTTAATCCCTTTAGATGAAACATGATTCCCTAAGACTACTCCTTTAGTCAATAACATTTTACACTTTTCACGACTTAAGGATATATTCATTTCCTTGGAATCTAATAAGAACTTTCTTCAGATTATCTAGGGCTTCATGATAATTATTACCATATACTGTAAAATCATCCATATACACTTCCACATAATCATGAATGAGGTCAACAAATTTTCCTAATACTACTCGTTGAAATGTGGCAGGATCATTACACAACCCAAATGGTAAGACCCTATAGGCATAGGTTCCCCAAGGACAAGTGAAAGTAGTCTTGTCCTAATCCTCAGGTGCTATGAGAATTTGGTTCTATCCACTATATCCATCCAGAAAGGAAAAGTATCGCTTCCCTGACAAGGTATCCAAGACTTGGTCAACGAAGGGACGAGGAAAATAATCCTTGAGAGTAGCCTTATTAAGTTCCCAGAAGTCAACACAAATTCTCCATTTTTCGGTTACTTTCTTTGGAACCACTACAAATGGGGATACCCATTTGCTATCATAGATTGGATAAATAAAGTCAATGTTCAATAGTTTCATTATTTCCTTCTTTACTATATCCTTTAGTGCCAGATTCATCCTTCTCTGGGGTTTCCTAACATGTGTTACTTCTTCCTGGGTATATATGTGATGGATGCATGTGTTGGGGTGTATACCCTTCATATTGTTATATTCCCAGGTGAATTCTCTTGATTGGTCATTAAGGACATTCACTAATTGTTCTTGTTGATCTGCATCTAGTCCGAAATTTATATGTAGGAATTTCCCATGACTAATCTCATAAGGCATAGTATAAGATATGGCAGATTCATCTATCTCAAAAATAAAATATGTTGAGGAAAAAGTTGATGGGTCCAACTGTTCTTGAAATTATTCACCAAACATGTACTTAAATTGGGGAAAAGATTGTGGAAAATCAACACATGTGATTGCAGAAATAAATTTATTTAGCACATTCTTCATTGTTTGATCCTGAAGTGCCCAGGAATGATCACTATGCAACACAAGTTTTTCCCAGTTCTCATTCTCATATGGATATTCAAGCCACCATAGATTCTCTAAAACAGGTTGATTTGGTGGGTATATGGTAAGCTTTTGTATAGAAAGTCCATTAGAGATAGTCATTTCACCTTCTCTACAACCAATAAATGCATTGGCTGTGGCCAACCAAGGTCTTCCCAAAATAATGGGATGCCCTTTATCATGATCCTTTGAATGAATGAAAAGAAATTCTATTCGATATTCCCATTATGCTAATGTGACTATGATTTCATCCAATATTCCTTCAGGTATAAGTTTTGTCTTATTTGCTAATTCCAAAATAGTTGGGGTAGGTCTAAGGAGGGGTTTCAATTGCAATTCTTCTAAGGTAGTAACAGTCATAACATTAATGGCTGACCCCAGGTCTATGAGAGTATTTCCAATGGGAACCTTATTAATGGTTATTGTTACTACAAGATTCACTGGGTTTGCATACTTTGTGACCCTAGGCTGCTCTGATATGTATTCAAACAATTCTCCTATCAAATGTACTGTTGGAGGATCTTCCTGTTTCCTACCTAGTTTCTTGATACACAATTCCTTGATCACCTTACTATAAATTGGAATGTCCTTTATGACTTGTAACAGGGGAATTTTGACATAGATATTCTTCAATTCATTTAAAATGTCAAATTCCAGTCGAATCGTTGGTTTATCAATTGTTAATCTTTTTGGATAAGGAGGAGATTTTGTAATCTATGAAGATTCACTTTGGGGAAGCTTTTGTTCCTGGTCTTTAGTAATAATAGCATCTTCCCACTTAGTGTCATCTGTGGGTTGGTCAGGAGTTTCATCTTCTTCTTCTTCCTGGATGACCACTGAAGGCCTCTGTCTATCCAAAACTTTCACCAACCTTAGTTGAATCTCATGTAATGGAATAGGAGAAATAACATGTGTCGGGAAAGTTTGCAACTCAAAATTTTGAAGAGGTTGAGTTGGTTTGTTATTAAGGTTAGGCACCGATTGTGCTGGTAATAATTTTGGTCTTGGGGAGCTTGTATTTTGAAATTTTTGGGGTTGTTGTGGAATAGGAGGTAAAGGTGGGGGAACAAAACTTGGCAAAAGTTGTTGGATGTTTGGTGGAAACTGTGGGTAAGGATGAGTGGGCATAGGAACAGGTGGAACCTGAGTGTTTCCTTGGGTATGCCCTCCTCTCCATCCTTGTAGCCAAGGGTGGTGTGAATCATACTGTGGAGACCAATGTTTCCAATTTGGTGAGTTCCACTATTGTGTTTGTTGATAATAAGGTGAAACTTGAGGTGGTAGATCCTAGTATGTAGGATGACTCCTAGGCTTCCATGTCCTCCTAGGTGCATAAGAAGATTCCCCAGGATCCCCACTTCTGTAAATGGATAATAAACTGCGCAGTGATGGAAATTTTCAGTTGGGTGATCTTGAGTAAAAAATCCACAAACTGAAATGTTGTCTAATGAGCATTCCCTTGAGGAATTCTTCCTCCTGAACCTTGGACAAAATATGCACAGTGTTTCATTCTCTTCCTCTAGTTTCTTCTTAATAATTAAGGTGTCCAACTGGGAACCTATTATACTTAGAATATTGGTTTTGAAGTTCTCCAATAGGTTTCCTATTTCTACCCTTGTAATACCAACATAACTAACTCCTTTTAGGTTTCTACTATAAGGATCCTGAACACTTTTACCAGTTTTGTATCTACTCCTCGAGTAATTTCTACACATTTCACAGATTTCAGTGAATGGTTAATGGGATATGTCACCTAATGCCATCAGGTTAAGTGTCTCTGGATATTCTTCCAAAATTCCTTTAAGGAAAAGAGTCCTGACTGCATCATTTGGAAGGTCATGGTATTTTGATTTATGTGAGGTATAAGCAAACCGTTCCATGTAATCTTCGAGACTCTTATCCTCTAACTGTTGAATTTTAAAAATATCATTACGAGAATCCTTATATTTTCAATAGTCTTGGTATTTATTAAGAAATATAGCTTTCATATCTTCCCAAGACCTAATACTAGACTCTCCTAACCCCATGAACCATCTTAGTGTGGAATCCTTGAGAGTGGTAGGAAAACGTTTTAATTTCTAGGCATCTTGCAAGTAGTTATAGCTTCTACACAAGATTCCAAAATCAAACAAAAAGGTATCTGGGTCCTCACTTCTCTTACCATAAAAGGTGGGTAGTGCAGAGAGTGGAATGTTCTTCATGTTGACATTTTGTGCGGTATCCAAAATTGGAAACCCAAAGGTGGTTTCTGTTTGGTTTCCAACTTATTCTCCCTAATCATGTCTCACATGGTTGTGATCCTCCTGATCATCCATACTGATATGATTCCCAAAGAGAGAATACCTTAATGGTTTTATCCTTGAAGATAACAAAGTATCCCAAGGTTCTCTTTTAGGAAGGTTATTCCTTCGATAGGAAGATTTATCTACTATTTGGATGTCCAGGACTTTACTCGAGCCTATTGAAACTATTGGTTCCAAAGTTTTTGTTTCAACTTGGGATACAACTATATTGGCTTAACTACCAAAGAGAGCATTCACCTGTTCAGGATCAATGATATATACAAATTTAGAGTCCACTTATGGTGGTGAAAAGGAAAAGGTTGTGTTGACTGGTTCTGATGAAGGTTCAAGTGGTCTTGCCTCCTGTCCCACTATTGTTGATGTCTCAATTTTTTTCTCTATTTTTTCCCCAGTTTTGGTGTCTTCTGATACTTTTTTAGCTCTTTGGGTTGAGCTATCCCCTACTTTTCAATATCTTTCTGTGTCGTTTATGGGTGGAGTGTTCGTTCCTCCAAAAAGGTTAGAAAGAACCCTGATCGAAATTTTTGGTTTGGTTTTGATATATCTACCCTTTGGGTCCCTAGGTTTGTTCATGAAAGAAGTAAAAAAAGAAAAAATACCATTGGGTTTGGGGGAACTTGCTATAATAGATGTGTAGGTTCTTACCTCTCGTCTTAAAGTTCCCCCACCACCAAAATAGTACTAATCCTCATAAATAATCTACTTTCTAACTATTTTCTACCTTTAGACAACTCCCTGACAACGATGCCAAAAATGATGGGTAAAGTATATGTACTAATTTCCCTCAATTAAATTGTCAATCAGGGTAAGTAAACTTAGAGCTGTGACACAGTATAACTCAAGGAATAAAGAAAGCCTAACGGAAAGATTAACTAGCTAAGGAGATGGTTTACCCTAGGGATCAACACTCTTTTCAATTTACAATTCTACTTTAAAAGATGACTTTTAAAATCCATTTAAACAACATACTCTATGTTAAATATACAAAGCAACCTTTAACTAATGAGCTTTAAGCAATCTAGGACTATGAACTATTTAATCTAAGTATCTTTAAACAATCTAGGACTATGAACTGTTTAATCTAAGTAAGCAACTTTCTGAATGAACAAGCAATCTCTGAATAAGCAAACAATCTGTCATAATTATTTTTACAAGTGAACTCTAATCTTAAATGAAAAAATCACAATTACTTTTATCTTGCAGAGAATAAACCTTATCTTTACACTAATCTACCTAATTGAAAGCAAGAGTGTTGTGACAGTATTCAAATGTGATGATTGTGTCTATGGTGGCGAATTATATTACGATGGCATCTAATCGCTAATGACAATTCAAGTGGAATCAACTCGATGCTATCTTCTACAGAGAAATGCAGAGTATGGATAAGGCAATCTATAGAAAGATTTGACATCATAAAAACAACATTAGATGTTCTTGTAATCCATATGACCTATAAACATTGTGCATAAGAGATTCAAAATCAATCACTTGTTCTATCACAATGATACTAGAAAATACTCTATACAAAATTAATAATTTATTCAAGCCTACAAACTCACAACTGGTACTAATTAAAAAACATAACTCAAAATCATAGCTAGGATATCATTAAAAATCATAACTCTAAATCATAGCTAGGATATCATTAAAAATCATAACTCAAAATTAACTTTTATCTTATCATGTTGATGCTAGAAACATGATTAGCAAGTTATGCAAACCTAAAGTTAGTGTTTAAGGATTACAACTTAATAAATAGACACTGTCTAAATAGCTACTTTGCAAAGTGATTTACAACTTTATGAAACAGAGAAAATAGACATGATGGCATAGTTAAATAGCTGATAAAAAAACAAATTACAACCTGCAAGAAAGATGTTAGGAATCTAAATATAAACAAGTAAACATGGGCATCCACAAATTCTCTGTGATACACACACAATCCAGGAAGCGAGCTACAAATTAGAAGAGATATACCCAGTGATACAAATTAAACAAGCAATTTGAAATTAGTACGTGATAAAAGCCAAATGCGAAAATATAAATATATACTGATATGAACAACTATCCAGACCACTGGTGGGACCCCCAAAAGGTCGTGGAACTACTTCAATAGAAAAATGCAGTCACAGAATCAATATGGCATTGATATTAATCACCAAAACAAAGTTTATAGAGAAATTGAAGATAATGTTTGTGTGTATAAATAAAATCTGTGTTTCTTCATGGCATAGACAATAGGTATTTATAGAGTTTATACAGAGCTTGAGAGGTCGACCACTGGAAGGGTCGACACTCTAAAAACAAATTTCATTAAATTCCATCAACAAAAAGCATCTTGTCCAACATCCTCGTGCACTGCACTCAAAATAATGGTCGCTGCAACTACCCAAGTCTGAATGCGATGAGTCCCATAGTTGGAGGGCATGAGTGGGCACAAAACCCATGTTTCTCATTCACCCATCGAAGCCCGCCAATATGCTAACCACCAACTCCACTATGCTCTGAGTGCTAGATCGAGTGTCAGATGGAGTGTCGTATGGAGGTTTGGATGAAGGATTAGATGGAAGGCCGGATCATGTTTTTGGCCTGTTGCAAGAAAACAATAAATGTTAGGACATTGTAATCATACAATTGAAGATGAATTAACAAAAAATCATTACAAAACGATGATTACACATACCTCATGTTTTTCCATGGCGAATTTATGCACAAAACTTGATAATGCCTTTAAAAAAAGCTAAATAAGAGCATAGAGTGTATAATTTTCATATGCAAAAGGCATTTGGTCATTGGAAAAACAGTCAAAACACCAAATCAACACATGCCTTATCATGGTAATCATACTTAATTATTAATTACAAGAGGGGGGAAATAGGGGTATTACAATCCCATCCCCCTTAAAAGGGAACATTGTCCTCAATGTTCTTTCTCAATAACACCTATCATGCCTTTGTCATTTAGATGTTTCAAAATCCCGATTCTCTTTCTTGATTAGGTCCTTTCCATACCCTTTGTCTTCGTCACCTACCTTCAATAATATTGGACAACAAGTATATTAATCACAATTTCATGTGAAAACATTTTATTTTTGTGCAAAATTCAAGAAGAAAATTTTCATAATCTAGCATAGTACCTATCTGTGCAGTCTATGGATTTGCATCCACATGGCTATCCTTTTATCTAGGATCATTGTTTTTTTTTTCTTGGACATACCCATTGTGTGCATGATCCCAATCAATAGTGTATGATATTTTTTAAAGTTCTTTCTTCCTTGCGGTCAGTCACCCTCTAGGACCAGGCTTAGGCATCCCATTCTCTGCTATACAGTTCCTCGGGTGATCCATCTTTCCTTGCCAAGGATTTCTCACACAAGAATAATTTCAGAGATTTCATCGAGCCTTACAGTCGAGGCATCCCTCAGACTTTCTCTTCCAAGGCATCCCTTCAGCTTGTGTTACCACAACACAACATATTCTAGGTGATCCTGGCTTACTACATGGTTCTCCTGTCTCAACAATATCCTTTTTCATGTTTTCCATCTTGACAGCCTTCATCTGTCCTCCCTAGACAGATCATTTACGTGTATCACAGGTATACATAAATCATGAGATATTATCATCAAATTTAAATCTAGAATTTTCTTGCAAATCTGTTACCCACAGATTTTCAAATTCTCCATTTATTTTCATATCTGTTCCGCATAGGAACCAACTTTTCTAGTATGGGGCCTCCCTTCCCATAGAAGTTTGGTTTAGTAGGAAATTGGTCTCCCTTATGGGCTTACCACACTTCCATATACAAGACCCCTTTCTTCCTACAACTTCAATATTCCTTAGCCAATCAATTTGTTAGTTTCTATGCACATTATATTTGCAAACACTGCATACTAACAATCCAAGTCATTTTTATCTATTCAAGGGTACAAGAAAAAGGAAATATCATTATTTACATAAGCATCCTTTCAACACACTACATTTCTAAATGCAATTCATATATCAAATGATCTTAATCAATGTGACAATATTCATGGCCACATTCATACCCACACTTGGTGACAAGTACTCTTCCATGGTGTGTTGGAGCTTAACTAACCACTTCACCATATGGCTTATTCTCTCTCGTTCATTATTGCAGCAGAACTATACTTCCTACTACAGGTTGATCGTGATCCCAAATCAGTACAGATGAAACTATAAGTTTCTCTTGAATGCACCCAACCATTCTTCCTTTATTAGTAACTGGGGTTCCAACATTCATGGCCACCCAAATTTTCTTTTCTTTAAAACCTATGCAATGTAAGTAAAATATTAGAAGGTTCTCCTTCCTCAATGAAAAATACGTTGTCTTCCCTTTATGCAAACATACATTTCCTCGAAGAAATTCCATGCAATGTGCTAACTATGAGCACCTTTGTTTCCAATCATTCCTTGATTGGTCAATGCAGACATATCAGTTCATGAATTCCTTCAAGGGTTACAATGATGCAAGGCCAGAGTTAAACCTTGCCAGATCCTTCTTAAATTCCAATAGAATTTAAAAACGGACTCACAAATGACCCACAAAACCTGATCATTGTATGAGTTTAGGTAGCATTAACACATGGGTTCCTTCCAGGTTCACCCATCGAGCATTCACAGATCAACGACTCATAGTAATTGCAGAATCCCAATGTGCTTTCTCTTTATCAAAAATTTCATTCTCTGCAATATGAAAAGTTCTTGCTTGACTCTTTTTTAATCGTGGTCGTTGATCATCCACCTTGACGAGATCAACGGTGTTGGTTGATTGTGGACCTTGAACTAGCACGTCCATCAATTTTTCCATTGCGCTCCGCAATGATTCTCGACCGTCGATCTAATCGAAGGGTTGGTGTTTGATCCGTTAACTTTAGTGTATATTTAATTCGATATGATGACTGATATCAGTTTTCCCTCCAATGAAATTCTCGCATTCATCTCCTTTGTCAAGTTCTTGATTAACTTGATTCGATCAAGGTTTTCTTCCGCGATCTTCACAATCTCGATCTGTAGCTGATCAAAGGGATTTCTACAATTTCTCTCATCATATTTAAATGAAAACAAACCAAACTTCCTAACCATTAAGCATATCGATGCCTTCTGGAGGTATTCGAGAGATTTATTACATAAAACAAATGAACAATTAGGGAACCAACTCCCTTAGTAAGGGTTTTCAACCCTTTTGAGTTAAAGAGATCATTTGGTTCAGATGATCTTGCATTATACAATCGGTCATTACTGCCAGAGGTCCACACCTCCATCATTCAGGTTCTCCTTCATGAATCATACCCTACTTGGGTATCCATGGCATCCAACTTCCTTTCAAAATTTTGTGCATAACAATGAAAAATTTCAGAAGGTATTCTTACCCAATCCCTTCATACCTCATGCCACATAGGCATTGACACTTTGTTGATTAAGGTTGGTTGTCATTGATATCAACCCTTGAAGAAAGCCCCGTAGCACAAAGGCTTAGGTAATGGACCCAATATTTTTTGATGTAAATATGACTCATTATTGTTTTTTCATGGTTGATAAGAAGTAAATATGTATGAACTCCAAAGTGGTCCCCTTATGGTGAAAGCCCTCACGG
>JASDQU010103342.1:39557-55749 GCA_032191745.1 Picea mariana | reverse complement strand
TATCCTAGATGGATAGTTCTTGTCATTTCATTTCCGGTGGTATGTGGAACGTCACATAATTCCTCATGGTTAGAGAGTCATGGCCATGAGAAGTTGGAGACCCCAGGTTTGGGTAATGGACCCAAGTTTGTTTGATGGGTAAGAGTATGAGTTATGATATATTTTCAGATAATACTATTCTATATGGATATTAAATGTCATGCCATTTCTGGTGGTATGTAGAACGTCACATAACTCCTCACGGTTTGAGAGTTATGGCCTTACGAAGTTGGAGGACCCTCATATGTCATCTAGAAGCCCCAAAAGGTCAAAGTAGTCAAAGTGGTTTAAGAGATTTTAAAAGGTAAATAATAAAGTGAAGTAATGAGAGTATTATAATTCAAAGTGAATACAAAATAAATTATTTCAATAATAAATTTAATGGAGAAATTAGAAGTGGGTTAACCCTAAAATAAGGAAAGTGGGGCCAAGTGACCTAGAAAATGTTTTTAAGGAAGTTACTTGCAGAGTATAAATAAGAGGCAAGGCTCTCTCATTTTAATCACACTTGAGCATATTGAATCCCTATAGGTGTCTGAGGTAACCAAAGGATATCTAAGCCGAAATTCTAAGTAAAGTAAAAAAAAGAAGGCCAAAATGCAAGGAAGGATAAAAAATTTTGATGGTGTTTTCTAAGGTATGTTATTTACAGGTCATCTCACCATTTTCGCTTTAAATTTTTTTATATAATGATTTAGATCGTAAAATTTCTATGTCATTGAGAAAACATATCCAAGTATCTGTGGTAAAAAATTCAACTTGTGGGTCGTTGTATTTTGGGAGTTACACTCCATGGAAAATTGGGTTTGTGGCTAGTTCTGAAACTAGTCAAAAACATACGTTTCGGGTAAAAACATCATAACTTCTTCATAACAGATCCAAATTCAGTGAAACAAAATGTGTTGGTTATGGTACAATCTTTAGTATGCTTTGTAACAGTTTCAGATCATTTCAACAAATATTTAGTGTTGGGCATGCTCTACAAGGTCGCTCTCTATAATAAGCCAGAATTCAGCAAGGTATGTCATTTTTGCTATAACTCCTTTTATGAGAGGTTTCAAGTAGTGACACTTAGAGGAATTGCACAAAACACACTGAAGAACATTTTGTTTCAGTTTCAGATCTTTACACATTACATGTACAAAGTTATGATTACTTCAAGTTAGGGTTGTTGACTAATCCAAAACTAGGCATGTGAGACTAAAGAAAAGTTTGATGAAAATGATAGTCTCTTACACCAGGTCTATTACAGAGCTACAAATCATATTTGTATGATGAAATTGATGAGGGCTTTTGGTTGAGTTACATGTTGAGTACATGGTTGAGACAAGTAGTTGATGAGTTGGCACATATATGAGATGTATAGTTGATGATGTTGGTACATATTGATGAGTAGTTGACACATGATTGGTACATACTTGGCACATGTTTGGATGCACTTGTTTATGATACAGGTTGATTACAGGTTGTTTGGTATAGGTTGGTGCATGGTTGATGCACTTATTTATGGTACAGGTTGAGGTACAGGTTGATGCATGGTTCAGATTTATTGATACATGTTTACAGTGGCATATCTCACAGTGATAGTGTGACAATGGTTCCATCATTCTACTTCTACTTCAGGGCGGTTGGACGGGACAAAAACAGGTGGTTGTAGCCACCTTCTGGTTGTAGCCGGAGAACATAGAGGTTTGTAGCCTCCTTCTGGTTGTTGCCAGAGAATTGGGGAGTTGGAGCTTCCCTCGGGTTGTAGCCTGAAAAACTAGGGGGTTGGAGCCTCCTTACAATTGTAGCTGAAAAACAAAGGAAGTTGGTGCTTCCAATGAATGTAATTCTTCAAGACATATAAGAAAAAACATTTTGTGGTTTTCTCCCGATTTGGGTTTCCACGTAAAACACTAGTGTATTGTGTATGTATGTGTTTGTTCATTTGTTCATTGCTTATTTACTCTGCAGATATTGGATGATAATGCTTCATTGATATAACACTTGGATTATATGGTTAAAAATGATTAAATTTCTTTAATACTGATTCACCCCCGCCTCTCAGTAATCCAACAAGAAATTCAACACAAACCGTGAACAACGATCGGTTGAAACTACGTCATCATGTCTATCAAAATCAAGTGGGATGCAAGCATTTACCCAGATGCAATTTCAAGTTTACCAACAGTGGGTGATGAAGCCTGAGGTGTAAAAGTCCATGAAAGTAGATCTTGTCACGGTGAAGATAGAGCAAGGGGATTCATGCTTTGTTTGAATTGGAATTTGGATCTCCTTCTTATGGATCAAGTTTGAAGGCTTGGTAATGGCAGCATTGGATTGTTGTCTCTATGCCTCACAATGCGTTTTGAGTTTTCATGGGTTTCTAAGCGGATATCCACATAAGAAAGTTGGCGATCTTTAGTTGTCACTCTGAATTGAGCTTTCCTCGCCCCTCTTTTTGCCGCGATGGTTTGTGTTCTTGTCTGGCTTGGATGCTCCACCACGCCACTTTTCTCACCTGCCCCAACACCTTCAATTTCTCTAACAACCATAACATGGTTGCGCCCATGTCTGTCGTTGGAGTCCTGGGGAGCAATTGCTCGAGCCCTAACTTGCAGATCTAAATCTCGATATGCATCCAAAGAGACAATCGACATACTTTTGAAGAAGTTGTCAATTGTTGTGTAATTAAAGGAGAAGCACTTGGTTGGCCGAATATTCACCTTCTTGAACAATTATTATTTTGGATTTGTTTGGATCTTAGATCTATTTGTTGGATCAAAGGCAGAAATTAGTATCCAAGGTGTTTTAGATTGGGATTATTTTTTATTCAATTATTATTCAGATAACTTTGGGGATTTCCAAGAATCTTTGCACTATAACGTCCCTTATGGGGGCTCTCGCCTTCCACCAATTATTTTAAGGGATGGGACTTGGTAGTTGCCTCGCTCAAGCGAACTTGGGGACTCGAGTGTCAGCTTTGATTGTGCCTCTATTTCAGCTCACGACTTCCATTTATGGATTTGTGGTGGATTCTTTGTGGCCCTTTGGCCACGATCTTTAGCCTTTGATCCTTGACAGTCACAGCGACTCCAAGCATTGGTTTCTCAAACCACTCAAAGCAAGCATCTTAATGAGGATCCTATCTTTGATGCTCTTTAGTGTTGATTCCTATGTCAATTATGTAGAGTTGGTTAATGGGTTGTGATTGAATTAGAAGACCGGATCTATTCACTTTTGTTTGCCAATTTATTATATTTTGGAGGATATTGGTAGAGTGTTTCCCTTAACTCTTCAATGAAGCCTCCATTTACCATTTTGTTTGAGGCATTGAGAAGAGCATTTTGTTTTCTTCCCAATGATTAGTTGCATGCCACATTTAATGTCTTTTTGAGATTCTTGTTTTTCCTCATGGGCTGCATAAATTAAGAGCTTTGATTCTTCAGTTGTAAATGGGTACCTAAAATGGCCTTGTTTGTCAAAGCCCATCTCAAGGATTGCTTCTTATGATGGCTATTTATGGTACCTCTTGCTCTGCACCTTTGAGTAGTGGATTTTGTGCCACTTGTGCAGATAGTTTTATGAGTGTAACCAAGCATTTGTTTCCATGTACTGCTTTGTTTCGCAATCTCTTGGAGCTTGCCACTTTGGAGTGTTTCCTTCTTAGGTTGTTTTGCATCCTTGTCACCTTTAGCTCGTACTCCATACTTTAGTCATCAATTGTGACATCCATTGCCATCATTTTTTCACTCAGTTATGCATTGTGGGGGGTTGGTGTGCAATGCTTCCTCAGGTGGTTTTTTACTCACCATGTTCGATCGAGATCGAGCATCTTCAGAGTGAGCCTTGTATACAACACTAATTCCTATATTGACTCGATGGTTATAGCGGCTAGTGACCCATGCACTCCATGTTGATTAAGGTTGGTTGTCATTGATGTCAACCCTTGAAGAAAACCTCATAGCACAAAGGTTGGGTGATGGACCCAAGATTATTTGATGTAAAGATGACTCGTTATTGTCATGTCATGGTTGATAATAAGTAGAAATGGATGAACTCCAAAGTGGTCTCCTTATGGTAAAATCTCTCACGGGAAGACACTTTGCGGGTTGAGTTATCCTAGAAGTATGGTTAGAAAACCCATGCTTATTTGTGGAATAATGAGATGAAGGTCAGTGAATTTGTCATTGAAACTATCATAGATGGATAGTGTTTGTCATGCCATTTCCAGTGGTATGTGGAACGTCACATAACTCCTCACAGTTAGAGAGTTATGGCCATGAGAAGTTGGAGAACCCAGGTTTGGGTAATGGACCCAAGTTTGTTTGATGAATAATGGTATGAGTTTTGATATATTTGCAGGTAATACTATTCTATATGGATGATACATGTCATTCCATTTCTAGTGGTATGTGGAACGTCACATAACTCCTCACGGTTTGAAAGTTATGGCCTTACGAAGTTGGAGGATCCTCTTATGTCATCTAGAAGCTCCAAAATGTCAAAGTAGTCAAAGTGGTTTAAGAGATTTTAGAAGATAAATAATAAAGTGAATTGATGAGTGTACTATAATTCAAAGTGAATACAAAATAAATTATTTAAATAATAAATTTAATGGAGAAATTAGAAATGGGTTAACCCTAAAATAGGGAAAGTGGACAAAGTGACCTAGAAGATGTTTTAAGGAAGCTACTTGAAAAGTATAAGTAAGAGGCAAGGCTCTCTCATTTTAGACACACTTGAGCATATTGAATACCTATAGGTGTCTAAGGTAACCAAAATATATCTAAGCTGAATTTATGAGAGAAGGCGAAGAAAAGAAGGTCGGAATTCAAGGAAGGATAAATTCTTTTGATGATGTTTTATAAGATGTTTCGGGTAAAAACGTCACAACTTTTTCATAACAGATCCAAATTCAGTAAGACAAAATGTGTTGGTTAAAGTACAGTCTGTAGTATGTTGTGTAGCAGTTTCAGATCGATTCAACAAACATTTTGTGCAGAGCACGCTCTACAGGGTTTCTCTCTAGAATAAACCAGAATTCAACAAAGTATGTCATTTTTGTTATAACTATTTTTCTTAGAGGTTCCAAGTAGTGACACCTGAAGGAATTGCATAAAACACACTGAAGAACATTGTGTATTAGTTTCAGATCTTTATTCATTACAGGTACAAAGTTATAATTATTTCAAGTTATGGTTGTTGACTAATCCAAAACTAGTCATGTGAGACTAAAGAAAAATTTGATATAAATGCTAGTCTCTTGATGTTTAAAGTTAACGAATGTTTGCAAGTTTGTGATCATATACACCAGGTCTATTACAGAGTTATAAATCATATTTAGATGATGAAATTGATGAGGGCTTTTGGTTGAAATTGATGAGGGCTTTTGGTTGAGGTACAAGTTGAATACATGGTTGAGACAAATAGTTGATGAGTTGGCACATACATGAGGTGTATAGTTAATGATGTTGGTACATATTGATGAGTCATAGTTGATGAGTATTTAACACATGATTAATACATACTCGGTACATGGTTGGTTGCACTTGTTTATGATACAGGTTGATTACAGATTGTTTGGTACAGGTTGGTGCATGGTTGATGCACTTGTTTATGGTACAAGTTGGTGCATAGTTGATGCACTTGTTTATGATACAGGTTGATTACAAGTTGAGATACTAGTTGATGCATGGTTCAGATTTATTGGTACATGTTTACAGTGGTATATTTCACAGTGATAGTATGACAGTATTTCTATCATTCTACATCTACTTCAGGGCAATTGAACGGGGCAAAGATAAGTGGTTGTAACCACCTTCCGGTTGTAGTCGAAGAACATAGGGGGTTGTAGCCTCCTTCTGGTTGTAGCCAGAGAATTAGGGAGTTGGAGCTTCCCTCAGGTTGTAACCTGAGAAACTAGGGGGTTGGAGCCTCCCTCCAGTTGTAGCTGGAAAACAAAGGAAGTTGGTGCTTCCAATGAATGTAAATCTTCAAAACATATAAGAAAAAACATTCCGTGGTTTTTTTCCGATTTGAGTTTCCACGTAAAACACTGATGTACTGTGTATGTGTGTGATTGTTCATTTCTTATTGCTCATTACTAGATAATAATTCTACATTGCTATAACACTTGGATTATTTAAAGAAAAAAGATTATAATTACACTATAACTGATTCACCCCCCTTTCAGTGATCCAACACTCCAGTTAGATGGATTAACATCCATAGGGACACTCATCATATGGCGTTTTCTCGGTTGTAAATAAGTACCTCATCAAGCCTTTCTAGAGGATCAATTTATTTTGAGGGTGTGCATTCATCTCTCATTGCCTCAACAACTTGGAATGTACATTGGAGATTGACTCCTTTTTGGAGGAGAGTTTTCTCCTACATGGTTTTCCCATTTTTTCCATTTATGAAAGTTTGTACATGGGTACCTTATCAGGCCTCATTGTCGAGACTCATCTTTATTCTTCTTTGTTCCTCCCTATGTTTCACTTATAAGGGGTGTTGGTGTGTTTGTTAAGCTCACCTAGTTGTTCCTAGTCTTGAGGAAGTTGTTTGAAGTTGTTGGAACTAGTTGGAGTGAATCTCTCACATCCAACTAGATGCTTCCTACATTGATGTGAGGTTGAAATATTTCCTCGACCAGTAAATCAAGATAGTTATCCTATCATGAGACTAAGCTTGTGTATTAAGTAAATCAAGGTAGTTATCCTATCATGATGCTAAGCTTGTGTAGAGACTAAGCTTGTGTATTAAGTAAATCAAGGTAGTTATCCTATCATAATGCTAAGCTTGTGTAGAGACTAAGCTTGTGTATTAAGTAAATCAAGGTAGTTATCCTATCATGATGCTAAGCTTGTGTATTAATAGGTACTCTATTCCTTTGTTTTGTTTAATAAAGAGCTCTCGCAACCTTTTGGTTGTTGCATAATAATTTCTCAATAAGTAGAACCTTGACCTTTGGGTAGATTATACATGTATTTTATATATATCGAATATGATCAAAGTTATTATGTTAGAACCTTGACCTTTGGGTAGATTATACATGTATTTTATATATATCGAAATATGATCAAAGTTATTATTTTTAACTTTGTAATGAGATGCACGAGAGTCTAAACTGAAGTCCAAAGATTGCACGGGTTGTCAGTTATATTTTAACTGTAAAATATGTATCATATAAAAATTTTAAAATAACGATATTGCATACGGCCGAGTTTACTTGAAAAGTAGAAAGCTAAAATGGATTTTCTGTTGAAAGAATACATATACATGTGTCTTTGATACTATGGATGAAATAGCATGGTCTAAGAGAAATGTCCCCCTTCTTTGTCATTTTTATTAAAATAATTATCCAATTTAGATACCAAAAATTATTTTTACTATATCATTATTTGTTTTTATCAATGCACCATTCCCTTTCCATTACACCACTTTGATATAGATGCCAAAAAAATCCAAGCAGCGGAGTAACAACCATATTCATAAGACCAGTATGATACGTGCTACTGTCCAATTTGTCAATGACCTTTGAAAAGCAAATTGTTGACTGGAATTAAACCACATGCTCATGTCCAATTTGTCAATGAAGCAAACTGTTGACAACCGAGCTATTCATTTGTTCATGACCACGAAAAAGTAAATTGTTGATAGAATGAGCGACGAATTATTAACCATTGAAAATCAAATTGTGGAAAATTTGAAAGATAAATTCTCTGGATCCCGATATTGAGTCACAACATTGTTCCAAGTTGTGGGGAGCGTATAATTTCGCAGGTCAAGAAAAACGTATGTGTGAAATATTAGAAATCTTTTCTTAGTTTTCCAAATTCGTGAAAAAGGGGAACAAATTATGTGTTATTAGAATTTTTATATTCTTTTCTAAATTCCATCGCTAATAGAATTGATTTTGACTCGAAGAAAAGCACAGCTTGCAAGTTCTGTTGATAGGTCAGTTGGCTTTGACCTTCATTTATAAATAAAGAGGGCATATTATTAATCAGGGCTATACGCTGTTTTAGACTAGCGTTTTAATAAATCATATGGAGACATTCTCTTCTAACACTCAACAGCAAGGGAAATAAAAGCTCTCACTCATCATTACAGCAAAATCCTAAGACTACCTTACATTATAAATCTAATTACTCAGATCAACCCATTGTAAACGAAGGAGTAGGCAAGTTGATGACAGTGCTCTTGACTTTCGTCATCATCAGAATGCTGTTTGTGATTCCCTGAGAACCGATGCCACTGTCTCTCAGACCCTGCGAGTACAATATCAGATTCAATTAGCTTTTTCCATTATCTGCTATTGAAATTGCTCCAATAATGATCAGCTTGATGCAAGATCTAGATCATGTGTTAAAAGTAGAAAACATGCCTGGAAAGGAAAGTGATCCGGCCCGCGGGCAGGTGCAGAGTTGATTTGAACTGTTCCAGTTTCCATGGCATCACTGATCATGATCGCTTTGTTGATGTCTTTTGTGAATATACATCCCTGCAATAAATTATTTTGTTGTTATCGCCTACAACAGAAATAATTATATACCTATAAGAAACTCCAACATTGCTGACGTTGCGGGATATCGGAAGCAGTTAGCAAGATACCTGAAGTCCAAAATTGCTGGCATTGCAATGATGAATGCCTTCTTCAACAGAGTTGATCCTAATGACGGGCAATACTGGACCAAAAGGCTCCTCCCAAGCAAGTCTCATGTCAGGCCTCACGTGGTCTACCAAAAGAGGCCAAATAAGGTTACCCTCTCTCTTGTACTCCTGTGGCCAGACATTCAGCAACTATCAGCTTCAAGTGACAAGAATACTACTGTTGAAAACAATTATGTGCATGTAAAACCACCTTCCAAAGGCAATTTGCTATGCCTAAGACCATCGTCATCATCAACATACGAAATAGCGTTTTTCAGGGAATATAGAAACGATTTCAAGATTGTTAACCAGTATAATGTATTTTTGCCACAGATCTAAGGGAGTGATTTGACTGCGAGTGTAATAAGAGCTCGAACCTGGCAGAGTTTGGCTCCTTTTTGCTTGGCATCCATAACAAGACCCTCAATAAAATTTGCAGAGGATTCTGTGACAACTGGGGTGATCTCACAGTTTTCTTCTGGTGGGCCAACAGTCATCTTAGCGACTTTGGCATTCACCTTCTCTACAATAGTATCTGCAACTGATTCCATCACAAGGACTACTTTGACCGCAGTACACCTCTGACCACTGTGAACAACCAGGATTTCATGTCATAACAATTGGAAAAAGTGGGATTCCCTGTCACTAAAGCAGATCACTGAACAAGTAAATACCTGTAAGAAAAGCCTCCTTTGACAACATTGGCGGCTGCCAGATCCAGATCAGCGTCATCAAGTATAATACAGGCATCTTTTCCACCTAATTCCATCTGAAGAGGAATCATGCCAGCCTTTTTGGAAATTGCAATACCAGTGTCACCCCCAGTAAAACTGCAATGTGCAGAGAAAATGAAAAACAATAGTCAAGCAGATGGTGAAGATTTTAAGTTTTAAAAGTGCACAGATAAACATACACGTGAGTCATTATTACCTGATACAGCCTATACCAGGATGCATTGTGAGAAAGTCTCCAATTTCAGATCCCTTTCCTGTAACACAACTGATAAGGCCCTTTGGGAATCCAGCCAAATGGAAGCAGTGTACCATGTGCAAGGCTGCTACTGCGCCCTGTGAATAAACCATATATTCCATTATAAATTGACAATCGAATCAAATCACATATACAGTGCAAGAAGAATTTAACGGCAAATTGTGTTCATGTAGTTGCTGAAAAAGCAGTAATATCCTTGGTAGCTTGAATGTACTTTATTTCCAGTAATGGCTCATTGGCTATACTGGAGTCTATCTCAACACAGCAGTCTGGTCAAGTAAATTCTAGCAAACTAGTCACGTCCAAGGGCTTAGCTAAGCTATTCAAATCATGAAAATGAGTTATAGAATTTCAACTGCTGGCGATAAACTGTAATACAGGCGCAAAATGTGGACTCCTGATTTTATAAGCAAGCCCACTCTTGAGGAGTGATATTTCACGATCAGCTTGACAATTTCAATATGAGCTACTCTTGAGGAGTAATCAGGACTGCATAGCTACTTAGCAACTTAAAATGAAAGCAATGAGAATAG
Source organism: Picea mariana (assembly GCA_032191745.1). Taxonomy (NCBI): domain Eukaryota; kingdom Viridiplantae; phylum Streptophyta; class Pinopsida; order Pinales; family Pinaceae; genus Picea; species Picea mariana. The sequence goes on along the minus strand of JASDQU010103342.1, from coordinate 45,547 downwards.
ACTTTGACCAAAGCTCCTATCAGTACCCTGAAGGTTTGGATCCAAAAAAGAGAAAGACAAACCAGAAAATATTGTCCAGTCACTCCATAAACCTCACTTCAAGTCTCCCTTAATATTGCATGCAGAGTAACCAAAGAAATATGCAATCTCTGGAAAACATCGGTGTATGTGTACAAAACAGTGATTTGAATTTCCTCTGCTTGCTTAAATAATTCATGATTAGCAAATGGCACCGATGCCCGAACTAAACAAGCAAACATGGAAAACTTTAAAATGATTGGGCAGAGTAACCATTCATCATAAAAACATCCAGGTTGGGAACATAGCGCTAAGGAGATGCCGCCAAATACTAAAGAAATTCACCTCAGAAGCGGCAGACCAGTGTGGATATCAGAACTAAAGGGGTGAGAAGTGAAGGGTGCGAGTAATAAGGATGTGGAGGGCAGTGAGATGACTGCAGAGGGAGGAGAAAACCACAGGTGGGTCATTGGAGCAAGGCACACACCATTGGTGAGGAGGAGGCTGGAAATGTGAGCCGAGGATGGAAAGCAAGTAGGGAGAGTTTGGAGAATGTAGTTGCAGAAGAAAATGAGTGGTTTTCCCTCGAGGCAGTGGGTGGCCAGAAGTGGTACGAGGTAATGGAAAATGAGTTGGGAGTGGGTACAGAAGATGGAGCATAACATCATGCTTGATCTGATTCTGCATAAAGAGGGAAATGACCGGATGATGGAAGTGGGTCAAGGTGGAGCACCTGAGGTTCAGCAGGAGAGTGAGAAAGTGGATGATCAAGCCTACCAGAACCTTTAACAACTACGTGAGGTCTGATAAGGAACCCTTTTAAGTAATGCAGGTAGTGTATTTTTAAGTAATGCAGGTAGTGTATTGGGTACCAGGAAGATAAATTCTTCCCATTTTGAATAGAATGCCAACATTTTAAAATATGTCTTTATATGGCTAAACTACCAATGCCTGGTTAAGGGGAAAGACTTTCATTTTGTCTTGTTTAACCAAAAGCTAAATAGAGGATCAAAAATCTATGTCTGCTATCAAATCATATGAAGAAAGACAGGTCAGATATCTCTTTTTGTAATTTCTATATATGCTATTAATATGAAAATTTCACTTGCCCCACAAAAATTCATTATAAGCAAAGAAGATTACCTGTGTTGGCGGCTTCAACACAATCGAATTTCCAGCAATAAGGGCAGGGCCAATCTTAGACACAGCAAGATTCACAGGATAGTTGAATGGAGGAATAGCTAGAATGACACCTAGAGGAATCTGCAAGGTAAAGATAAACAGACACTAAGTTATAACCGATCTGATAATAACTTGTTAATGGTATACATAAAATTGATAAAAATACCCAAAGCTTTCAGGGTATTTCCCACAATTGTTATGTTTCGAGTATGTTTCAGCAAAACTGCCACTATTATTGAACTTTTTACGTTAACGTAAAAAGCTGTGGAGTTGGCCCAGAAACTGAAAGAAAACGTAAATACCTTTGAGGACAGACATAATTTGTTTCTATCATTGCCAGGGAAGCTATCCGAGACAAGAAATTTGCCTTCACCGAGAATCCTCACTCCCTCCTCAGCACAGTAAGAAATGAGATCTCCGGACCTTACAACCTGCAAGAACAAACATTGCCAAAATTATGTAAACCTCAAACCAGCTCCACACACAATACCGAACTTTAAAATAGCAAAGAAATGAGCCAGTAAACCACGAATGGAGAATAATAAGATTGAAATGGCTACCTCTGTAACAGCATCCTTTGCAGGTTTGGCAATTTCTTTGACAAGACATTCTGCTATGGGATTCTTGTGTTCTTTCAGTAATGCAGCCGCACGGTGCAGAAGCTCTGCCCGCTTCCAGAGGGGGGTCTTTGCCCATGCCTTTTGCGCAACCCTGGAAGAGTCCACGATCTTGTTCACTTCTTCCTGCGTACAAGCTGAAAATAGAAAACAAAATAGGCATTACAGAGGGGCAGAACGAGTCAAATTTGAACATGGCTGCATTAAAAGATGCCATCATCATCGTCACTAGACCAGAAAAAGGCCAACTCAGTTAAAAGTCGACCAATATTTGCACAAAAACACAATTAACTAGAGCCGATCACAAAAAAGAATCCGCAACAATTTCAGAAGAAGGGGCCGGATCAAAACGCAGACGCAAAAGGCGATTATATACAAAAATTGGCCGATCCACTAATCGGATCCATTATTTAAACTAGATGACACTTATCAAGCCATAATTGAACAGTATTCTAAAGATGCTAGCATTTTTTTCATTAGAGGGAGAAACGGAACCAGAACCACACTTGCATGCAAAACCGCAAAAAACACGACAGAGTCTTTGTTAATACCGCATAAACCACCCTTGATAGTAGTACATCTTGATAGCACAACAGATTTTTTATTTATCTTGATAGCACAACAGATTTTTTATTTACACGAAAAGGACGACGCAAAGTAGTCCAGATTTCTCCGTCTTGTCCGGAAAGTAGCCAATCTTTCAATTACAGGAAAAAGCAATGCAGAAATATAGTTCAGACAACTGGAAAAGCCCTATTATGAAAGAAATTCTTCAAATAAACCGCGAGAACGACAAATCTTCGCAATTTACAGCCGGAAAGAACATGAATTTCCTTTGAAACGAAACATACGATATACAGCTTCCATTTACCCCGCCGAAAAGAAAACCCTCTCATTCGTGTTCGAGTACAAAAGAAACAAATTTCCACATCCTAGCTCACATGAACGACATAAAAGGTAGTAAAACGAGTTCATTTACATGATAGATGAATTCACTGTAAATTTCTCAAACAAACACCCTAATATGCAAGAAATTCTTCAAATAGACCACTAGAACGACAAATTTTCGCAATTTAGAGCCGAAAAGAACACGATTCTCCTCTGAAAGGCAACATACACCATACATTTTCCATTTACCCCATAGAAAAACCCCCCCTCATCCATTTTCAAGTAAAAAAGCGAACATTTTTCCACATCCTAGATCACAAAACGAGTTCATTTGCGCGATAGGTGACTTCATTCTAAATTTCTCAAACAGAATTCCAACGCTTCAAAACGCCGAAACCACGAAAGCTTCCCCGCCTAAGCCGAGAACAAAAGACAGAGCCGCAAAAAAACGAAAAGACGAACCTTGAACCCTGTACTGAGTCTTCCTGGTCGTAGGATTGATAATGGCCACCGATTTCCCCGAAGCAGACACTCTCCACTCGCCATCGTAGTAATATTTAAACACCTCACCCTCGATAAGCTCAGCAAAAACGCCGTTGCCCGCCATGGAATTCGAGCACAAATTGCTTCAAGATCCCTGCCTCAAGATTCCACAAACGAAAGAAGAAATCCCACGCAGGATGAAAGGGTTTCCAAAATCGACTCCAGTCAATTGAAGACGGCCGGGCTGTCTGACCAATTTATAAGCTCTAGAACAGCCACGTGTTTGGCTCACGTGGTGGGCGAAATGAGACGTAAGAACTCGCTTAGCTTCCCATACTCCAAGCTTTTGGCATTAAAGAAATAATGTCACCTAACAAAATCAATATATTTAGTAAAAGGGCTGGGAAGGTGGGGATTCCATCGACTCTAATGGAATATCCCTAAATGACCCACCCACCCAAACTCTCACCTATCCTTAGGAAACCATGGTACGGCCATTAACTGCAGTTGTAACCACATGTTCCTCAATGAATGTTGTATCTAACTATAGAGGTAAGTCACGCTCCTCAATGAATGTTGTATCTAACTATAGAGGTAAGTCACGCCTGTTGTGCCTCACCTAACTTATCACGGCCTTTCATCCTTCGCTTATCTATCCTTCCTGGGGTACCTTGTTTTAGGCCATACACGGAATTGTAAGCGGTTCTTTGTTGGTTCATCCGTGAAATGTTCAAATCAGCTAAGAGTCAAAAATGAACTAACACCCTTTCATTATGTTGGAAGAAGTTGGAGAGGCATTTACTCCGAGGTGATTTGACTTTCTTAAATGTGTGTGTGGGGTAGATATATGGAAACATACGCATTGCACCCAAAAGCAAAAATCGCTAATTAAATTTATATAACGTATGTTATTAAATATAAACAATAAAAAAATAAAAAGTTTTAATGAAGACAACTTCACGAACATTTCATGAAGAAGGTTTTTATAATTCTTTTTAATAAATTTAACAAAAATGCAATGGAAATTTCAAGAATGATTAATGGTGAATTTATGTGTTGAGGTTTTATCTAATTTTAAATCAAATTAAACCATTTAAAAAATAATAATAATGTTAATTAAATTAACATTTTAATTTATCCAATTTCAACCACTTGTGAAAAAAAAATCAAAAAATAAAAGTGATGTTATGAAAATTTATCATTTTTTATATGAAGCAAAAATTGAAACCATTTCAAGAGCTAGTCTAGTAATTATTGGTAAGAAGATTTGGAAGTTTATTAAGAAATATTGCTAATTTCATCTAACATAATATTTTACTATTTTATACAATTCAGTAATAAATATATATATATATATATATATATAATAATAGATAAAAACAAGTAGTTTGTTTAACTTTCTATAAATAGTTAGTTGTTGTAAGTAGAAATTAAAGTTGACAATATCAACTATTGTCAAACTAAACTGATGAATGCTAACTAATCATGTTGATTACGGAAATGACCAACTCTTTGCTAAGGTAATAAATGTTTATCTACTATCTTCATTTATGCTAATAAACACTGCACATGCCTAATCTTAATAAATGCTCAACTAACCATCTTCTCTACTCTTATCATTCCTTTTGGTTTACATGAAAAGCATCCCCACTTTCCTCATAGTTTACAAAATGTGTTGATATAGAATTTGACAAGAAAATCCAAAATAGAAAACAGAAAATAATACAATCCATAGGCATAGGCATTTCATATTGGCTTTGGGTTTAGTGCCAAATAAAAGAGAATGTGGTGTAGTTATATGCATTGAAAAGATATGTTGCAATTTGATCCAAAGTGTGTGTATATATATGAGAGGATGACATCTCAAAACAACTTAAGTGGTCTTAATGGTTAAGAACGTGTATTTTCTCCTAAGAAATCACAAGTTCAAATCCGTATGTGTATCTCTTTAGACTAAATAAGACTATACTTTGTTGAAAATAAACTAATTTATATATATATATATATATATATATGAAAGAGAGAAATTTGATATATTTTTTTCTCGTAAAAAGTAGTTGCCTTGCTATTCAATCTGAATCAAAGATAATTTTCCAATACATATAGGCTAAAAGTCATTACAACAAATTCATTATGAGCTTCATTCATGTCATTTATGGGAATTGAATTGGATAGGAAGGATAACAATCATTCCTCACAACCATCCAAAATAAATCCAATTGAATGAATATTTATGGGAATTGAATTGGATAGGAAGGATAACAATTATTCCTCACAACCATCCAAAATAAATCCAATTGAATGAATATTTCATGAAAAATATTTTTCAACAAGAAATTTCTAATTCACGAGACCAATAATAGGAGGGTGAAGGATTTCTCACTCGATAAAGATATGATTTTTTTTTTTAAATTTGACAAAATTATGATAGATATTTTAAGGAGGATCAATGGTAAAATTATGAGGTTTTATTAATTCTAAATTAAATTAAATCATTTAAAAATCAATCATTATATTATATAAATCAAAATTTTAACTAATCATATCATTCTACTTAAACTAAATCATCTAAAAATCAATCACAATGTTATATAAATAAAAAATTTAACAAATTTCAAAACCTAATCTGTAACACCATGTTTCCCCCAAATTTGTAATTAATCCTAATACAGGAATTACCATGCTAAAGCATGATGAAAATGTGAATGTATGATGTGAAGGGACCTTATGAAGAAGGTCGATAAATGTAAATAACATTATGAATTTATATTACAGAACTGCTGAGAGGGGATGTGCAGAAAA
>JASDQU010103342.1:17021-38106 GCA_032191745.1 Picea mariana | reverse complement strand
CATCTTGTACTTGAACATTTAAGTGGGGTAAAAGGAGGTTTCCCCCTCGAAGAGGCTTATTATCTGAAATTATCTCTTTTTCAAGGCGTTGAGTACTTCTTATGAGGTTTTTCTATGCTATATTGATATTTGGTTCTTAACATTCAGAGAGTGGTTCAGAGATAAAAGAACATTATCATAATGGATGATAATTACATAGGAAATGGCTCGAACAATGCTAATGGATTCCAAATTGACAGATATTTTTTGGACATGTGTAGTGCATACAATAGTTCACATTCAAAACATAGTAATGCTTAGAAACAACAATGAAAAAACTCCCTATGAACTATGGAAAGGAAGCACATGAAACAACCTCTACATCAAGAAATTTGCAAAGGATATGCAAAATGAATTTGAAATGTCATTATTTGGAAAACTATCCTTCTTTCTGAGTCTTCAGATATGTCAAAGCAAACAAGGAATTTTTATTTCTCAAACTAGGTATATCAGAGAAATGTTAAAGAGGTTCGGAATGGAAGATTGCAAACTAGTTACCACTCCTATGCAAACCAGTTGCAAGTTGATAAAAGATGATTATTCAAAGTCTACAGACCAGAGGCAATACAGGTCAATGATTGGTAGCTTACTATATGTGACAACATCCAGACCAGATGTAATCGAGGCAGTTGGACATGTGGCACAATTTCAAGAAGAACCAAATGAATCACATGTATTAGCAGTGAAAAGGATTTTCATATATATCAAAGGAACAAAAGAGTTTGGATTATGGTATCCAAAAGGAAAGGATCTATCACTTATTTCCTACATAGATGCAGATTGGGCAGGTTGATTGATGACCGACGAAGCACCAATGGAGCAACGTTCTACTTGGGTGAGTGTTTAGTATCATGGTTAAGAAAGAAACAATCATCAGTATCTTTATCTACAACCGAGGCAGAGTATATTGCAGTAGCAACATGTTGTACACAGGTTCTATGGATGAAACAAACTCTGATAGATATACAAGTTGAGTATGATGATCCCATTCAAATATATTGTGATAATACAAGTGCCATAAGTATCTCAAATAACCCGATGATGCACCCCAAGATGAAGCACATTCCAATCAAGTATCACTTTCTATGGAAATAGGTTGTAGAAAAGAACATCAGAGTTGAATATGTGGGCACAAAAGAACAAGTGGAAGACATCTTTACAAAACCACTTCCACGGGAAGCCTTTGAGTATCATCGCCAGAGACTCAGAGTTATTTCTACTCCAAAATGAATTCTTTTGAATTCTTATCTTATATTTCTTAGATGTACATGAGGAAGCACCATAAATAGGACAGTTCAGGTTGGGAGATCAGTTTCAGGAAGAGTTCAATCAAGGGGAGTATCCCCAAGGACAACTCAGTTCAGGGGAGAAACCCCGAATGGAAAGATACCCTTTGCCATTGATGTCAAAGGGGGAGAGATAGAAACATTGATGAGGAGTATAAACATGAATGTTATCATGACTAAGTATTTCCATCAATGTTGGTGTTTCCATCAATGCCATAGGGGGAGCTTATCAGATAGTTGGCTTAGGTTGATGGACAATTGGTATGTATTATTGGTTTTCATTGATGTGAACCATTGGAGAGTGATATTGTAGATTGATTTCAACCCTTAGTGATTGGTTTCAACCCTTGGAGAAAGTTCAGTAGTGAATTTAGGTAGCACAAAGGTTTGGGTAATGGACCCAAGTTTGTTTGATGTATAATGGTATGAGTTTTAATATATATGAAGGTAAGACTATTCTATATGGGTATTACATGTCATGTCATTTCTAGTGGTATGTGGAACATCACATAACCCCTCACGGTTAGAGATTTATGGCCATGTGAAGTTGGAGAACCCAGGTTTGGGTAATGAACCGAAGTTTATTTGATGTATAATGGTATGAGTTTTGATATATTTTTAGGTAAGACTATTATATATGGATAGTACATGTCATTCCATTTCAGGTGGTATGTGGAACGTCACATAACTCCTCACGGTCTGATAGTTATGGCCTTACGAATTTGGAGGACCCTTATATGTTGGCTTGAAGCCCCAAAAGGTCAAAGTAGTCAAAGTGGTTTAAGATATTTTAGAAGGTAAATAATAAAGTGAAGTGATGATTGTACTATAATTAAAACTGAATAAAAAATAAATTATTTAAATAATAAATTTAATGGAGAAATTACTAAGTTGACAAGTGGTTAGAAGTGGGTTAGCTCTAAAATAAGGAAAGTGGTTTAAGATGGTTAGAAGGTAACCCCTTGAGGTAAAGTGAAGTGATGAGTGTACTATAAGTCAAAGTGGATACAAAATAAATTATTTAAATAATAAAATTAATGGATAAATTACTAATTGGACAAGTGTTTAGAAGTTGGTTAACCCTAAAATAAGGAAAGTGGGTTAAGATGGTTAAAAGGTAAGCCCTTGAGGAAGCTACATGAAAGTATAAATAAGAGGCAAGGCTCTCTCATTTTAATCATACTTGAGCATATTTAATATCTATAGGTGACTGAGGTAACCAAAGAATATCCAAGCCGAATTTTAGAGAGAAGGTGAAGTAAAGAAGGCCGAAATTCAAGGGAGGATAAATTCTTTTGATGATGCTTTCTAAGGTATGTTATTTACAGGTCATCTCACCATTTTTGCAATAATTTTTTTTCTAGAATGATTAAGACCATGAAATTTCTAGGCCATTGAGAACACATATTCAAGTAGTTGTGGTATGAATTTCATCTTGTGGGTCATTTTATTTTTGGAGTTACGTGGAAAATAGGGTTTGTAGCTAGTCCTGAAACTAGTCTAAAACATGTGTTTCGGGTTAAAACGTCATAACCTTTTAATAATAGATCCAAATTCAGTAAGAAAAAATGTGTTGGTTAGAGTACAGTCTATAGTATTCAATGTAGAATTTTTAGATCCACACAGAAAATATTCTGTGTGGGGCACGCTCTATAAGTTTGCTCTCTAGAATAAGCCAAAATTCAACAAGGTATGTCATTTTTTCTATAACTCATTTTCTGAGAGGTTCCAAGTAGTGACACTGGGAGGAATTGCATAAAACACATTGAAGAACATTGTGTACTATTTTCATATCTTTATTCATTACAGGTACATAGTTATGATTATTTCAAGTTAGGGTTGTTGACTAATCCAAAACTAGTCATGTGAGACTAAAGAAAAGTTTGATGAAAATGCTAGTCTATTGTTGTTAAAGTTAAGAAAAGTTTGTAGGTATGTGATCATATACACCAGGTCTGTTACAGAGTTACAGATCAGATTTGGATGATGAAATTGATTTGGGCTTTTGGTTGAGGTACATGTTGGGTACATGGTTGAGACAAGTAGTTGATGAGTTGACACATACATGAGGTGTATAGTTGATGATGTTGGTACATATTGATGAGTCATAGTTGATGAGTAGTTGACACATGATTGGTACATACTTGGTACATGGTTGGAGGCACTTGTTAGTGGTATTGTTGACACATGGTTTATGGATGATGTAGCATACTTGTATTGGTATATTATCAGAAGCATATATTGATCTTGGTAATGATTATGAGTTGTTGTGTTATACTTGGTTGATGCACATATTTGAGAGTTGTCTTGGTGATTGATCTTGGTGAGTATATTTGATTTGGTTGATAATATTGATGAGACAGGTTGTTGTGATAGGTTGTTTGGATAGGTTGTTGTGACATGTTATTTGTACAGGTTTGGTGCATGGTTGATGCACTTGTTCATGGTACAGGTTGAGGTACAGGTTGGTGCATGGTTGATGCACTTGTTTATGGTACAATTTGACTACAGATTTTTTGGTATAGGTTGGTGCATGGTTGATGCAATTGTTTATGGTACAGGTTGATTACAGGTTGAGGTACATGTTGATGCATGGTTCAGGTTATTGGTACAGGTTGTTTGGTGCAGGTTGATTGGTACAGGTTTATAGTAGCATATGTCACAGTGATAGTGTGACATTGGTTCCATCATTCTGCTTATACATTAGAGCGGTTGGATGGGGAAAGGACAAGTGGTTGTAGCCACCTTCCAGTTGTAGTCAAAGAACATAGGGGGTTGTATCCTCCTTTTGGTTGTAGCCAGAGAATTGGGGAGTTGGAGCTTCCTTCAGGATGTAGCCTGAGAAACTACGGGGTTGGAGCCTCCTTCTAGTTGCAGCTAGAAAACAAAGAAAGTTGATGCTTCCAATGAATTTAATTCTTAAATACACATAAGAAAAACATTATGTGGTTTTCTCCCACTTTGGGTTTCCACGTAAAACACTGGTGTACTGTGTATGTGTGTGATTGCTCATTTGTTCATTTTTTATTTACTCTACAGCTATTGGATGATAATACTACATTGATATAACACTTGCATTTTATGGTGAAAAATGATTAAATTGATCTATTAATGATTCACCCCCCCTCTCAGTAATCCAACACACACACACACACACACACACACACACACACACACACACATAATCTTGTAGCTCACTGCTTAATTCTCGACAGTCATTAAGGTTGTGACTCTGTCCTTCTAACTAAGCTCTCACACATTTCCTCCATAGGATACCCCTCCAATGTGCAACTTCCTTATTTCATATCCATCACTATTTGTGTTAGCCTCAACCTTGAGTTAACTTCAGTTGTTTACCAAATATTCCATAAGGAATATAAACATGCATCTTTGTCATGCATCCAAATTATGTATCCACACATATTCAGGTTTTGTTACTTACATCCATGATGTACTTAACCATAAGCATAATCACAAGCCTATGTGTAGCTTCCCTAGGTGTATTTTGTAGCTCACATACATCCTTTCATTAAAATCATTTAACTCGAGATTGTTCATAGACATCCTCTTGTGCTCTTCAAAGGCATAATCATTTGCCTCTTATCATAACAATAGAGCATCCTTGCTCCCTTACTCTTGCATCTATTTATATTAGTTTTTCCTAAGGGAATGGAACACATTCCCCCCAATCTATCATTCAAAACAAGTCTTTCATGACTCTTCAAAATGGATTCAACCATGCATCCATGGTATTCATTAAAATTTGGCAAGTGAAAATTCTTGCCTCACATTCCACTCATCAAGGAAGTCATATTGTGTCTTTTGTATGAATATATTCATACAAGTGCATCACTTTCACATTTAATATCATTCATATCTAATTGGTATTATTGTTTTTATTTAGTTCAAGAAGCATCAAAATGCATTAACCCATGCACTTAAACATATACAAACATAGCCAAACATTCATCATGCAAGCTCATTACTTTCACCTCTTTTTATATTGATATTTTTAGTTTTAATATTAACGTTCTTTACAAGGGAATCTCTTCCTAACTCCTTCTTATAACTATCTGAGTGTACCAAGTCATATCCATATGGATACCATCCACCACTGGATGTCAATATGATCCATTAGGCTTCTAGAAGTGCCCCAACACTTCCTTTACCACATTCAAGATCAACATTTAATCAACCATTTTACCTTATTTATAACAAATTTTCATGTCTAATAACATTTGGACTATTCCCTTAAAGCCAAAGTACAATTTCAAAGTATGTTACGTACTAAGTATTCTAGTTTAGAACTCCAGAGTATCCTTAGGTCATAATCAGTCTTAACCATTACACCTAAAATTCTTCCTTCTGTTCAACAACAGTCAGGGATGAAGGTCACTCTCCTCCTCCCACAAGAATTCTGGTAGATTAGTTTCATATCCACCAAGCAAGGGAGGTTTTTGTGATATCTCACTCAATCACTCTATATTTCCATAGCTCCATTTATTATCTTGATTAGAAAAACACTTCCCAACAATTCTGGCACTCAGAAATAAAATTTTGTTTCTCAGTTCCCTTCAAAACCCAATATTTGCACATGGTCTTCCTTTTCAAATAATGGTCACCAGAATCATTTCTCTGATCATGAGGGATTGTACACATATAAAAGGTTTAATCCTTCATTAAAGCATCAATTATTACTACTACAGATTTCAATTCATTCACGTCCAAGTCTTGCTACTAGTGCCTATCAGCCTAATCCCACTCCTGTGGATTGGTTATCGTTCCCCAAAAGAAACGGTGGCCTTCTTCTGCCACAGCCTAGAATTATTCAATATTGTTGGGTAAAATCCCAACTGAATTTCAATCTACATCCTTCAATGAACGTATGTATATAACTTCCATAAAACAATGATACTCTCAGTGGGCTCATGTTAGCCTTGGTAAACTAGTCTTTGACTGTTCTCCGACCCATCCAAGCATGTGCCTAAATCATGCTTTGATAGATAGGGTAGGGTAGTACACCCTTTCCCTTAAAGTTTTTCTAATAATATTTTTATGTGACTCGTGCATGAGCCCAAGCAGGCCAAGTGTTGTTGCCATGATCTGACACCAATTTGTAACACACCGACCCCTAAATACTCTTTTAAGGGGTGGGGCATCATAATTTCATTTTTTCTTAATTAATCAAACCCTCCCTTCCAAGGTCGCTATCATGTTATGCTCATCTATATCTCTCCAACCACTGTCTCCGCGCTCAAAACCAAGGTCTAGACAGGAAGATATGTCCTTCCCAAGTTCTTTGAGCATTTATTATTCAAGGGCCACAATGCTTCCATGTGGGTCCATCTCATATGTATCATCACGAGTTCTCCAAGATACCAGAGCTTCCAACACTCCTAAATTTATGGTGGAAATCCAACCATCCATAATATGACGGTTGATCTCCCTCCACGTTAATGCATACGCCTAAGGAATATTCAACGTTTGGTGCTTCGGTGTTGAGCGCCCCTTTTCTGTCTACGCACGAGACCTCCCGAAGTCCCGAAATTTAGAAGTCCCATAAACTTGTCACATGGCTCTGACTTTCAGGCCTTTCGGTCTCTCTACAATACTACACCCTAGATCCCCTGGAGTCCCGGTCACCTCACCAACCACTTTGGCCAGGAGGTCACGTACTAGGGGCTAACACGTAGCAAGGGCCAGGGGTTACATGTGTCATGCTCTAATAGGAATAAGGGGTCTACAAAAAATCCATATCCTGGTGACATGTGGCAGGTCGATCAGGGGTCCATGTCACCCAAGTGATGTCGACTTGGCACGTCACTCGGGTGACATTGGTTTTCCACATCACACTAGACTGACAACCTTTTAACATCCTTCATATTTCATGGTCAGGATCCAACCACGTATATCCGTAGATTTATGGCTCCCATTACTTTGGTATTTTTTCCTTCAGGAGTTTTGCGGTGAAATATCCTCATGACTCCCGGAGTTAGTCAACATTGGGATGACCAGGGTCTAGGCCCAAGAAATGACATTTGGCAGAAGACAAGGGTGACATGTGTTACACCTACGATGATTCCACATCACCCTAGGTGATGTCAGTATTCTATGTCACTCTAGTCTTTGATGCTCCGGTGATATTCTCTTTCGCTCACAGGTTAAACCTCTCAGAGTAGGACTATGCCAAAGTACTTGATGCCATATTTTCATTAGGCTCAATCTGATGGTTGAGAAGGGTTCCAAAGGATCCTTAGATCCATGGTTCACATTACTTCATAGCTCCAAACTTCGAGGGTTTTGACTCTACGGCCGCTCCATTCTCCCGAAGTAGGACTTCTCTGAAGTACTGTACGCGGGTATCTCCTACGGATGATCGGACGGTTAAGAGGGGTTATCAACAGAGTCCCAAAATCAATGGATGAGAAGGATCCTAAAGGATCCGAGGATAGATGGTCCATATTAATTCATGACTTTGTCCTTTGGGGGGGTTTTGGTGTTACCAAACCTCTGTTATCCCGAAGAAGTCAACGTGAGGCTGACTACATCGTAGATCTGACGGTTGGGATATTTCCAAGGCATCCTCAGATCTATGACCCAAATTAACTTCAAGCTCTGAGACTTCGGAGGGTCAGTCTCTTTTATGGTGATCACCCAAATCTCACCAAACTTGTGAAGACTGAAGGAGTCAAGGAGTTAACACCCATGTTCTTTCTCCAAATCCATCAATCGTGACAACCTTGGCTCTTCCTGAATGGATCTCATCCATTTTCCTTTCGAACAAGAGAATCCTCTCCTTAGAGACTTAAATCTCGCTATCCTTCCTGAGCTTCATCATATCTGAAAGACTTATGCATTGACATGCACTTCGTACTCTTTCTCCTGAGCTTGAGACTTAGAAAAATCTCTCATGCACTTCTTGCGCTCATTCACCTTGAGAACATTTCAATGCTTTTTTAGGTGTTGACCCTGCACAGTTTGCACGGGTCTCTCCTTTGAGTTGTTATACTCAGGAGGGTATATGGGTATTCCTTGCACTAGGATTATAGAAGAGAAACAATTTGACACTTATAGAATATCAAATATTCATTCCTTCAACTATAAATGCACACACATGCATATAACTCTTAAGGTAGATAACATAACATTGCCCAATTAACTCAGGGATAAGTAAACTTAGACATTCAAACAAGCATTTCAATTTAAGTGCACAGGGTTAAACGAAACACTTATCTATTATAGGAAATCTCCAATCGACTGACTGTGGGTGTTCGCCTTTCCACCTAGCCATAGGCTCATAGGAATTCATTCTTGTCTCTCTGGAAGATCTCTCAAAGGTTCTCTCTCTCTCTCTCTCTCTCTCTCCCTCCCCTTCACCTCCTCTGTGAGGTTTATCATATGTTTCCTCAGCATCAAGTTTGCAGTCTCTTGTTCGGGTCACGTTCTCTTAGACAGAGACAGATCGACAAGAGAACAAAGTAGAGAAAACACTCTCCAGAGAAGGGAAGGGAGTTGAGAGGAAACAGTTGAGAAGTAATCTAAATTTGGCTATAAGAATCCATGGGCATGGTTTGGATAGAAGATAATAAACAAGGTTGATGAGTGACTGAGGAAGTACTTGTGCAGACCTCCTTGCTTGGAGTAGAGAAAACCAATTGTGAAGTTTTTGTGGGAGGAGGAGAGTAACCTTTATTCTTGACTATTGTGGAGCAAAGAGACAGAATCTCTCTCAAAGTATCATGTTCTAGCTCAGGGGTGGCCAGTGGTAAATCTGATAGGAGTGGATGTGCCTATGGTTTGGAGAAAACAAGCACCCCTTTTAGTAGTTTCTTCACCTTTTCCAATTCTGATAAGTATTTTCATACTCTGTATAATATATTCGATGTGATGATTGAATATCTATGTTTACGGATTAAACCTTGCAGTATTCGAACAATTGTTAGTTCGGATCGTTTTCTTCTGTAAACTGTTATATTCATATGATATTTGAATTATCTCATTTTAGCTGCTAGAGAGTCAGGGGATGTGAATCCGCTGGAGAGTCGGGTGGGATTGAATGGAATGTCTAAGTCATGCCAATAATTTTAATTTACCTTAGTGGGAATGCCAAGTTCATCTCTATGGAAGAAGGGCATTTTCCCTTTAGACTATCCACCCATCTGACCGAGGGCTCATGGCCATGTCCTTAACCCCTTTGCTATAACAAGGATTTGCACCTAAACTATAAGATTTCCCAAAGGGCCCATGTGACCAAGGCCTTACAATGCATAAGTGTCAAATTGTTTCTCTTATGTAATCTTGGTGCAAGGAATACCCATATACCCACCTGAGTATAGAAGCTCGAAGGAGAGACCCGTGCAAATTATGCAGGGTCAACACGTAGTGAAGCATTGAAAGGTTCTCAAGGTGAACAAGCACAAGGAGTGCGCAATATATTTTTCTAAGTATCAAGCTCAGGAGAAAGAGCGCAAAGTGTGCGTTAGTGCCTAAGAATTTTAGAGTTGATGAAGCTCAGGAAGGATAGCAAGATTTAAGTCTCGAAGGATAGGATTCTCTTGTTCGAAAGGAGAACAAACAAGATCTATTCAGGAGGAGCCAAGGTTATCATGACCATTGGTTTTGGAGAAGGAATGTGAGCGTTAACTCCTCGACTCCTTCAGTCTTCATGAATTCAATGAGATTTTGGTGATCGCCATAAAAGAGACTGACCCTCTAAAGTCTTGAAGCCAAAAGTTAATCTGGGTCATAGATCCGAGGATGCCCTGGAGCTATCCCAACTGTCGAATGTACGATATGGTCATCCTGACATTGACTGCTTCGGGAGAACAAAGGTTTGGTAACACCAAAACCCCCCCAAAGTACGAAGTCATGAAGTAATATGGACCGTCGATCCTCAAATCCTTCAAGTTCCTTCTCAGTCATTGATATGGGGGCTCTGTTGAGAACCCATCTTAACCATCCGATCATCCAGAGGAGGGACCCATGTACAGTACTTCAACAAAGTCCTACTTCGGGAGAATGGAGCGGCCATAGAGTTGAAATCCTCGAAGGAAGGAGCTGTGAAGTAATGTGAAACATGGATCTAAGGATCCTTTGGAACCCTTCTCGACCATCAGATTGAGCCTAATGAAAATATGGTGTCAAGTACTTCAGCATAGTCCTACTCCGAGAGGTTTAACCTGTGAGCAAAAGAGAATATCGTTGGAGTGCCGAAGGCCAGAGTGATGTATCATACTGACATCACCTAGGGTGACATGGACTCATCATAGGTGTAATATGTGTCACACTTGTCTTCCACCAAATGTTTTTTGTTGGGCCTAGACCGTGGTTAGCCCAACACTGACCAAATCTGGGATTCATGAGGAGATTGCACTGCAAAAATACCGAAGAGCGAAGTCCTGAAGTAACAGGAGTCGAATATCTATGGATCTACGTGGTTTCATCCCGACCGTGAAATATGAAGGATGTTAGAAGGTTGTTAGTCTAGTGTGAAGTGGCAAGTCAACGTCATCAGGGTGACGTGGACCCACGATCGACATGCCACGTTTCACCAGGATATGGACATTTTGCAGACCCCTTATGCCTATTAGACTGTGGCATGTGTTGCCCCCTGATGAGGTAACATGTCACCCCTAGCCCTTGCTACGTGTCAACCCCTGGTACATGCCCGCTTGGCCAAAGTGTTTGGTGAGGTCACTGGGACTCCGAGAGTCTATAACTTCAGGAATCTAGAGGATCTGGGGTGTAGCATTGTAGAGAGACCGAAAGTCGGAGCCACGTGGAAATTTTATGGGACTTCAGTAGTTCGGGACTCCGGGAGGTCTCGTGCATGGATAAAAAAGGGGATCTCAGCGTCGAAGCACCAGACGTCTAATATTCCTTAGGCATATGTGTTAATGTGGAGGGAGATCAGTCATCAGAATATGGATGGTTGGATTTCTGCCATAGATGTAGGAGTGTTGGAAGCTCTGGGATCTCGTAGAACTTAGGATGATACGTATGAGATGGACCCACATGGAAGCTGTGAGGCCCTTGACCAATAAACTCCTGAAGAACTTGGTAAGGACATATATTCTAGTCTAGAACTCGGTTTTGAGAGTCAATATAGTGGTTGGAGAGCTCTAGACGAGAAAAACATGATATATACCCTGCAAGGAGGGTTTGATTAATTAAGGAAAAATGAAATTATGATTCCCCACCTCGTTAATTATGATTACCATGCTAAGGCGTGTGAACGATGTAAATATATTATTGTTTGAATTGCCAATAACTAACTATGGGGGTGAATCCTTGAAGTACTGACCATGATATCACTAGAGGAAAGAAATGGGAAAACTATGTAGAGGGCTCCTTATGTTGAATGACCCCAAATTTCCCTTTGTTGGGAATAATAAACCTCCTTTGGATTCCAAGGAGGAATCAGTTAATGAAGAAAGGACCAGTGGTTGAACCATCAACCACCCCCCATGAATGGAAGCATGGTCTAGATGAAGAATGTTAGCCTGAGTTTCCTTCTAACAAAAGGAACAATACAGGAAGGGTAACCTTTCCCAAGGATGGGTGTGCGTGCAAGGCATGAAAACATATACAGAGAAGAGGGGAGGAATCAGGGGACACTCTAGAAAAGAAGAGGAACTCAAATCTCACAGACTCTGTTGATTGCCAAGCCATGATGTCACTAGGGAATTTATGGAAGCTATCTCATAGGTTCTCTCTCTTTGTCACCACCTTTGTGAGGTTTATCAGATGTTTCCTCAACATCAAGCTCGCAGTCTCCTATTTGGGTTGCGTTCTTTTGTAAATTCTCCAGTAACTATAACAACCTAACAAGATTTTAGTTCCTCTTATCCACTAGAGTGTCTCCCATGTTCTCCCCTCTTCTCTGTATATGTCTGCATGCCTTGCATGCACACCCCTCCTTAGGAAAGGTTCCCCTTTCTGTCTTGTTCATTCTGTGAGAAGGAAACTCAGGTCAGCCTAGGTCTACAGGACCCTGTGGTACTTCGGGCTAACATTCTTCATATAGAACATGATTCCATTCATGGGGGGTGGTTGATGGTTCAACCACCGATCATTTCTTCATTAATTGATTCCTCCTTGGAATCTGAAGGAGGTTTATTATTCCCAATAAAGGGAAATTTGGGGTCATTCTACATAATGAACCCTCTCCGTAGTTTTCCCATTTATTTCCTCTAGTGATATCATGGCCATTACTTCAAGGCTTCACCCCCACAACCATTTATTGAAAATTTAAACAATAATACATTTACATCGTTCACATGCCTTAGCACAGTAAGCATAATTAACGATTAATTACAAGTTGGGGGAAATAGGGTTATTACAAGTTTCACCAGAGAAGGTAGAAGGAGGAGGATAAGACTTTGTTGATGAAGGAACATCATCATGGTGCCCATGACATAAGCTGATTAACTTAGAAGCATCAAGAGAATTCAAGGCATTTGGAATGGTACCCAACCAAACTGGTAGTCCCACATTCAACCCAAGAATGTACAACGTGGCCATCAAAGGGACACCGAAATTTCCAAAGAAAGGAAAAGCGAAAGAATTTCGTTGAGAAGGATTTCCTTGATTGGTATCATCAGTAATTTTTTCAATGACGATCTTATGCATGTTTCTAAAAACAACACCTATAAAGAGGCGTCTCCACGTTTCTAAGAGGAATACTGAAAATTCCTCATGACCGATGGAGTGGGTAGTCTACCACCTTAGGTCAGAGACCCAAAGAAATGATTGACTAACTCGATATGGAAAACTAGGGATCATAGGGCGCACCACTAAGAAGAAAATCCTAAAAGGATACAATCCAAATAAACTACCCTTATGAATGCTTCTGACCCAGGGAGATGAAGTTTTGATCGTCTGAAGCATTCACAAAGGAAAACGATTGGCTAGGAGAAATAGTTACCCAAACCTTTGACCGATGGTCCCTTCAGGTGTCTCCCAGAGAGTACAAAGTCTGCCTCAGGTACTGTGATACAACCCTCATAGTCACCTATGTGTCAACCTATATAATGGAAACTAGGCCACCAACTTGTAATCAACAACCAAGGGGGTACAGTCGAGCGAGTATATGGGAAGGGTAATTGAGCCTGAATATCCTCCTAAGGCATGAAACGTAACAGGGCCATAATCAATCGTAGAGTACCTTGGATGGATCCATGTGTCTCATAGGTCTGACACAAGTTGGGCCAGTAACGCTACAGGATTCACCCCCAATACACACTCTCCCAAATGATTTTTTGGGATGAGGAGTGGATATATCTGTCACCATCCTCCACGTGACCTCGTGTTTGACTCCTGTGTGAGGAGATTACTGGATTGAGTAATTATAAAGTGGATTATTCACATGATATTACAAACACCTTAGTTAAGTTTTGGTTTGCCTTGGAGAGTTTACCTCTCCACACCTAATCCAAGGCCCTAGCCTAAGCTATTGGTGAACCCTAGAAAAAGTGTTACTAATATATTTTAGATTAGCACGTTCATTTCAAGGGCTTTCTTACTCAAGGAAAGGAAGTGAAACTTATGTTGTTTGAGACTCTAGCGAAAAAGAAACTAATTAGAACACTGGAAAGAAAGACTTTACACTAATTCTACAAATGAAAAAGAGTTTCAAGCAAAAAGCATGAACAATCCTTCAAACATAAAGATGCAATATTTTCTCATTTCCATGCAAAATGCACAATCCAAATTTTGAGTCAAACAAAAGAGAAAATGAAAGGATTTTATTTATTATTTTTCTTTTGAAATGCTTTCAAGATGAGAAGAGAAAACAACCCTATGCTAATTCTTTTTCTTTTTCAAATAACAATGCAAAACAAATGCAAAGAAAGAAAGAGACCTAAAAAACTAGGTTTTTTTATTTCTTTTTATTTTCTTCCAATCAAAGCAAAACTAACAAAAGATGCTAAAAGAGACTGTAGAATATACGATTCATGGCCCCCCATTTTCCTTAAAAATTCAAGCTAAAAATAAGCCAAAAATCTAGGAAACACAAAGAGACAAGATGATTTATTTTTCTTTATTTCATAAACAATCTGAGTCTGCAAACTATCTAAACCCTAAAAAACAAAGGCTTATGGAACTCAGGAAGACCTGGGAACCACGAGTTTCATGTAGAAAAAGGAAAATATTTTGAAAACATTCTCTAAAACAATAGAGATGTGTGTTGTGCACTACCAACCTGCGTATGTACGTGGGTTGTATATAATGCGAACCACATATGTACACGTTCTGTAGAGAGATAAAGGCACGTACACCTCTGTAAATTTTCAAAAAAAAGAAAAAGTTTGGATAGACAACTTGGGAAAGGGAAGCTGGTAGGCACCTGGAAAGTGACCAGAGACCCAACCTGACTCAAAACACTCAGAAAAATCAGAAAGAAACCGAAAATCAAATCTAACCAAGATCTCCCACTAAGACCCTAGAGAGACTTCCTGAACGGAGTCGCCAATTCTTCTAGTGGGGAAAATCCCCCTATGAATATACCAGGTTCAAAGTAAAGGAAGAGCTATCATCTCCCTTAAAAGACAATCCTATTCTAAACTACCCTAAACATTCTAAACGAATGAACAAAAAGAGATAGGAAAGTAGGTCAGAAGTAGTACCTTTGGTCCTAACATTCGATGTATACCTCCTCCATATTTGTAGCCTTCCAGGTTGTTGGTATCCTCCCAAATATGACCTGCAAGAACACTTAGAAAAACAATGCTACAAATATTCTATCTCTACTCATAAATATTAGGGTTAGATATAAACCATTACGCATTAATCAAATGAAAATCATAAACACATAATATTTGGGACAAGAAATGATTCTTTTATTCAGTATGAAGATTAAAACTTACAACCTTCAGTGGTTGATGCTCTGCGAACTAGTTTCAGGCTCCTCCTAATGTTTCTCCAAGTGCATCATCCGAAATCCTTCTCTCACAATCAACTGATCACTTTAGGGAAAGGGAAGGGATTGTATAGGAGAAAGGGATAGAGAGGGAATACTGAGGCTAAATCTCATAAAGGACTCTAATATTTGGAATAAGAGGGGGAAGGGATTTTGGTAGAGTTTCTCTGTTCTAATGCTTGATGTGCGAAAGGGAACCCAAGACCTCCTTTTATATGACAAAAGGATATTTATTATGTTTGGGGATGGGATACAGTGAGTGAATTGGTTGGGAAACCCTTGATAGCTTGTAAACTCCGTCGAATTCCTTGCAATTTTTTATTTTTTGCAACTTTTGGAGGTAAACGTGGGTTGTTTAGTATGCAGCTAGCATATTCATGCAGGATGTCTACTATGAAACTAGCGTATGTACATGGGAAGTAGTGCAGTAGGGTGCATAGATGCTCCAAAAAATGGTTTTTTAAAGAGAGATCCTCTTCATTAGTTTGGAAAATTGTGCAAGTAGAAAGACCAATGCCATATATGCATAGATAGGGAATTTTAAGGCTATAACACTAGTGTTATGAGGAAAATATCTATGGTAAGGGGTAAACCAAAAAATATGGAATGAAACCCATAAATCAACTCTAAACTCAAGTATGCTAGATAAATAGAAATCATGACAAGAGAAGGATAAGATCCTACCTTATCCGGATGTCTGAAGAAGACCACGGTTGAGCTCATGACCGAAAGCTTGAAGTCTGCAAATTGTCCTCAACAACCAATATATACAAGCATATTGAAATTATATAGAATGTTAGTGTATAAACTAGCATAATCCATTAACATGTATAACAAATACCCCATGGAAAGTACTGTAAATATTTGCGACATATAATTGGATGAGAAAATAGTATTTCTATTAATGTAATCTACATAAGTACATAGGTGAAAAACTTTTGTAATGACACATATTGGAACTAAGAAACCAAGTCCCTCCAGCTGGGCCTTCACCACTTCAATCCTCCACAAAGGCAAGCTCACAAGTAGTAGGAGACAATGAGGTTCTCCATCTCAAGATAGGAAGATCTTGGGGGATGAACATAAAGAGTTTAGAATTTCAAGGACAAAGGGATGCAGAATCAATATGAAGTGAAATTTCTTCAGAGTGTCTTTGCTGTCAATGATGTGTGTGTTCAAAGGCTTGTATATGGCTCAATTTATAGCCTTCAAATGAAATTGAAGGGTTGGGATTTAGCGTTTCCAGTATATGGAAGGTCAATGATCATGGATCTCATGACATGGCATGGAAACCTAACATATTTTTAATTTTTTGAGCACAAAACCCAATGTATGTGGGCTTTAATGGAGCAACCTGCATATACACACGTTGTCTAACTGTAGGTCGCATATATGGAAAAAAATATGTATTTTTTAATTATGGAGTAAACACAATTGGGGGATTTAAGTCTACAGAGGGAAATGGAAGGCCATCAAAGAAAGATACATGGAGTGTAGAAAAACATTATATAAAATATGCCCCCTAATGTATAAGGTCAGAGAAGCAAATGAGATGGCTGAAATACATTATAATTGCTAGAAGTGGAGTAATGAGGACTCAACTAGAAAAACTAGTTACTCACGAGAATATTACAATTCATCCTAAATCTGTACACATGGATTCCAAACTGAATTACACTGTAGATCCATGTGGATATATATCAAATAGTTGTTCATGGACATGAATAGGAAATACAATATGGACACATGACATAGGTTGTCATAGTCATGAACAAGGCACATTGGAGTCCAGTGTCAAAATCAACTGAATATATCTATATACAATGGAGTACAATCTGAGCTTCCACGATCACCAGAGTCATATAGGTACTGGTTTAATGAAAGACAACAACATATATGAGATCCGCTACTGTGAACTAGAGGTCATCCGTTGAAGGTGCAATTCTACATCATGTGAATAAATGGGTTGAAGTCAAACACAATGAGACTTTGTTTGATTATTGGTAATTGATGTATACCGTTAACAAACGTGAGACAACCCACCAATAATGAAATTAGGGGTGAAGGCACCGATTACATTCCATAAGTGTGAATAAGGGTGTTGAGGTCGAACACTTGAAGAATCCATCGATCGAGAGACATTAATGTAATCCCAATTTTCGATGGTAGGAGAAACTACCACTGATGATTGCAAGCCTCTAGGTACTCATATAACTATAGATCTCGATTCCAGAATAGATGAGTTGAAGTATGTTATCACTATGTAAATTCGTTCGGCTGAGAAAACAAATGAAAAAGGTAACCTATAGACCAACTTTAAGACCATAAACTATCCTTTTCGACCTAGAGAGGGCACTCTCTGAGACTTAGTCTCTAACATATAATGGATTTGAATTGTCGGCTAGGTTTATTGCATTCGTGAAATGTTTCGAGTTCTGTTGGAAATGAAATACAAAACCTTGGGCCATGGAGTCAAATTCCAGAAAGAGAGAGAAATAAATGACTTGGTAACTAAAACTTGAGAGGATAAAGGCTAAGCAGGCAATGGTCTTTTAGTTCAAAAGTTGTTGTGTGTGGTAAGAGAAAAAGTACATAAAGCAACTCAGAGCACCATTGGAGATGAATTCTAAATTACTTAGAAGAAAACATAGGAGTTTAAATGGAGAAGTCTAAAGCACCACGTGATGAATTCCAGACTTATTAAATGTTCTAATTTAAACTAAATAAATACATGGATATATAGAAAACAGGAAGTACATACATAGGAGATATTACAATACATCAAACCACCACCATTAGAATCTTTTCGTCAAAGTGTCATGACCTTTTCATTATATTTGAATCGGGTTTGAAAGTTACATTCAACAGTGAATTGTCTACACTACTTTCCAACCAACACGGTATACATTGAATATATGAAATACATAGAAAAACATGCACCCCTTGGGCTGCCATGCTCCAAACTACTACTCCTATAATTCCGGCTCTGGTTATTCCCTGCCAAATGATATTTCGAATGGGACTTACTAAGAATAAGAACCTGATTGTACCCAATCATGTCATAACAGATGTCTTTACCATGATCTTTTGTTCATCAACAAGATTCCATCATTAGGAAGTGATGTGTCGCCGTTTCTCCTTTGAAGGGTCACCCAAATGATCGAGCACTTTGTCAGACTTCTACCACCTAGTGTAACGAGCTTTGATTGATGTTGCACGATCATGGCCATAGTATGCATGTGGCATGTTGGTATGGAAAATGACTATAAACTGTCACTTGAATTTTCCAGATGGTGACGACGGTCAGGGGACCATGCATCTCCTTCAAAACTATCGTGTGTTCTACCTACACTTGTCCTTCTTGATAGGTGGGTTTTCAACATCTGCACGACGTATATCCTTCATGCGAATACCCGCCAAATTCCTTGCTTCCTGGCAGGAAATAAGACACGAGGAGAGAGGAATTTCATGCCACGTTCAAAGAGACAAAAATGGGGTCGGGTCAATTATGTCTTTGGCCTTACCTGCAGTCTTGATATTCTAAGCATTTTCCTAAGAGACAAGTTTCACCTTTTCATATTCTTTACCTTTCTTCACAAGACCGCTTTCCCCTTCATCTTTGTTTGAGCACTGGTTAGAGTCGCATGGACATTTTCTATTGCCGATCCACATTCCTTGAAGTGCTCCATGGTTCTCTCCTCTGACATTCTCTGTTCCTCGCACAACTGGATGATCATGTCTTGCACTTCTCTAAGCTATTTCTTGAGCCAATTCACATTCCCTTCTCGGCTCTGCGATGTTGATGTTTCGACAGTCCTTTTCGCTAACTTCTTTCTCAATTCCCTATTCTCCTAGTACAACTCGATAATAGTGAGATGTGATTTCTTTAGTTGTTGCGACGGCTCCCAAACATCCATGCTTTTAGTGCCCGACCTTCTCTATCTATTATAAATTTCCTAGCTTGAACTCTCAATGGGTTCTAGCCAAACAACATGCATGAGTAACTTCTCAACAAAAGATTGGGTGCGTGATTTGTTTGGAGATTGGGTGTTCTTGATCTCTTTGTTCTTCCTTGGCCTACCTCTTTTTCGAGGTACTGGATGTTGGGGTGATGAGCCTTCCACTGTATTTCCTTTTCCTGCAACCCCCTCTATTCGTGCCTTCACGCTGCGAGGTGATTTTTCTCCCATCGATAGAGGGGGATCTCCTTTGGGGTCCCTAGGGATGTTGGTCGAACACATAAATGAGTCCCAATCCTTTCCCAGTCACTTCAATTCCTCAACTATCAACAACTTGATTAATGAGATATGGGATAAGTTCTTCTTTGGCTGGCTTGCTTTGTCTTGGACTTTGTCTGCCATTCCTCCTAGAATTTGGTGCAAGAATAAAGATAAGTTCAAAGGTCTCTTCCCTGTGAAATGCATCAGCAGCCTAACATGATGCGGGCATATTATTTCATACCTTATTTCATAGGTGGAATACTTTCTAATCACCTTCAGGATTTTCTGAAAAGGCTCCCATATATACTGACTTGGAACACTCATTCTGATTTTCCCATTCAGGCAGTTTGGTTTGATGAATTATTCATAGCATAGAACATCCAAAGGAATTCCCTTAGACCACCTATCACCGTGCGGAGGGATCTTCCTCACAGCTGATAGAGTTTCCTCCATCACCCGAAATGTGATTCTTATAATAACCACATGGAACCCATTAAATCTGAGCGCAAATTATTCCACCAATTTCACATTGTATCCTTGGATATTCTCGCAATAGTGCATGCATTTGACCTGTTCGAAAGATTCCCTGGCATTTATATCTTCGTTGATCAATTCCAAGTCTTGAGGCTTGGGCCTCACAACTCTACCACTTCGCGCCCTCTTCCTTATGTCTTGGGATGTTTTCATGGTGCAACATGTGTTTGTTCTGTGCATGCGTTAGTGAAAGATGACACCCTCTTCGCGTGGAAAATGGATAATGATATTCTTAGCCGAGACTGGTCAGAGGGGCAGTGGAGAAAACTTTGTGCGATAAGTGAAAATGACTTTAGGAATTCATTGCGTGGTCCCCAGGCACCGTGAATACTCTCGGTGCAGGAACAGGTCGATGTTGTGATAATGATAACGATAGGCTCGTCGCAGTAGGGAAGCACGACAGAAAGTTTGGGAGTGACAAGGAAAAACTCTAAGGATGAAAGGATGACCGTAAGAGGAACTTTCACTCAACAGACTAGCTTGTGACAAGCTCCAATAGGCTCTGAATCGTGATTTAAGATGAAAAAAATGTGGCAATATTGACTGACCAGGTTCACGACATAGCTGATGGCAATCGAATTTCCTGCATCGATAAAAATAAGGAATTGGAGGAAAAATCACAGACAAAGCATAAACTCGGATGGTAACAGATAAACACGCAGAGTGACTGGAATTTATAATTGAATGGGTGAGGGATGGAATCATGACATAGGATGCTGAATCCATGGGGACGATAATTTTTGAAGTAGGATAAAGATTTGCACAACACACTCGCGTGATGGGTACACTTCAGAGTGTGCAAAGTACAAATGATAAGAGCTACAAAGTATACGTGATATGAGCTCCATGATTTCTTATCCTTTCTGAATTCATAATGAGGTGATGATGGTCATTATATTTTTTGACGTGACCCTTACTCTAACAACTTGCCTCAACCTCTGGCACATAAAATCCCTCTTTCTGACAGGACCTGACCTTTTGGGAAAATACCTTTACAATTCACACATGTTTGATTATAACGCCACTTCCCGACTCCAAGGGACAGCTCTTCCACTTGCTGACTTTGACCCATTCATTTCTCAGTA
>JASDQU010103342.1:904-16758 GCA_032191745.1 Picea mariana | reverse complement strand
TACTGACTACTAGCTCGAAATGTCTTCTTTGAAAACATAAAAAGTGGTTATTTACAATGAAATGAAAACTAAGACAGACCATACTAAACCAGATAATGTTTAAGGAACCTGCCATTCACAGCCCCCCCACCAGTGAGTTCTCCATTAAGATCTTGTAACATATATGTGGTGTTCCCATGATACACAAAAATCCTAAATGTCCCCATCCAAAGATGATCGAAATTTCCATGCTTCCCTTTGTCTTCATTCCTTGTGTCCTACTTTAGCACTAGATCATATACCTTGAAATCCTCTTGCTTAAAGTGCTTTTCTAAAATCTTCTTCATCCTATCTTGGTGAAGCTATGATTGATTGAAAACTTGCTCCCTCATTTGTTGCGTGTGAACTAATTGATTTATCCTCCTCTGAGCGTCGTTTGGTTCAGCCTCTAGCTCTTGCAGCAACTTCCTAATGGGAAATCCCAGTGAGGCAGGGAAAACTTCCTCCGCGCCATATACAATTTGGAACGGTGATGTGGAGATGGAATTTTTGGTAGTGATTCTATCAACCCATAATGCGTAGATAAGATTCTTGTGCCATGCCTTCTTGTTGTCCTGCAGGAGCCTTTTAATAATCATGGTTAAGCTTTTGTTTGATGATTCTGCCAATCCATTACCCTATGGGTAATAAGCCATAGAATTTCCTAGGGTTATGTTGTAATCATTACAAAAATTCTCCATCTTCTTAGACTTGAATGCTACTGAATTATCCTTGATGATCTTGATAGGGCACCCGAACCTAGACAAGATATTGGTCTCCAGAAACTGAATGATAACTGTGTTGGTAGATTTCCTTGCAGGGACCGCTTCTATCCATTTGGTCAAGTAGTATGTGGCCATTAGTATCCATCTATGCTGAGCCAAGTATGGAGGATGGATTTCTCCTATAAATTCAATACCCCATTGCATGAACGATGATTCGACAGAGATAGGTTTCAACGATAGAGGTTGCAACTTTCTTTTTCCATCGAATATTTGACATTCGTGGCAACTGGAAACTTCCATGTATACATCTATGAAAATATTGGGCCAATAAAATCCTACCCTCAATATTTTATGCGTGGTGGTCTTCTAGTAATGATGCCCCCCACAGTCCCCTTTGTGGAACTCCTTGATAGCTCGTTCTGTGCCTTCTTCCAACAAACAATTTAGCAAGATCCCTCCTAGATATTTCCAATATAGAGAGTTATATAGAATGAAAAACTTAGCAACCTTCAACTTCAAAAACCTATCCTTGGTTTTTCTTAACGCTGGAGGAGTTTTCAAATTTCTCAACACATAAATGATGTCAGTGTACCAAGGTGAATCGATGCATTTCTAAGATACATGTGGGACTGCTTCTTCTTGAGGGTTCTCCGAAAAATCAACAATGAAGTTTATTCCCAAAGCATCACAGTTCGACTATGCCTTCAATTTTGTGAGCCCCTGATCCTTAATTAGCTTTGTAGGCTTGATTTTGAGGTCATATTCCAGCATGACAATGATTCATTTACCTCTTCTTGCCTCAGGGGCAGGTTGAGTTAGGATATCCTTGACGAAATTGCTAGGCACATAAGCAATGACACGAGAATGCAGTATATAAGTCATGAATTCCTTGAGGGATTTCACTAAGGCGTATTCTTGTTTTTCCATGATACCATACCTCAATGGGGAGTCTCTCAATGTCCTACTGAAATAGGCTATAGGATTTTCAAAATTCTGCCCGTCCTTCTGTAACAGGATGCCAACGATGGCGTGCTTCGAGGTGAAGGAGAATAAGATAAAATACTTTGTGAAATTTGGGTTGGCTAATATGGGAGAATTGGTCAGTGCCACCTTGATGTCTTCAAATGATTTTTTGGCTTCAAGGGTCCATTTTATCTCATTATCTTTCCTAAGCATACTCGTGATGTGCTTTATAATTTCAGCTAGATTCAGAATGAACCTCAAAAAATTCACCTTTCCCAGAAAAGAATGTACCTCTTTCTTGCTGCGAGGAGTGTTGATATTCAGAATTCATTCCACCCTGTTGGGGTCTATATTTATGCCTTCCTTTAAGATGATGTGCCCCAAAAGTTTTCCTTCTTGCATCCTGAAATTGAATTTTTTCGGATTTAATGATATGTCAAACTTTCTGCATTTTCAGAATACCTTCTTCAGATGCTCAAGATGTTGTTCTTCGGAGTCAGAAAATATTGTGATATCATCCAGGTAGATCACGATAAACTTGTCTTTATCCTCAAAAAATGCTATATCCATATTCCTTTGGAAAGTAGTTCCAACGTTCATAAGACCGAAAGGCATCTTTGCGTACATGAACATACCCCATGGTGTCATAAAGGTTGTCTTCTCCTGGTCGTCCTGGTGTACCATGATCTGATTGTAACCAGAAAAACCATCCAACGTCGACATTTTATGGGATCCAACTACCTTCTGTTGGATGCATTCCATCTTAGGAAGCGGGTAGTTGTCTTTGAGGGATACTCTGTTCAGGTTCCAAAAATCCACGCATAACCTTATTTCGCCGCTCTTCTTGCTTACAGGCACAAGTTTGGCCACCCATTTTGAAAATCTCAAAGAAACAATAATTTTGGCATCAAATAGTTTCCTTACCTCTTTTTCAATTAGATACAGCAACATGGGATTGGTCTATCTTAGCTTTTGATTGAAAGGTTTTTAATCCTCCTTGATGGGAATGACATGCTAAATTACTCTAGTGTCATAGACTTTCAAGTCTTCATAACTCCATGCAAAAACATCAGGAAAATATTTCATGAGGTTGATATATCTCTGCTTGATCTCTGGACTAAGTGTCTTTGACAATCTGATTATCTTTAAATTGTCTTGAGTCTCGATGTTGCAATCCTCGATATCTTCATCATTCACAGTGATCCTAGATTTCTGGCTACATCATTTTCATCAAACAACTTTTCTAATGGAACCAATTCTTTGAGGATGATGTTGTTTTTTAGCTACATTATATCCCTTCCAACTATCTGAATCTGAAAGGGGTTTTCATCACTATGCCAAGCTGCGTCTTCATCCTCTTTTCAACAATACTCATCATCGATGTTTACGTTAGAGAACTTGTCGCTCATTTGGAGGAACCTATCCACTTGCTTGTCATATTCAAACACCTACAAATACTTGATATTATTGGGTACTGCGGTCCTGTGTTTGAATTCAATATCATACTTCCTGTTGGGAAAAATTGGAATTTTAAACACTGAAGCTGAGGTGGCCAGGGTATCTGCAATTTGATTTTTCCCCCTGGGGATCACTGAAAAATTATAATTTGAGAACTCTTCGAGGAGGTCCATCATTATATTCCTATAAGCTCTCAGTCTGGGGTGATTGGACCGGTATATACCCTTCACTTGATTTATGATGAGGTCAGAGTCTCCATGCACCGCTATCCTCTTACCGCCCAATTCTTTTAAAGTTCTCAGACCCAAAACTAGTACCTCATACTCATCCATGTTATTTGTACAATCAAAGGAGATATTGTAAGAGCAGATCTTGGAGCCCACCTTGGGAGGATTTATCCATACACCGACTCCAGCTCCTTCCTTGCTGACATCTTCATCGAAGCTCATATTCCACATTTCATTCTCCGCACGGTTTCTCTGATATGCACATTCTTCTTCTCAGCACGAGGCCCTATCTTCGACAGTCATGACAGTTGTCGGCACCTCCCCTTCAAAACTTAAATCATTGTAAAAAATAGAGGATATGATCTCGGTGTCGACAAAGTAGATAGGATGATTGTTCAGTTGGGTCCTAATACTCACCATGTACTTGAGAAACACCTCTCTATACAGTCTTCTTTCTTAGCTGAAAATAGGGATGCTGGCATAATACATGTCCATATGCAGGGTTCCCTTTAATTTCGCAGCCCACAATCTGGATAACAACATGCCGAATTTTGGGGGTATGTCTTCCACCACCACATCCATGACTAGATTCTTCGATGAAATTTGAGATAAAGACATGACTAAATCTTTGATCAGACCCAAACATTTCACCTTTCTTGAGTCGAAAGAGAAAAAATCCTTATAAGGTATGGTGACGTCCAAGCCTAACTCGTCCATGACCACTGTTGGCATAGGGGTAGACCTAGGGTTCAACGCTATAATAGTGCACCAACAAAACCCTAACTACCGGCCCTTTCAGCAACACTTGCAAAGCAGATGAAGTCTCACCCGAGGTAGAGGCAGGGGTGGTTGCAAGACTCAAGTGTCTGCAACCTCAGCTGGGACACAGATCTGTGATTGTACTACTTAACAGAGCACTTAGCACTGATAATTCATCAACATGTAACCAATATCTACTCCGTAGATAAAACAGAGCATTGCATTATTCACTCAGATCTGATGTATTAAAGCACTTTATCGTAAATAGGTAGGTTAGATATAGAATATCAAGCACTAAGCACATTCATATAGGTCAGATATAACATTCTTACACATTATTAGCACAAAGAATAATCAGATTTGTCTATCTCTATCAAATAACTTAGTAAGAGAAGACATAAACACATCAGGACAAAGCACAAAGCAGAACAACACGGTGTTTATGTGGTTCACCCCCACCCTGGGGCTACGTCCACCAACTCATCTTCTTTATTGCCTTCAGTCAATCAGTTGCAAGCACAGATCCACCAAAAACCATACTCCACCTAGGACAGGAGATCTGTGCACCTTGCTAGATCCTCCTTCCTAGTGTCATAGAAAAACTCCTTCTATAGTTTGTTACAACCACTTGCACTTAGCTCTGCAAGTCTCTCACAGTTATGCACAAAACACTTACAAACCACATTTGCACTTAGCATACACTTATAACTTTTTAGTGGCTCTTTCTTACATCACCTAGATATCTATTTATGCATTACAAAATAGGCCTAAGCATGGGTAAACCCATGGGCCGACATCCCATTCCCGTTACATAATCCCAAAAACCCAAAAAGGACCCAAAAATGGGTCGAGATCCCGTGATCTCTGCTTTGTCTTGCGCTCCTCCTTCAAAAGGCTGTCGAAGTCCCAAAATAGTTCAAGCTTGACCAAGGATCTCCCAAAACTTGGTCAAGGGCCAACAACCACCTTTGGCATGAACTGTCAGTGCTAAGTGCTCTGTTAAGTAGTATAATCATGGATTTGTGTCCCAGCTGCTCCTCACTAGATCCTCCTTCCTAGCGTCATAGCACAAAGATTTATACACTCTGTTACAACCACTTTCACTTAGCTCTGCAAGTCTCTCACAGTTATGCACAAAGCACTTACAAACCACATTTTCACTTAGCATACACTTACAACTTTCTAGTGGATCCTTCTTAAATTGCCTAGATATCTATTTATACATTACAAAATATGCCTAAGCATGGGTAAACGCATGGGTCGACATCCCATTCCCGTTACATAATCCCAAAAACCCAAAAAGGACCCAAAAATGGGCCGAGATCCCGTGATCTCCACTTCGTCTTGCGCTCCTCCTTCGATAGGCTATTAAAGTTCCAAAATAGGTCAAGCTTGACCAAGGATCTCCCAAAACTTGGTCAAGGGCCAACAACCACCTTTGGCATGAGATTGTACGAAACGTCTGAATCTAGCATGGCATTATGCAAAGTCATGTCATGGATTTTGAGGCTGACATAGAAAGGGGGAATGTCCTCAGTATCGTCAATTTTTTCTACGCATGGACCAAATAAGATGGTAGGGTGGTCATCCTGGATGTTCAAGGTGTCAAGCGCCTCTTCCATATTTAACATTTTAATGATATGATCCCTATACTCTCCCTTCTTGATGAGCTCATTAAAAGGAATGAAGATTTTAATTTTGGCTATTTCGTTCTCAAAGTTAAAGGGAGGAGGAGATTTACCTACCTCTTTGATGCTCGCTTCCTTACTCGCCTCCAACGCTTTCTTTAAAGATTCCTCCTTTGACTTTCCTTTCTCTGTCATGTCCCTTGTTGGATTGTCTTTCTTTGGTCAGCTTGAGGAAGGGGTGTTTGCTTGAGGTTCTTTAGTGGGATTCATCTGTTGAGGCTCTGCATATGTCTTTCTACTCCTGAGGTTGTATTTTTTTTTAAACTCCATGATTTCATTGTGATATCCTTTCTTGAACTCCTTCATTTAGGAAGACAACCTATCCTCAACCTCTAGCATAATGCCATCATTTGTGTCCATGAATTGATCGTATCGTGTCCTCCCTTTGTTAAGAACACATGTGTATTCATGTCATCCCAACAATACATATGGTCTTGGATCACCTAATAAAAGTCTCCATTCGCGTAGATATTTTGGAATGGAGGTCTTATTTGTTTATCACCCTTCTCTCTCTAGTCCCTTTGCCTGATCTGCGGGACGAGATCCCTTCTAAAGTTTTGATTTCTGGGCTGTAAATCATTTTTCTCTCCAGTAGTAGGCGTGTTCTCCATGGACATCCTTTCCATCAACTTCTCCATAGTCTTCATCATCAACTTGAACTTTTCTTCTGATGATCGAGATGTAGAGGGTTGCACGTCTCCTTGGGGCTTCTTCCCATTTCTGTCAAAGTTTTGTTTGATATTTCCTGACGCCATTAGATTTACTTCGAATTTGATTGCGTTGCTCATCATAGCACCTAAAGTAGTAGATATTGTTTCTCTCAACAACATGGTGAAATTGTTTTCAAAGGAATCAGCGTATCGAAGTTGTGCAGCTCTAGGAGCCAGCTGGACTTCTGTGGGGATTGAGTTGTATACCTTCATGAATCTGGCCGAAAACTCTTGCATTGTTTCCTCTGGTGATATTTTCATATCGTTATATTGCGTCAGTAGTTGCAGAGGATTCTTTTTGTCTCCCCATATAGAAATAATCGTGTTTCAAACGCTGCGAAATTGGGGATGCTCGCTACTCGAAGGGCCTTAAACCACTTCCTGTCCTCCCCTTAAAGACTCTGTGTGAACAATCTCATTTTTTCATCCTCATGATTGATCTCTTCTAGGTCAAAAAAATCATTGAACCAATCCAAGTGCTTTTGGGCATAGGCGTTTCCTTCGACAACATATAGCTTAATCCTCTGATTATAGTTTTGGGGAAAATCATGCAGTTGGGCTGGTATGGAAAGAGGGGTGAATCTGGAGGCCATTACTCTAGGAGGGTTTGGAACTGGTGTAAATCTCCAAGTGGGGATTACATCAGCTCACGGGATTTTGTTTGATATCAAAGATTGAAACCTCTTCTCATCGAAGACTATCTCATCCAAGCAGGTTTCTGATTTAGACCTAAACAGGGTTTGTTTGAACAGTGTATCGAAATCAAGATCATCGATTCTTTGTACACCATCCTTGGGTAAGGATAGGTTTCTATCCAGGTAATAGAATGGGTATGGCACCTGTTCCTTTTCCCTGCGCATAATTTTTTTGGGATCAGACACATGTGCTACAGGGTCCGGATCAAGGTTGGCTCTGGTATAAATTTTCTTTGGAGCCAGGATTTCTGAGTTGTACTACTCTATGCTACTGGTCTTATTTGTTGGATTCACCAGGGTAAAGGTTTCAACCAATATATACATCTGACCCACGGTTACCCTCAGGGGTCAAAACTACAACTTTAGTCATTCTCCTAGGGAAATCTTTATTCATTTTCATCCCTGGCAGCGACGCTAAGATGTTAGCACTCTGTAAATTTGTTCGGCTGAGAAAACAAATGATAGAGGTAACCTTCAAACCAACTTTAAGACTGAAATCTAGCCTTTCTGACCTAGAGAGGGCTCTCTTCAAGACTTAGTCTCTAATAGATAATGACTTTGAATTGTCGACTAGGTTTATTGCATTCGTGAAATTTTTATGGTTCTGTTGGCAAGGAAATACAGAACCTTGGTCCATGGAGTCAAATTCTAGAAAGAGAGAGAAATAAATGACTTGGTAACTAAAACTTGAGAGGATAAAGGCTAAGCAGGAAATGGTCTTTCAGTTCAAAATTCATTGTGTGTGGCGAGAGAAAAAGTACATAAAGCAACTTAGAGCACTATTGGAGATGAATTCTAAATTACTTAGAAGAAAACACGGGAGTTTAAATGACGAATATCTAAAGCATTGCGCAATGAATTCAAGACTTATTAAATGTTCTGATTTAAATAGAATAAAGACATGGATATACAGAAAAAATGAAGTACATACATAGGAGAGATCACAATACATCAAATCACCACCATTAGAATCTTTTCGTCAAAGTCTCAGGACCTTTGCATTATATTTCAATTGGGTTTGAAAGTTACATTCAACAGTCAATTGTCTACACTAATTTTTCAACCAACCCGACTTGCATTGAAAATATAAAATATATAGAAAAAGATGTGCCCCTTGGGCTGCCACGCTACAAACTACTACTCCTAGAATTTTAGCTCTGGTTATTCCCTTCCAGATGATATTTTGAATGGGAATTACTAAGAATAGGAAACTAATTGTACCCAATCATGTCATAACCAATGTATTTACCATGATCATTCAGTCATCAACAAGATTCCATCATTAGGAAGTGATGCATCGACGTTTCTCCTTTGAAGGGTCACCCGAATGATTGAGCACTTTGTCAGACTTCTGCCACCTAGTGTAACGGGCTTTGATTGAATCTTCACTATCATGGTCATAGTATGCATGTGGAAAGTTGGTATGTTGAATGACTATGAACTGTCACATGTATTTTCCATATGGAGACAAAGGTCAGGGGACCACACATCCCCTTCAAAACTGTCGTGCATTCTTCCTACACTTGTCCTTCTCGATGGGTGGGTTTTCAGCATCTGAGTGACATATATCCTCTACGCGGATACCCATCAGATTCATTGCTTCCTGGCAAGAAACAGGACACGAGGAGACAGGAATTTCATGCCACGTTCAAAGAGACAAAAATGGGGTTGGGTCAATTATGTTTCTGG
This sequence comes from Picea mariana, assembly GCA_032191745.1. Classification (NCBI taxonomy): domain Eukaryota; kingdom Viridiplantae; phylum Streptophyta; class Pinopsida; order Pinales; family Pinaceae; genus Picea; species Picea mariana. The sequence continues at coordinate 7,826 of JASDQU010103342.1, read as the reverse complement.
CCTTATCTGCAGTATTGATATTCTAAGTGTTTTTCTGAGAGACTAGTTGCACCTTTTCAGATTCTTTACCTATCTCCACAAGACTACGTTCCCCTTCAGCTTCATTTGAGCACTGGCTAGAGTCACGCAGACATTTTCCATAGTTGGTCCACATTCCTTGAAGTGCTCTGTGATTCTCTCTTATGACATTATATGTTCCACACGCAGCTGGATGATCATGTATTACACTTCTCTGAGTTGTTTCTTGAGCCAATTCGCATTCCCTTCTCGGCTCTGTGACGTTGATGTTTCGACAGTCCTTTCCACTAACTTCTTTCTCAATTCCATATTCTCCTAGTACAACTCATCAATAATGAGTTTCTCTTTCTTTAGCTATTGTGATGACTCCTGAACATCCATGCTTTCAGTACCCGACCTTCTTCATCTATTACAAATTTCTCACCTTGAACCCTCGACGGGTTGTAGCTGAACATCGTGCACGAGTAACTTCTCAGCAACATATTGGGCATGCGGTTCGTTTGGATCTTGGGCCTCCCTGGGCTCCTTGTTCTTCTTTGGCCTGCCTCTTTTTCAGGGTACTGGCTGTTGGGGTGACGAGCCTTCCACTGTATTTCCTTTTCATGCAGCCCCCTTTATTCGTGCCTCCATGCTGCGAGGTGATTTTTGTCCTGTGGATAGATGGGGATCTCCTTTGGGGTCCCTAGGGATGTCGTTCGAACACAGAAACGAGTCCGAGTCCTTGTCCGGTCACTTCTATTCCTCAACTATCAATAATTTGATTAATGAGATATGGGATAAGTTCTTCTTCGACTGGTTTTCTTTGGCTTGGATGTTGTCCTCCATTCCTCCTAGAATTTGGTGCAAGAAGAAAGGTAAGTTTAAAGGTCTCTTCCCTGTGAAATGCATCAGTATCCTGACGTGATGTGGGTATATTCTGTCAGACCTTCTTTCAAAGGTGAAATACTTTTTAATCACCTTCAGGAGTTTCTGAAAAGGCTCTGGTAGATACTAACTTGGAACACCCATTCCGATTTTCCCATTCAAGCAGTTTGGTTTGACGAATTATTCATAGCATAGCATGTCCAAAGGCTTTCCCTTAGAACACCTTTAATCATGCGGAGGAATATCCATTGTGGCTGACAAAGTTTCCTACGTCACTCGGAATGTGATTTCTACAATAACCGCTTGGAACCCATTAAATTTGAGCGCGAACTGTTCCGCCAGTTTCACATTGTATCCTTGGATTTTCTTGCAATAGTGCATGCAATCAACCTGTTCGAAAGATGACCTGAAATTTGGATCTTCATTGATCAATGCCAATTATTGAGGATCGGGCCTCATAGCTCTGCCACTTCACGCCCTCTTCCTTATGTCTTGGGATGTTGTCATGGTGCAATGTGTGTTTGTTTTTCGCACACGGTAATGAAAGATGACACCCTCTTCACGTGGAAAATGGATAATGATATTCTTATCCGAGACCTTTCGGAGGGGAAATGGTGAAAATTTTGCGCGATAAGTGAAAATGACTTTATGAACTCACTGCACGGCCACCAGGTGCTGTGAAGACTCTTGGAGCAGGAACAAGTCGGTGTTGTGATAATGATAATGATAGGCTCATTGCAGTAGGGAAGCGTGATAGAAAGTTTGGGCGTGACAAGAAAAAAATCTGAGGATGAAAGGATGACCATGAGAGGAACTGTCACCCAACATAATAGCTTGTGGAAAGATCCAACAGGTTTCGAACCATGATTTAAGTCGAAAAAAATGTGGCACTCTTGATTGACCAGGTTTGTGACATAGCTGATGGAAATAGGCTTTCCCGTAGCGAGAAAACCTAGGACTTGCAGGAAAAATCACAGACAAAGCATAAACTCAGATACACTTCGAAGTGTGAAAAGTACAGATGATAAGAGTTGCAGAGTATACGTGATATGAGCATCATGATTTATTATCCTTTCTAACTTCATAATGAGGTGATGATGGTCATTATATCTGCCGACGTGACCCTTACTCTAACAACTTGCCTCGAACTCTGGCACGTAAAATCTCTCTTTCTGATAGTACCCGGCCTTTTGGGAAAATGCCTTTACAATTCACACATGTTTGATTATGATGCTCCTTCCCGAATCCAAGGGCCATCTCCACCACTTGCTAACTTCGACCCATTCGTTGCTCAGTACCCGACCTTACACATTTCAACACATGAACCATGACTCACCTAGGACCGACTCTAACTGAAAACATGATGACGCTAACAAAGTCGATGGAAGGCGACCTACCGAAAGGAGAGCATTAAGTCATGTCTCATCATCCAGCGTGAGGTGCAAAGCAGTATATTGATGATTAGTAAGAGATCAGACAAATAAGATGTTCATGAACCAATGACCATGTGCATCTATCATGTGCATCATATGTAAGTAGTACACGAAATAGACCCTCTGACTAGAAACCAATAATGAAAATTCTCGACATAGGAGAGGAAACCACCATAGGGTCTAATGGAATCCAAGACATTGCATGAATCCCAATGTGCGAATATATTTCTTGTTGTTGAACATAAGGGAAACCCCCTAGTTAGCGACCAATGGAGAGATGTCATATGTTGGGTTCAAGGTAACCTACCAATGATTAAAGTAGACCCAGGGTGTAAGGTAGGACAACAAGTTCATGTGATTTTTAGGTTCAATTGTGATGGGATGGCCGACATGCAAAGTCAAGGAGTTATGAGGAATGTTCGACATAGTCTTAGACTTATTTTTAACAAGAGCATGAGATAGATGAATAACTTAGGAAGAATAGACTTATCGTTGATCATTAAAAAAAGTTTGTGACACAAGAGGCATAAAAAAAATCTCCATAGGGACTAGAAGAGTAACCATTCAGAAGAGTATACTCTAAGTAACAAGGTCAGCTTCCTAAGGTCATGCAAAACCCAAACCTTGGATGAAATGGGCTCAGGAATTTATGCTTTTTTCAAAGGCGACATGACTATTTCCAATAGGAGATAATATGATTTTTCCACCTGTCTTTTTTTTTTTCATAGGCAAAGAAATGCTATGATACATGAGAGGAAATGAGTGTCATGAGTAAGTAACTAGTTCCAAGCAGTGGAACATACCTATGCTCAATGAAAGGAAGTGCATGTAGGACATGGACACCCGGGGGGATGTTTCCTCTACGGGTAAAGGGATGTCAAGCTGCAAAAGATATATCGAAGGCGTTGCTTGGCTAATGCTGAGAATCATTGGGGAAAAAGGGATTATAATGAGAAAGTGAGAGCCGACATTAGGCTCAACAATGCAACAAATATAATGGGATGCAATTACAACTTAACTTTAAAATGTCCTTTATTGTAGATTTAGTCCCTTAGACCCAAAACAGTATAAAATAATACCTAGGAGAAATCTTCTAGCCAATGGTGACTAGAGTATTCCTTTTTCATAAGTAGTCTATTTGGTTTGGAAAAGGGTTAAACTTATACCAAAATAGATGTCCTTTCAAAGCCATTTAATGAGTGTGAAAGAGACAAGCTCACTCAGAAATCTTTTCATTTTTTTAGTAGTCAGAAAATAACTTAACCCAAACTTGGTGGGAGTCCCATAAGTAATGGTCATAATTAGATTGAGTAGGATCAATGATGTTTGAATGCAACATCATATTGGGACTATAAGAGACTCCCAGGTCTATGAATTAATTTCTTCATGGGTTCCAGATGAAAAACGTGTTCTAACTAGGGTATGCATGTTTGGTAGGTCTCTACCACTTAATAACGACACTTCTAGTAGAAGCAAGAAGGTTTCACATCGCTACCAAATGGTTTCATACCTAGGCAATATCAATCATGGTCATAAGATAATGAAAAAATGCAAAGCGGGGTGAAAACCTATCCTATATGCTAGTGATGATAAATACCTTTCGGAGGCACAAACAGGCTGAAGAGTGTTGGAAATACACAAAACCCTGGAAAAAACCACTTCAAACCAAGTCTTCTAGTTCTCAATTAGTTCACTTGGTTTAAAAAATACAAAATATAGGGTTAAAAACTATAGAAAGTGGATGAAATTTTTTTACAAATAGTAAAACACATGACATTTACCATATCATTTGAGTTTTTTCACCCACATAGTGCATTTTAGGCCATTTTACCCATGATCTTCCATCATCAATTCTGAGAGATACAATCAATGGAATTGAAAACCATCTGGACCAATTAAGTATCCATGTTATCCTCTTTCATTTCAATGGTTAAATTTCTAGTTTTAGTGCCCAAATTTTGAGTATAAGAGGTCGTAATTTAGAAACTAGGGTGTATGCGGGCTACAGTTCATCGGGTTGCGTACACGACCTCATGTACGTAGGACATATAAATCATGCCCACGTATATGATTCCCTATACGCGACTGTCATAAGGGTATCCCACATACAACTCCATGAGAAATTGTTTTGAAGAAATTAACTCAAAAATCGATGTTTCCTTTACAGGATGGTGATTGAATGGAGGGAAAGGGAGCATGAATAGGTTTATGCAGTAGTGGAAATCGATGTAATGGCCCAAAATGATTTGTAAATATGTGGGCTCTATAATTTTTGGGTGACAAAAGGGATGAGGTCCCAAGTGAGGTTTCTCAAGACACTGATAAACTATTGGGATCCAGAGACCGAAGCATTCAACCTTGATGGTCAAACATTGAGGATAGAAGTGGACGATATATACTTCATAACAACATTGTATCACCGACGCGAGGTGGTGAGTCTTAAAGTCTGAGGGGATGGAGGTGAGAGGACTATGGAGAAGTACATCGCCACCTACTACATTGTAGGTATAGAGAAAGTGGGGAGCTAGCTCCCTATTAGGTTGATTGAGAGCTTGAGTATGAATATCATCATCCTAGTAATCACATGTATATCAGGATCAACCTCACTACATCATGCGTCAAGGTTTCTCATGTTCTATTCCATGGAGTGTTTGAGACCCATTGTTTATGACTGGTGCACCTCACTATTGGTCAATGCCACCTACTACATTGTAGGTATAGAGAAAGTGGGGAGCTAGCTCCCTATTAGGTTGATTGAGAGCTTGAGTATGAATATCATCATCCTAGTAATCACATGTATATCAGGATCAACCTCACTACATCATGCGTCAAGGTTTCTCATGTTCTATTCCATGGAGTGTTTGAGACCCATTGTTTATGACTGGTGCACCTCACTATTGGTCAATATGAAGAGCCAGTTGACGTTTTGCAAACTCGATAGGATGAGGAACTTCAGGTTCACATCCATACTATGTAGTTTTTTGTTTGAGAGAGTTCTAGATCTAAGCCTGAGAGTAGAGATTACTCCACATGATCTATGCAATACATCTATGTCATGATGGACCAATGTGATGTGGCAGCTAGGAGGTGGTAGGGTGCCAACCCCCTACAACGATGAGTTCTTCCACTAGCGGTGACGACAGATCATAGCGATTGATGACTAACCCTATGAGGGGGTATACTATTGAGGGGACTAAGATATTCCATTATCATCGGGTCCACCTTTAGAGAGATCAGTGAATATTGACTGTATATATTTCATTTTTTTGTGTTTTTTTTAAATTTGATAGTGGAAAACATAAAACAAATTTTTTTTTGTATGGTATCATGTATTAATGATTATTTATTTGACACAGATGTAGGTCCACGATGACCAGAGATATATCCATGACATTGGTGCAGAGGCTAAGGATATGAGATGGTAGGCAGGGATGCAGAGAGAGTCCTCCAAAATATGTAGGGAAACCTGTCTCGTTTGACGCACTGGGTTCCTATGGTGTAAGTGGAGGATTTTCTAGAGGCAATGCAGTGACAGGTGGTGGGTGTACCCCGTGTGTGGGTGAGGCTCTTTCGGTATCTCACAAATTCCATATTTTGTTATCATGACATGCACCGAGGACCTCAGGAATAGATGTCATTTTTATATGACACTACTACATATGGGTAGATTATTCCACGAAATATTTCCACATTTCCATTATTTTCATTTTTTTTAAGTGGGTGGTATTTTCGTCGCTATTGCCACAAAAGTTCGTCGCTATAGAGACAATTATTGCCTACCTCAAAAAACATCTGCCAACACACATGGATTGCAATGACTAGTTGACTTTTTGTGGGTCAACTCAGGCATTTTTGTCGCTATATTGACGATAATCGATCTATATATACCTGACTTTAAGAGACTTTGCGACACATTTGATATAGTTGCGACATTGTTCATGGATTTTGTTTGAGCTGTTTATTTTTTCCATCACCCACCGGTTGAACAAATCCAATTCTCGATCTACATAGCTCAGATTTTGAACTTGCAAGGTTAGTATGTTTTTTTATTTATTTATTTACATATACTCATTTAACTTGTAAATTTTTGTTCAAATGAAATTTCATGTAGCTTGTTTTTTCCTTGGTAATATATTATATGTGCATTACCATATTTCAAAATTGTTATGTCATTGGTTTTTGGATCTAGTTAGTATATTTTATGAAAATTCATGTGAAATGTCAAGAAAAATATTTTCCGAAGAAGTATTTTAAGAGGAGGGAAAATTACTCCATCAATAAGACAATTCAAACATTAAAAATAGATGTCATAATCAATCTAGATTAATTTGAGCCTACAATTCCTTATGTAAATTTAATCCTTATTGCAAAACACCAACTCATAACAACTTTACTGGTTGGACTAATTTTCAAAATAGAAAGTGGAAAAAAAATCCTCTTAGGTCTAATCCTATCCCTTAACGACCTTGTTAGCTCTCTAACTTTTGTGTTTCTATGATGTTGTGCCTATATATATTAATGTCATATTTTTAGTCTAGTATTAGGTTAGGTTAGTCATATACATTTTATTCTTATGTCATATTGTTTCTTTCAATTTTTTATAATCA
>JASDQU010103341.1:99427-110489 GCA_032191745.1 Picea mariana | reverse complement strand
AATATTATTTTCACTAGTTGCACAAGAGTTTTCTTTGGTGCAGCTTGAAACTATGCAACCAATCATATTGCTTGTATAACATTTGGCCTTGTTGTCATCATATATAGTAGGATTCCAATCATTGACCTATACAATATTTGATTTGTTTCTGAAGATTCATAATCTTTGCTCAATTTACAACCTATGACCATGGGTGTGTTAACTGGTGCACGATCTTCCATTATGAACTTATTCAACATTTCCTTGATATACTTGGTTTGTAAAATGAGTATGCCTTTGTTGAATTGAGAAATTTGTAAAACAAGAAAGAGTGACAATTCACCAAGCATAGACATCTCAAATTCCTTTTGCTTTTATATTGAAAACTCTTGGCACATTGTGTTCATATGCCTCCAAAAATGATGTCATCTACATAAACCAAAATAATCAATTGATTTTCTGTTATTGTATTGATGTAGATATTATTGTCAACAATTCCTCTTTTGAAGCCTTGTTGTTGTAGATATTTGTTGAGCCTTGAATACTAAGCTATGGAAGCTTGTTTTATCCCATATAGTGTTTTCTTCAATATGGATACACGATCCTTATTTTTTTATAATAAGAATCCTTTTGATTGTTCAATGTATACTTCTTCCTCTAAATTTCCATTGAGAAAGATAGACTTGGCATCCATTTGATAGACTTTGAAGTTCTTAAAACACGCAAATGCCAAAAACATTTTGATAGCTTCTAGTCTTGCAACTGGAGAAAAGGTTTCTTCAAAATCAATGCCTTCAACTTGAGCATAGCCTTTTGTTGGGCCCAAGATATGATCATTTTCATGACGTTATTATACACTTTTTTCCATATGTAGATATGCGTGTTTTCATATTTTAAAGGAGCTTTTTGAATAATTTTATGGTAAATCGGTATGATCGCCATAAGGTATATGTAACTCATATTTAATGATTGAATCAAGTATAATTTATCATGTTTTTATGCTTCCGAGAGTTAATTCACAGTTTTATGGTGTTACAGGGAAAAAACGCACCATTTTCTGGTTCCGACACTTGATCTGGCACTCGTTTCGGCACTTGATCCGACACTCATTCCAGCACCCAGTATTGCACAAAAAGGCAAGGTGAGTTGGCAGTTATGGCATTGGCGGCCAGTGATGAACAAATCGAGCAAATGGGTTTTGTTTATCCTTGCCCCCTCCAGCTACTAAGCTCCTGAAAACTTGAATTCAATTGTCCAAAGAAGGTGATTATTGGCTTGCTCTGTTTTGTCAGTTAGGGCATCATTTATTGTAATTTGTCGAAATTAGAAGTGGTTCGACCCTCCTGAGGTTGACCACTTGGCTTGTAAGCTTATAAATACTGATAGGATGCTCAGTAGATTGTTAACCAAGTAGAAGAGCCAGTGTATTAGAGACAAATTTGTTTTTTCTCCATTTTGATATTTTACATTGCCAAAATTGCGTTTTCAAGATTTAGTGGTGGATTCGCATTGTTAAGCTCGTGGTGTGCTTTTAGAGAGTGACCACGACTTATTGGGGGGCCCACCAGCATTCTGGTAACTCTTTGTGTGTTGTTTATGTATTTCATCATTTAAATTGTTCTTTTATTTTATGTACATGCATGTTTTATTGTGTTAATTAGCTTACTGTAATTTAATTGTTTTATTGCTCTTTTGCAGGTCAGTGTGATGGATTATGTTAGCATGAATTAGTTTTGTAGATTAGGAATGGATCTGCAGATCCCTAGACTAACCCCGTGTGCAAGTTAGAAGTTAGATTATGCTTTCTTTCATAATTTTGTAAATAAGCTTAAAATAGAATTTTTAATTAGAATAAAATAGAATCTTATCTGGGTTTTCTTTGACAGGGATTTTGATGGATGGATAGATTTCATTTCAATTTTTAGTTATAGTTGTTGCTTACTTCAGTTTTAGATAGATTTCATTTGCTTAGTTGTTGGTTGATGTAATTGTCAATTTACTTTTTAATATCATAGTTTAAATTTCTGTTTTTAATTCATTTCCTTATTATAGTTTGAATAATTAAAGTAGACATAGCCTAGATTCCCTTTACGCAATTTATTTTCATAGATTAAATTGAAATTAAATTTCTTAGTTAAATAATGATGATCTCTTTATGTTGTTGATGTTTTGCACATGAATATGCAGGGTATTTAACATTATTTCTGTTATGACTAAGTTTTCATTGGATTGTTTAATCCATACCTTTTATTTTGCCATTGAGATTAGTGTCGAGTTTATACCATTGGAATTGTCCTTTGTTGTCAAGTTTCATTGAGATATCATCTGTCACCACCGAAGGCATTCACACAACCACCAACATTATATTTGAGTGCCATAAGATTAAAGCTAGTTTCTTGCTTTTGTAGATTAGAAGAGATAGTTTCTTGTTTTCGTAGATTAAGGTAAAGCATTTAGTTGTTAGTTCTCCTTGCTTTCAATAGAATAGATTTCCTTTCATGAATTGCATTGAGCATTTATATTTCTTTTCACACATTAGAAATAGTTTTGCATTAGGCATTTAGTTCACTTGCCTCTTAGGCTAGATAGTTGTTCAATGAGAAGATTTACTTGTAGTAGTTAGTTGCCTTTGCACACTTGTCCTTTGCTTTAGTACGTTAGTTAGGTGCATTTGCTTACTTGTCTTTTTTCTTTAATAGGTTAGATAGGTTCTTTTGCTTACTTGCTTATTTATTTGCTTTCATAGGGTAGTTGCTCATTGAATGTAGGTTGGCAAGTTAAAGAAGTTTTTTTTTGTCATTTTCTTAGATAGTTGCTTATTGCTTATTGTTGAACTAGTTTGCTTTACATAGGGTTTTACTTGATTTCTTAGGAACTATCCATCGATCCTTGGCCCAAAGGTACTTAGGTCACCTAGTTTCAATTTTCTTAGTAAGGTTTGCTCATTAGATAGTTTTTCTTAAGTAGATTAGCCTTAGATAGTTGCCTTCCTTAGTTAGACTGTACTCCTACCAGCCCTTCTACCTTTGGCATATATTTTGCTACAACTCTAAGTTTATTTACCCCGGGTTGACAATTTAAATTGAGGGTATTTTAGTGTCTTTTTTAGTACATATAAATCACCTAACATTTTGGCGTCATTGTCGGGGAGTTGTCTCAAGGTAAGAAGTAGTTAGGAAATAGATCATTCTTATACCTTAGCATTAGCTTGGTGGTGGGGGAGCTTTAAGATGAGAGGTAAGAACCTGTGCATCTGCTATAGTAGGTTTCCCCAAACCCAATGGTAGTTTTTCTTTTTCTTTTTGTTTTCTTTCATGAATAGACCTAGAGACCCAAAGGGAAGTACATTAAATCTAAATCAAACCTTTCAACCAAGGTTCCTTCTGACCTTTTTGGGGGAAGGAACGTTCCACTCATAAGCTCTGCAGACCGACACCGGAGAACAAGAACTAGCTCAACCCAAAGAGCTAAAGTTGTCTCTGGAGAGAGTAAGACAGGGAGCACTATAGAACATAAAATTGAAGTATCAATAATAGTGGGACAGGAGGCAAGACCACTCGAGCCTTCCACAAAACCAAACAATACAACCTTTGTTTTCTTACCACCATCAAGAGATCCTAACTTTGTGGACATCATCTTTGTGTGAACCAAGTTTTATCAAATGACAAGATGAACTCAGAAGCAACCATTAGCCTGAGGGAACTTTCTCAAATCCTAGCGGCAGCCGGGATTTCTTCTTTTCAAGAAGAACATATTTTGGCAGCAGCCAAAACTATATCTACCTCTCCGGAAATATTAGAAGAATCAAGGTCCTATAAGCTACAAAATGATTTTCCTTGCCAAACTGCGAAGGAAGATGAAAAATTATGGACTACATCCAGTGGAGAGAAATCATTAAAACCTAAGATTGAGGAGTTCTCGACATCCATCTCAGCAGATCCTTTATGTACTTCAGAAATCAATCATCAAAAAGAAGAGGATCTGTATAACATGATGAAGGAGAGCATAGAAATTACTATTGATAAACATCAAGATTACATTGAAATTTGGTTTCAAGAGGTCATCAGGCCACAATACTATTCTTTTCTTCAACACCTTCTAATGCCAAAACAAGTAGGTTGGTTGGTTCTTCATATCCAGGCAATCACTGCGGTAACTTTTTCATACATGGATATGAGTATGTTTCTTATATTGCTCCGCACATGGTTACATTGGAAGAGTTCTTACACTTGAATAAATATTTTCCCTTTCTTTTTAGGTAGGGTAGGATAGTAAATAAAATCTGCATGTTGTTAGTTTAGCTTAAAGTTTAATGCAGCCTCATTTTATATTTTATTTTAATAAAAGAACTATGAGATACATGTTCCTGTGACTTGATCTCATTGATCTTATTAGTTTTTGATATTTTAGAGTATGTTTTTTTCTAGAGACTTTTGTAGGTATTTATTTCACCAGGAGTAGACAGTTCAAGGAAATATAAAAGAAGGTTTATTCTTCAAAACATTGTTACACTTGAACCCTGTTGTCTGCTAAGCATCAAATTAATAATGAGTTGTTGTAATTAGCCATGTTTTTGCAAAGACTTTCATATTCTTGTTCTTAAGGCATTCCAAAGCAGTTTCTCTTGAAACTCTTCACCACTGTATAAGGAAGTGACACCGTAACCATCAAGCTTAGAGGTCTCTCGTACAGTTTTTCCAAGAAACCTAAGTAAGTGATTCAAGTGTCTTTATCAAAGAGTAACAAGGAGGTCTAATTAGCGGTTAGTCATGGAAACGTCACAATAACTTACAAAAGAAGAAAGTGAGTTGAGCCTAGAGACACCTTTATGTTCTTTCTCAATGGTACCATCCACTACACACTAAATAGCTTGATTATATCATATCTTTAGATAGGCCACTTTCACTTAAGTACCCCTTACATCATGACAATTACTAAGGAATATAACGGAAAGTCATCCTCTAACATAAATACCATCCCAATTGAAAAAAAGAGAAAGAAAAAGTTGTTTTCAAAGTTGTTCCCCCATCTTCTTGCATAAGAAATATTATACTAAAATCTTAAAGGTTGGAGGGCCAGTCTCTGAGGGTTTAAGAGGCTAACTCGTTGGGATACTGAACAGGTCTATTGGCAGTAGGTACCGGCCTATGTTATGACTAGGTAAACCCGTCGGAGTACTGAACAGGCTTGCTGGCAGCGGGGCATTATACCTAGCAAGGATGGTAATCTGCCAAAAATAAATAATAAATTTAAACTTGTCCTGATGTACGGAATTACTTGCAGACAAAGATGACATGAAGCATGTGTGGTTAAGATAAGGTTAATGAATCTCATACACTTGCCATTGGGAAATAACTCTAAGACTATCTTAAAACTCTCTTGCCTACCTCTTCTTATCTATATGTAGGATGTTTTATTAGGTGGGGCCATCTTCTAACTGTCTCATCAAATCAATCTGTGAAATTTATCTCTACTCTTAACAAGCTGTAAATCTTCAGCTATTGGTAGAATTGACGGGTTTCCTATATTTTTTATTGTGAGGTGTCATAATACTTAGGTGTGGGGAAGGGGTTCATGAGTTTACAAATGATAACACTGCCTAGAAGAAGTGAATCTTTGTAAAAAATCATGTATTGTTTCCATGACATAGGTTATTACATCAGTTGTCATTTTATTTTTGAAGTGCTAAACTCTTGTGTGCTATAAATTGTTGTATATGTCCTTAACAAACCACTCTGTTGGTTTATTTTTGTTACAGGTTGTTCATTGTAGGTTTGACATTACATGTTCTATGCAAGTGGATTATGTGAGCATGATGGCAAAGAAAATAATAATGGAACACTCTTATCTTGCCTCTGCTCCGATTCACTGTGTTCGTGGTCTTTGAGGAATCAATTGCCTCAACCACAAAGCTCCCAAGAGTTGGAGACCGTTGGTTTAAACACCACTAGTTTCCAAGAGCAAGCTATAACAAGGATTTCAAAACCAAATTTCAGAACACCTCTGGAACTAAGGGATACTTCAAGGAGTGGATAAAAGAGGAGCTAATCAACCCTCTCATAGTCATCACCAGGTAGATACTCTATCTTTAAAGCTTGTCACTTTCAATCATTAACTCACTTTTAGTTCAATACGCCATTGAATTTCCCATTTTAGTTCTTAAAAAGTCTCTAGAGTATGTCTTCCCAAGTAAGGAAGGTTGTATCCAATCCCCAAGAAGCCTATTGCTAATTCATGGCACGAGGACGTGCCATATCTTCGGTCTGGGGGGAGTTTCCTGAGCATATGAAAATAGGGTCAGTTGTTTGAATTGTTACATATTGATGACAAGCAATAAAAATTCTCCTTTTCACCATGCATATCAGTACAAACCAAGGCTTTTGTTAGTATTTGTCAATCTGTCAGTCAACCGTGATTGAGTTTACTCTTTCATGTGATTGATAGGGGTTATTAGGTCAAATTGTTATATTTTCAAAATAAAATTCTCAAGTACAATTTGACATATCTTGGTTGTAAAATTTTTATTAGTGTGTCTAGGTGTCATTACTACTCCCTCCACTCACCCACGATCATAATTTTTCATCATGATCATGTCATCATTCCTTGTCATAAATTTTCCAATGATTGTCTTGGTCAAAGTTCTACTTCAAAATTGGTTTCTGAATTAAGGAAGATGAATTTTACAAAAGTGAAAGAGGTTTTTGTCAATCATAGACCAAGAAACAAAAACCTCCTTCATTTTATGAACAGGTGTTATCATTTGAGATAAATCTCCCAAATACAATCTCTATAGGAGGGTTTCTGCACATTTGGACAACTTGACTTCAAGATAGTTTTTCAGAGGTTTGGAGAAGGCATTTGAAGTGATTGATGGTTCCATTGTGTATAATACATCATAAAATTTCCATCCATACCACTTTCAGCACAAATATCCTCTGGGAAGGCCTCCAAAATCCCTATCAAAGACCATGTTGCGCTTATGCAAGTTTTGAGTAACCAACTTCAAGCTGGGATTCTGAACAAATAGGAAAGTAATTTTGAAACCTGGAGGAGGTTTTTGTTCATAACATACCAAAATACAATAACCTCTCTCAGTTTGTGAATATACTTTATGGTTTGGGATATATTCTATCATATTTGAGGCCTATGCCTTCAAAAAATAAAATACTTTGTTTTTCCTGTTTTAGTCATATTTTATTTTTGTGTTTTCCTAACAACTGGAAGTGAATTTTTAAAAACCAAGAGAATTTTTTATCAAGGACATATTAAAAAACAATAACCTCTCTCATTTTTGAAATATATGTTATGGTTTTGGATATATTCAATTATCTTAGAGGCCTAGTTTTTCATAAAATAGAACACTTTGTTTTTCCTGTTTTAGTCATATTTTGGTTTTGTGTTTTTCTAATAACTAAAAGTGAATTTTTGAAAACCAAGAGAGATTTTTGTCAAGGAAATATTCAAAAACAAAAACCTCTCTCAGTTTTTACACAAGTTTTACTATATTGTATTTACAGGTGTCACTTTGATACCTATTTTTCACAAATTCGTCATGCCAAAAATTGTTGCGCTTATGGGAAATCACTTTTGGAACTAATTTTGTAGAAGTAAAATTGTTGTTTTGCATGGTTTAAAGGATCAAGGTTATAATATACATCTCAAGGCTTCCTCACATGTCATTATCAGCCTCCAAAAACTCCAAACCCTCCAGTTCAAACTTAGAGAGCATGAAACACTAAGTTGTCATTTACACCATAATAACGTTGTCCTACAAGCCAAGATGAATTCTCTACAGCATTAGGTTGATGATATTTCTGCCACCAATAATAGTCCTTGGATGAAATTGAAACACCACAAAAATCCTAAGTCAAAATCCCCCGGGCAAGAGCAAGAAGCTTCTAAAAGCTAATCCACCCCCTCCTTCACAAGTTTAGTCATAAAGGGCAATTTTGTTTTGTTTGCAGTGGGACCTGCAAAATCTTAGGTGTGGAGGTAATGTTGGGCCCAAGATATGATCATTTTCATGACGTTATTATACACTTTTTCCATATGTACATATGCGTGTTTTCATATTTTAAAGGAGCTTTTTGAAGAATTTTATGGTAAATTGGTATGTTCGCCATAAGGTATGTGTAACTCATGTTTAATGATTGAATCAAGTATAATTTATCTTGTTTTTATGATTCCAAGAGTTAATTCACGTTTTTCTAGTGTTACAAGGAAAAAACGCACTATTTTCTGGTTCCGGCACTTGATCCAGCACTCGTTCTGGCACTTGTTCTGACACTTGATCTGGCACTCGTTCTAGCACCCAGTATTGCACAAAAACGCAAGGCGAGTTGGCGGTTATGGAATTGGCGGCCAGTGATGGACAAATCGAGCACATGGGTTTTGTTTATCCTTTCCCCCTCCAACTACTAAGCTCCTGAAAACTCGAATTCAGTTGTCCAAAGAAGGTGATTATTGGCTTGCTTCGTTTTGTCAGTTAGGGCATCATTTATTGTCATTTGCCGAAATTAGAAGTGGTTCGACCCTCCTAAGGTCGACCACTTGCGTTGTAAGCTTATAAATACTGATAGGATGCTCAGTAGATTGTTAACCAAGTAGAAGAGCCAGTGTATTAGAGACAAATTCGTTTTTTCTCCATTTTGATATTTTACATTGCCAAAATTGTGCCAAAACTGCATTTTCAAGCTTTAGTGGTGGATTCGCATTGTTAAGCTCATGGTGTGCTTTTAGAGAGTGACCACGAATTGCTGGGGGGGGCACCAACAGTCTGGTAACTCTCTGTGTGTTGTTTATGTATTTCATTATTTAAATTGTTCTTTTATTTTCTGTACATGCATGTTTTATTGTGTTAATTAGCTTGTTGTAATTTAATTGTTTTATTGCTCTTTTGCAGGTTAGTGTGATGGATTATGTTAGCATGAATTAGTTTCATAGATTAGGAATGGATCTGCAGATCCCTAGTCTAACCCCATGTGCAAGTTCGAAGTTAGATTATGCTTTCTTTCATAATTTTATAAATAAGCTTAAAACATAATTTTTAATTAGAATAAAATAGAATCTTATATGGAATTTTTTTTACAGGGATTTTGATGGATGGATAGATTTTTCAAATTATAGTTATAGTTGTTGTTTACTTCAGTTTTAGATAGATTTCATTTGCTTAGTTGTTGGTTGATGTAATTGCCAATTTACTTTTTAATATAAAAGTTTAAATTTCTGTTTTTAATTCATTTCCTTATTATAGTTTGAATAATTAAAGTAGACATAGCCTAGATTCCCTTTACACAATTTCTTTTCATAGATTAAAGTGCAATTAAATTTCTTAGTTAAATAATGATGATCTCGTTATGTTGTTGATGGTTTGCACATGAATTTGCAGGGTATTTAACATTATTTCTGTTATGACTAAGTTTTCATTGGATTGTTTAATCCATACCTTTCATTTTTCCATTGAGATTAGTGTCGAGTTTATACCGTTGGAATTGTCCTTTGTTGTCAAGTGTCATTGAGATATCATCTGTCACAACCGAAGGCATTCACACAACCACCAGCATTATATTTGAGTGACATAAGATTAAAGCTAGTTTCTTGCTTTTGTAGATTAGAAGAGATAGTTTCTTGTTTTCGTAGATTAAGGTAAAGCATTTAGTTGTTAGTTCTCCTTGCTTTCAATAGAATAGATTTCCTTTCATGCATTGCATTGAGCATTTAGATTTCTTTTCATGCATTAGAAATAGTTTTGCATTAGACATTTAGTTCACTTGCCTCTTAGGCTAGATAGTTGTTCAATGAGAATTTTTACTTGCAGTAGTTAGTTTCCTTTGCTTACTTGTCTTTTGTTTTAGTAGGTTAGTTAGGTGCATTTGCTTACTTGTCTTTTGCTTTAGTAGGTTAGTTAGTTGTCTTTGCTTACTTGTATATTTTCTTTAATAGGTTAGATAGGTGTTTTTGCTTACTTTCTTATTTATTTGCTTTCATAGGATAGTTGCTCATTGAATGTAGGTTGGAAAGTTAAAGAAGTTTTCTTTTGTCATTTGCTTAGATAGTTGCTTATTGCTTATTGTTGAACTAGTTTGCTTTACATAGGGTTTTACTTTCTTTCTTAGGAACTATCCATCGATCCTTGGCCCAAAGGTACTTAGGTCACCTAGTTTCAATTTTCTTAGTAAGGTTTTCTCATTAGATAGTTTTGCTTGAGTAGATTAGCCTTAGATAGTTGCCTTCCTTAGTTAGACTGTACTCCTACCAGCCCTTCTACCTTTGGCATATATTTTTCTACAACTCTAAGTTTACTTACCCCGGGTTGACAATTCAAATTGAGGGTATTTTAGTGTCTTTTTTAGTACATATAAATCACCTAACACCTTTACAAACCAATCTTGATTGGTTTCTTATTACTTGTCCATCTTCATTCAACTTGTTCCTAAAAATCCACTTGGTGCTAATCACATTTTTATTTTTTGTTCTTGGAACAAGTTCCCATGTCTCATTCTTCTCAATTTCATTCACCTCTTCTTCCATGAAATCAATCCATTGCTTGTCTTTGCTAGCTTCTGTAAAGTTCTTAGGCTCTATTTTAGATAGAAAAGAAAAGTTTGCATGTTATAGTGCACTTGTTAGTCTTCTTCTAGTCTGAACTCTTGTATATTTATCACGAAGAATTAAATTTTTCAAATGATTCTTTCAGACAAATCTAGATGGTTTCTTCATATCTTGACATTTTTATTATTCTTCTTCATTTTATTCATATTCTTTTACTTCTTCTTCTCTTTTGCAGCTTGGCTCCTCTGTTTGAAAATGTGCTTTCACCTTTTGATGCCCTGCTTCATCCACTTTCACATTGGCACTCTCTATGATTTTTCCCAGTACTTTATTGTAACATCGATAAGCCTTTCTTCTTGAGGAATAACCCATAAAGATACCTTCATCAGCTGTAGAGTCAAATTTTCCCAATTCCTCATCGTCTCTCTTTATGTAGCACTTGCTTCCAAAATATTTGAAGTATTTAATTGTTGTTGGTCTATGCTTCCATAATTCATAAGGTGTTTTGTTGTTGTTGACTCTAATTTTCTCT